>OX438994.1:11285508-11885508 GCA_949316085.1 Hypercompe scribonia
CTTCCCAAGCGGTGAAAAAGCATCTTAGTAGACTGCTGTGTTTATCCGTCTTGCCATTGTCTGCATTCGTAATGAGTTTAGTGTCCACAACTCTTGGATACTAATCATCATTTTCATCAGGCAGAGATGAGACACTTTGGCAGTCTCTTAATTAAAAAAAAAATAAAGTTGGGTTAGTTTGAGGAAAGGTTCAGAACATGTTACATTATAACATATCACTGATAGTTAATATACGTCGGGCCATATGGACATCACGACAGAAAAATGGTGGCAACCAGTTCTGTTAAGCGGTATTTTGCTTATCACCGAAAAAGTCTCAGGGTTCAAACCAAGTTCGAGATGGCCACTCAAAGAGCGGCAACCCATTTGTGAGTCATGAGTGTCCTTGAGCAGCGGTAGGCACTTACCATCAAGTAACTAAGTAATACGTTATGTTTTTGTTGATTTGTTTATAATTAGAGAATTTTCGTAAATTTTTCTTATATACACTCGAGTGAATGAATACAGGTCACTTAAATTTAGGTGAACACCTTTGTGTTGGAAATTTAGCCATCTCTTAAGATGGTTTAGTAAAATATATTATTTAATAATATAATATACAAACTCAACACTTCACACGCAGCCGTCCGATCCGAAACTTGACAGAGCCTGTACTCCGGTAACCAGACAGCTGATAAACATACTTATATATTACTAAATACATACATATTATAGATAAATTAGACGCAGAAGCAAAACAAACAATCGTACTCATCACACAAACATTTGTCCTGGGCGAGAATCGATAACCGCTTTCATAGCAACGAGGGTCATTACCCACTAGGCCAACAGGCCAGACAAACTTACAATCTAACAATAGAAGAGTTAAATATCGTTAAGTAAATGCAATTTAATATGTATTGCATTTATAAAAAACATACTTTTTCCTTCACTTGTGTGTGTACGCTTAAGTAAACCTCTCAAAACGTAATGCTGCACATGTTTGACTTACACCTCCTTACTATACCAGGTCGTAGAACCGCGCTGATTTCTGCACGAACGGGCCAGTTTGTAGTACTACCCTCACACAGAAGACTAACCTAAAGCGACAGCATCCGTGCTATCGTGTTACGTTGGTGAGCGCAAAAAACGGCAGCTCATAGATGCAGAGGTCACAGTTATTGTGATGCGTAAACCTTACGCTGCCACAATGACTGTCATGCCTTTTACGTCCCCAAGCGGAACGTGAAAAAGCATCTCACTAGGCTGCCATAGTGTGGGTCACATTACTGCATTGTGTGCATTCGAAATGAGTATGGTAACCACCACTCTTGGATTCTATTAGGCAGAGTAGGGTCACTTTGGCAAGCTCATAAAAAAAAACTATATGCAACACAAGGAGCACAAGGAGCACTGCCTTTTGTTGCAGTCGGTGAGCCTTTGAGGATGTTACTTATGGTAATTACTTCTTGAAAGTAATTGTTTAAAATCTGACCCGGCTCATTGCTCTCGAGAGTAATTCACTTGTTTAACGCCTTTACGGTTGCGTTCACACCAAATTAGAAATTAGAAATTTTCTTGGGAAGTATACATTCCTTACACAATGGACAAATTTACTAAAATAATCATATTTTTATTATAATAAAATGACTATTTTAAGCTAATTAGCAAAATTTGAATATATATGTATAAAGATACCTAAATGCTATTTTATATGAAATATATTACACCATTTTTTTCTGTTTTATTTAACGCCAGCCATTTACTGTATTTAATCTCGCTCTCTCTCGTTCTCATATTCATTCTCAATTATTATCCTATTCAATACAGTAAAAAAAATCAAAGCTAATTGCTGGTTTCGGCAATTAGAACCTTTAAACAAAAACCTCTTCAACTTAACTTGTCAAATGTCACTGTGTTGACAACAGGGCCGCCGCCAGCTGTTTGATCGCCCGGGTGCGAAATTTCTTATGCTGTATGTAGGGTGGTTATTTATAATGACAATCACTGAATATTATGTAATGATTCGCTTTCGATTTTCGATTTACCATCCCCTTGCACACCTTGCACGCCCGCTTACGGCGGGCCTTGTTAACAAATACCTTTATGTTCATTCTACCTTCTAGTCAATATTTCATTGTCTATTTACTCTAGTAAAGATGTAAAAAAATATAATTGTAAAATATACAAGGTAAAAGGCAATTGGAAAATGTTATTTTCAGTAAAAAAATTGATTTCTGAATTCATTTTTAATCTGTACCACAAAGTCATGACGTTACGACATAAAAATTGATAATTGTCAAATATATTTTTGGCGCCAAAAGATCATTGTCACGGTACATCCATATTATCAGTGGTCTCGAACCTACCGATTTTTCGGTATTTCTACCGATATGGGCTCTGTTCTACCGAAATACCGAAATATAACGATTTTTCTACGATTTCCAGATAATTAAGTTAAAATGTCGTCTGACGAGGAGTCAAGAAGAAATATACCGATTTTAGCAGGCAAGTCTACTGATCTCGCTCTATGACGTTCGAGACCACTGGGGAAAGCCCTCAAATAATTAAGTTAAAATGTCGTCTGACGAGGAGCCAAGTAGAAATATACCGATTTTAGCAGGCAAGTCTACCGATCTCGCTCTATGACGTTCGAGACCACTGCATATTATTCAAGTAGGTACTCACGATTATTCTAATATATGTGCAAAAAACTGTGATGTTGGGGCAACTAATTTTATATACTTAATGTCACTATTTGTGTGGAAAATGCTTTATTAAATAAATAATATATTTCGTTATTGTTAGTGTTTCATTGGATGTAATTCCAAAATAATTGTTTTCTTGACATTGTCAGCTATTATCTTAATCTAGACTTTATAATAATGACAGATATCATAGTATAAAGCGGGATTGAATTATGTGTTTATTTAAATATGGCTATCAGTATTTGAAAAAAAGATATGCTGGTTGCGACGAATACTGAAGGAGCGCTGCTACAAAAGAAAAGTGTGTTGGACCTCACAATCAAAGTAAGTCTTAGTTTTTACTCAAGATACAAAGACAGGGGTGTTATGTCTGTTGGTCTGTCTGTGGCATCATAAGCCAATGAACAGCTGGATTGATTTAGATTGTTTTTTTTTTAGTATTTCTTAGGAAGTTTACTAGCGATGGTTCTTAGCCATACATGATGCAGAGCAGATCGTCCAATCACAAGATGTTTGCATTGATTGATACTTGAAAAATAATATCATGTTTTTAATTATTTTTTATAACTTTAAACAATTTTGAACAAAAATTAAAATAAAAGTTTTAAAGACAGATTAGACACAAAAAAAATTGTATACCCACCAAAAAAAATGTTACTAGGTGGGTATTTAGATGTTCAATTTTTATTTACGACTTTGTCTAGGTTGTTGGGTCGATTTTTTTTCTAATTTATTAAGAAAAAAGTAATATCTGATGCTTCAAATTATGCTTAATCAACATTCCGTGTGGTGTCAGACTAAGAATCCTTAGTATCACCATCCTGCTTCATACCGCGGGTGTCATAAGAATCGACTAAGGGAATGAACTACAAAGGACTCAATCACTAAAAAGTGAAGGTAAACTTGATACAATCTTTTTTTTTTTAATGTGTGGAAACCCCCTCGGGCCGACACCCCACCGGGGTTTACGGCGCGGCGGTGTGTTGGAATCAGAGCGGCTAAAACCACACGGTGTGCCACTGTGCGCCTGAAATAGGAGGGATCCGGGAACAGTTGTTATTACGACATCCAGACCCCTCCTAGCGTCTACCCGCTGGCGCGGTCGCCATCTTCGGGTAAACTCTAGGCTGCCTGTCGAGTCGGCTGGCCACTGTAGCGGATGGAGGGGGAAAACCCCGTCCCGTCTACCCGCGGCCACACTCAGGGCAGTATAAGACGCTGGCAAACGCGCCTCCACCGCCCAGTTCGCCGGTGGCGAATTGGGTCTGAATGAACTTGATACAAACCTTACACCAACTCGTCTGGCTAGCCAAAGCTTCCTTTCTAAGGAAAAGTCTATGTCTAGCAATAAGTGTGTACCATCGTTAAAAAAGATAAATGGACCTCTTTTGCGCTTTACCTACCCGCAAACGATCTAAATATAAATCCTATTGAACTCATGAAGGGGTATTTAAAAGACAAATTCGCAAGACCTACAATTGGTTCCAAGTTCGACAGGAAACCGTGGCGACTTCTACATTTAGCACAACAAAAATATACAACAGCGCCATCTAGCGAAGACACATCGAACTACGAATGAGCTACTAAGCAATTACTAATCCTGTATCGCGAAATAGAGATTCACGTGGCAAATTAACATATATACAACATCCCAACATCAACCGTTGGGCCGTGGCCTGCCAGGCATGATCACCTCGCCTGGTCGGAGGATCCTCCCTTTGTGTCGGAGGGACATGAGACCCGTACCCTCCACAAAGATAAAAGATTAAGTATTATTTTTCCTCTGATTAATGTAGTTTTAACATTTATTTTTTTTAGCGTGTATTTTTAGATGATACTTATTATCAACAATTCCGATCTAGAACTCGTATCGCACGTGGAGTAACAACCTTGGACTCAAAGTGAATCCTATAAAATCTCAGATATGTGTTATTGTTAATTCCTTAATATTTGATTTAACAACAAAATTATTCCAATGAGCAGTCAAGTTAAAACTTGGGACCTCAGATTCAAGAAGGGAACCGCAAAGTATCCACTGCAGCGGGATCTTTGGGAATGTTGCCAAAGTTTTTTTTCTATATTAAGAGCCTACCAAAGTGACTGTACTCTGCCTGATGGAAAGCATGAATAGAATCCAAGAGTTGTGGTCACCATACTCATAGTAAATGCAGACAATGCAGTATGGTGCCCCACACTATGGCGGCTTTATGAGATGCTTTTTCACACTCCGCTTGGGGACGTAAAAGGCATGACAGTCATCGTGACAGTGTAAGGTTTACTCAGTTTCTTTCGACATCTACTAAAACTGCACTTACAAAGACGGTCCTGTTTTCTACTGTTGACTATGTTGACGTCCACTATCTTGAACTCACCAAAGTGCATCTCGATAAACTTGAGCGTCTTCAAAACGTTTCTGACTTCCGCATGAAGCTCAAGTGGGTTCCTATCCGAAGTCACCGGTATACTCATGTGCTTATCCATCTGTATAATACTTTATTTCATCTATCAACTTCTCTGTTCTTCAAAGACTGTTTAAGCTTCTTCATGACACACATTTAACATGCCTGAGGTCTGAAAACCTGAGGTTGTAAACACCAAAACATTCTACCAATTTTCGAACGAGACGGAACGGACGAGGCTTTGGTAAACAAAACATCGCGATAAGCGGCAATAGACTTGACACTTATTACGTGAGATCAAAACACTGGTGAAAAGGTGGTGTTTAATGTGCCTCTGCTTACCCTTCTAGGAATCAGGTGTAAATAAAGTCATTATGTATGTATTTATGTACTTCAACACAATAAATAGTTTGTCTATCAGTTTGTCCTCGACTACCGATAATATAATATCGCTTAAAACAGTTTTATGTGCCTTTTTATGCCTTCTTTGATTTTATTCATATTTATGACTTTCATTTGTTTTTTATTAAAAAAATATAATCACAAGTTTAATTCAGGAACATCTAATTGTAACTATAAAAGAAACCTCTGTAAACTTAACCCGGTAGGGATAAATAGAAAAATCACTAATTATCCCTACTAATTCGATTAGTAGCGATAGTGGAAAAAAATAACAAATATCATTTAGTAGGTATATTTTAGTAGAGATATATGGTACAGGCAGACTCATTTTATATCACCGCTTTTCACTTTCTTCCTTCCTTTTCACCGAGTGAGTGAGTAATGTGAAAAGTGCAGTTGGTGGCAAAATTTGCAGGTCCGTTGAACTAACGGTTAGTAATCCTGACTGCCACGCAGAAGGTTTCATTCTCATCCAGGACAATGTGTGTGTGAACAATCATTTCTATTATTCAGACCGGAGTAAGGGTGACAGTTATCGTGGCAAGTGTGCGAGCCTTACACTGCCACGATAGCTGTTTGCGTTTTACGACCCCAAGAGCGGTTTGAAAAAGCATCTCATCTGCATTCGCAACGAGTATGGTGACCACAACTCTTGGATTTTATTCATACTTCCCACCAGGCAGAGTATTCATTTTGGGAGTCACTTAAAATTAGCAATAAAAAAAACGACGTTGGGACTGGGTGCAAGGGGGTATAGGGCTCACCTCTGGCGCCCTCAGAGGATATTGGCGGTTAGAGCCATACGCGGTTACCGCACCGTATCGACAGAGGCGGCGTGCGCCTTGGCCGGAACTCCCCCGTGGGATTTGGAGGCGGAAGTGCTCGCCGAAGTTTATCGGCGGACGGCTGACTTCCGGGCGGGTAGCGGCATACGGCTCCCGCCCGAAGAGATACGCGAGTGGCGAGAGGCCGCTCGTCGAGCCACGATGGCTCGTTGGTCGTCCCGGCTGGAGGCTCCACGTGCTGGCTTTGCCGCCGTGGAAGCTCTCCAGCCGGTCATAGCCGAGTGGGCAGGGCGGCAGCACGGGACCCTTTCTCCGACTGACGCAGGTCCTTTCCGGGCACGGTTGCTTCGGGAAGTATCTGCACTCGGTCGCCAGGAGGGAATTGAGTCCCGCCTGTCACCACTGCGACTGCAGTGAGGACTCGGCTCAGCACACGCTGGCGGCTTGTTCCGCCTGGGCGGCGCAGCGTGGGGTCCTCACTGCAGTTATTGGAGGAGATCTCTCGCTACCGGCCGTCATACGCTCCATGGCCGGTAGCGACAGTTGTCTTACCGCGGTCGCAACCTTCTGCGAAGACGTAATTTCGCGGAAGGAGGCAGCGGAGAAGGCCCGGGTGGACGATATCCACTCGGACCCAATTCGCCGCCGGCGAGCCGGGCGGCGGAGGCGCGCATACCAGCGCCTCATGCCGCCTTGAGTGTGGCCGCGGGTGGACGGGACGGGTTTTCCCCTCCATCCGCTACAATGGCCAGCCGCGAGGAGGCGACGTCCGCGTGTGCCGTACGTCGCCTAAAATAGAGAATTCACCCATAGATGGTGACCGCATTAGCGGGCAGGCGCTAGGAGGGATATGTATGTCGTAATAGCAGCGGTTCCCGGATCTCTCCTTACTCAGGCGCAGAGTGGCACACCGTGTGGTTTTAGTCGGTCCGATTCCGACACACCACCCCGCCGTAAACCCCGGTGGGGTGACGGCCCGAGGGGGTTTCCACATGTTAAAAAAAAAAAAATAAAAAAAAAAAAAAATGGGTGCAAGGGGGTGCACAAGTACCCCCGCTGGTAGAAAAGAAAACACATAAAAAAATATATTTTTTAATGTATTACGTAAAAAAATCAATTTCATGTATAAATACTTAGTGTAATTCTATATTTTATATTGGTAAAAAGTATGTGCGGAATTAGATGCATCCCCCTGAAAATCATTCTGGCGACGGCCATGTTTATATACGTGTTTATGAAGCTGAAATAGGACAGATGCAGGTTTGAATATATACGAGTTATATTTTATCTACATTGTCATAATGTTATGTTTCCATGACATCACAGTTTACACGTTAATTTCCAAGGCCGGCTTTAGTATTGGAAGTTTTATGGACGGGAGGTTACCAATAAAGGTATGGTTCCTCTACAGAACAATTCGTGCTGGCCTTGGAAGTCAACGTTTCAGAATGGTAGATATATGCTCCCGAATTAAAGGGTTCGGCTCTTCCTTCCTGTGCAAATCAGTTAAAGCCTGGGACTCATTACCAGCGCACGTGTTTCCCTCCCACTACGATCCCGGGTCCTTTAAGCGGGGCGTGAAAAAGCATCTCACTAGGCCGCAATAGCGTCCGGAGTAGGGTGCCAGAGGCCGGCCGTCGGGGCAGTTTTTAGTGGGAACACTACATACTCCTGACTCTTGCACCCCGAGAAGCAGGAGATCCGAAGGGATTTTCCGCCTCGTCAATAAAAAAAAAAGGCCGCAATAGCGTGAGTTGCCATACTGCACTGTTTTCATTCGCAGTGAGTGCGGCGACCTCTGCTCTTGGATTCTGTGCATGTTTTCCATCAGGCAGAATAGAGTCACTTCGGTAGGTCGCTATAAAAAAAAGAAATAAAATTATTGGAAGAAATGACGATAGGTTGAGACGGTTGGGATCTCTAACCACTTTAGCCAGGCCAAAATATAACGACAACAGCGATTATTTTTGAACAAAATGACCTGGAGTTACCGGTAAACGTCAATTTTGATTAAAAAGTTTAAGTTATTAGTTACATTAACTAGGTTTTTAAGTTCAGGTAAAGCCTAGTTCATGGCAAATGACTTGCCGGCTGTTGTAGCGACTTCCAACTCCGGTTCAGCAGTTAGGATCACTGACCACAAGATCAACAAATCTGTCAGCGTTAAAAAAAAACTTGAATGACCTGCTAGCAGGCTTATCAGTAAGAACAGACGTCACAACAGTGTTTAAAGCACAATCCTCATATATTGTGATAAAGTTTAATTAACTGACACGTATAGGCCTACAACAATCTCGGTCAGTATTAAGTACTGTGGTGACTCCTACATACAGCACAAACAAAAACACATACTACAGCGCCATCTAGCGAAGACAGATCAAACTACGGAGCAACTACGAATCCTAAATCGCGATATAGAAATATTCGCGGCAATTAGCATATAAACAACATCCCAACATCATCAGGTATGATCACCTCACCTGGTCGGAGGATCCTCCTTTTGCGTCGGAGGGACATGACACCTGTTCCTCCGTATTACTTTTTTACCCGACTACGAAACTTAAGGAAGGTTAATAGTTTTGGCGGTCTCTGTATGTTTGTGTATTCCACCGTAGAGCCTAAACTCCTGAACCGATTTTAATGATTGAGGTGTCAATAGGTTTGTTACAATACCCCGAGTGACATAGACTATATAAATTTAATCAAAAGTTGTTACGCAGTCAGGTTATAGCATCTCGTTGTAAAGTTGAAGCGAAGAAACACACTTCTATCTAATTCTGGAGGGTGAGGCATTCAAAGCATGACATCGCGCCTGTACCTCTTAGATTGCAGTTGAAGGATGCCTGTATGTTAAAACTATTGAAAAAAACTAGTGGAAGGGGTCTTTATTGAAGTGACAGAACGCGAAGCAACAGCATATTTGCCTGACTAGTCTGTTTCTTTAGTCGCCTTTTACGACACCCACGGGATGAATAGATGTGGTGACACTATGTATTCTTAATCCGTCACCTCACAGACCAGAAAAACTTGAAACAAACCCTACACCAACCCGTCTGGCCAGCGTGGTATATTAGGCCAAAATCTCTTTACTAAGAAGAGGCCTACGTCCAGATATAGACTGTTAAAAGATGTTGATAATCTGTGTGTATGTGTGCGTTAATCTCGGCACTCATTTAACCGATTAGGATGCGGTACCTTTTTATGTATTGTGATAAAAATTTAGTGTGGTTTTATTTCAATCGATTGATAAATAAAAAAGTTATATCTGTTTAAGAATCACCACGATAATAACACGCGTGTTAGTTGCTTTAACAAGCGAGTTGCGATAGCAAAAATGTGGTAAGGTCGACAATTGTACAAAACATTAACTAATAAAGAAACACAACAGCCCTGAACAACCCACTGCTAGACATAACCATCTCCTTAGAAAGGAGGTCCTGGTGTACTATATCATACTTACCTTCCATGTGTATGTTAGATTATATTAGAGTATAAGTATTAACAAATACACTGTTCCTGCCGTTAACCAGTTGATATTACACCCAATTTAAGTAAACGTTCGTTATTATCATCTCAGCCAAGAAACGTCCACTGCTGGACATATCCCCAAGGTTCTCCACAACAGCCGGGCCCATGTCTGCATCTAACGGCTTCCCACGACCCTCACCAGGTTGTCGGACCACCTCGTTTCACACGTCATTTTCGAGTACGCAGTCGCCATTCAAGAACTTTATGTCCCATCGCCCATTGTTTCTATATGTAATCCCGGGTCGTAATAGGTAACATTCGACATATACCTACAAACTTCATTACTGATAGGTTCTAAAACTAGTAAATTGATATTAATGTTATCTTTTATCTCGCGTATAGCAAACAGTACCCATCTATCTAAAATAGTGACTCCCAAAATTTTTCTCGTCGTCATCATCATCATCAACAGCCTTTAACTGGCCACTGCTGGACACAGGCCTCTCCTTAGCAAGGGGGTTTTGGCCTACTATACCACGCTGGCCAGACGGGTTGGAATAGGGTTTGTTTCAAGTTTGGACATGGACACTCGTTGGTACATACTTAGATATACTAGTAAAACTTAAAATATATACAATTTGCGGCCTAATATTTGAAATCGTCGACCACTTTCAAAATTATTTAGTTTCATAGGATTCCCTGCTGTTATATTTTTGATGTTTTCTAAAATTACCGAGGTTTCGATTGCAGCGACGGCGACAAGTCTCAACATAGAGGATCCATCTACGCAGGAAATTTGACAGCCTCTGTAGCGCAGTAGTTGCGTATGCGACTGCTGTACAAGAGGCCAGACCAAATGTTTGTATTATCTGCAAATATTTGTTTCGGAGATTAGGTGTTTTCCATGCATATTTACAAAAAAAAAGTTAACAAACTCTGCTTAGTAGAAACCCAGATATCCGAAATATATTGTATTACATATTGAACCACAAAAGTGTGTGCACAAATCTTCTGTTCCCTAATTCCTTACTAGCAAAGTTTTCGTAGACTCCAATTTTTCATCAGCGTCCATCGTCAAGTGTCCCTTGGACCCCTGGGGGCACTTTGAACATTTTGGGGAATCACAGATCTATACTAATAGTAATCAAGGCCAGTGTGATAAGTAATTCTGTTATGATGACGACGGCTAATTATCACTGTTTCCAATATTGATAGGTTTGAGATGTTTTCCGTATTTGTGTATCAACATTGTCATCACGAGCCTTTAATTATTTTTGTTCTATATTAAGAGAATAAAATTCTATATGAAAGCATGAATAGAATCCAAGAGTTGTGGTTACCATAATCATTGCAAATGCAGACAATGCAGTATGGTGACCCACACTATGGCGGCCTTGTGAGACGCTTTTTCACACTCCGCTTGGGGACGGAAAAGGCATGACAGTCATCGTGACAGTGTAAGACTTACACAGTTACCACGATAACTGTCACCCCTGCATCAATGGGCCTCCTGTCTCATGCTCACCAACGAAACACGACAACATGGATGCTGGAGCTTTAGGTTGGTCTTCTGTGGGAGAGTAATCCTGCCCCGGTGGAACCGGCCCGCTCGTACTGAAATCAGCGTGGCTTTACTACCTAGCATATAATACTAGTACTAGAATACTTCACTACTGAACGTATCTTTCTCCACAGAAAGGAGGTTTTGGCCTGGTGTAATTTATCTATGGTAAATTATTTTTTTATTTGAGTAACACGTTTAACTTATTTGATTAGCGATATCGTCCGTGTGGTGATGGATTAAGAATACTCAATGTCACCACTCCTATTTATACCGTGGGTGTCGTGAGAGGCATCTAGAGGACGTACTACGTAGGCTACATCACTGCAAGGACAAAGAATACTGGAAACAAACCATATTCCAACCCGTCTAGCCAGCGTGGTAAAGTAGGCCAAAACCTCCTTGCCCAGGAGAGTCCTATGTCCAGCAGTGGACTGCTAAAGACTGTTGATGATGTTGATGATCAGTGATAATAAAATTTTCTTGCGTACTGTTAGTCCAAAATCTGTCGCATCTACAATCGTGTATGTATGTGAATCACTAAAAGAAATTAAAAACATTGAAAGGTTTATTATAACTCATTTAATATCATAAAATAATTAGTTGTACATAATTAATAACAATAAAAGTAAAATTTTGACTACTTAATTTCATGGCGTCCATTTTTTGTGACGGTATGCGCGCGCATCGTAACTCTCAAAATTTCTCTTTTACGCGCCAAAAGAAGTTAACTTCAAAAACAATTGTATATAATAAGTCATTATGCCTCAAGTCTTATATATTTATATAAACAATATTAATAGTGACTTGCCATTGTATCGCCATAAATATTCACATTAAATATGGATTTGAATATCAAGTAGAACAAATTGGTATTCTTGTTAACATAATAGATGATAAACTAAGTCACTATTGTTAAGAACGCTGGTTAAAAATCTTACACAGGAACATTTACACAATAATATATGTATTTACTTAGTGATTTATAAGTATTATCAGCAGTCTCATTACCAAAATACAGGTATTAGGGGAGTCCAGCAGTGAACCTCTCCGCTGAGACGATGATAATGACTTGTTGTTTGTTAACAAGCTCGACTGCTACATTGGAACCACACCTTAACTAACCGCCAGAAAAATGGTTAGTCACGACTTACGACGTTCATTTTCATTCATTCAGCGATCAGTATCGAGACAGTAGTGATCAAGCGCAGACGAAATTCAAAATGGCCGTTAACGTTCCTGTGATTTTAAACAACGGTTATACGTGTCCCGTAATTGGACTTGGCACTTGGAAAGTAAGTAAATTTGTTCATATACTATATACATATGGTTATATGTCCTGTATATACAGAAAATGCTAAAATCTGTAAGAATATTCGTGATTTATGCAAAAAAACCTTAGTAAAAACCGACAAATTTGAAAATTTACTCAATTTTAATTGTAATATTTTACAATAGGATTGGTACGTACAAAACACAACATTTAATTCAAATAATGGTGTTAAAAATTTGTTTGAACATGGCTGTAAAATAAAATAATTAATATTTACGTGGTAATGGCGGTCGAATTACCAATCTTTCCATTGTTTTTTTTATTTAATTGGTAAGTAAAACTGTCATTAAATACTTTTATACCTCGACAGATTAAAATATATTACTACAAACATAATTCTAACAGAATTTTTCATTTTATGCCAGCTCGTATTGTCCAAAAATTTAATTTTGCGTACTTCTACACATAAACCTTAAATGTTCGAAGTAATATTATTTCTGAACGCCATATTTATTTTAATATAAGGATACAAACAATTTCCCTTACCTGCAACTATATAGCCATATTTAATCGTCCGAAAAACACCTTTTTGTATGATAAAATCAATAGGATTTAACAACTACCCTACTCTTAAACTTGAATGCAAAAACATTTGTTCTGAATTTGATAATGACATTAAATTATTACCTTATAGAACAGTTTATTTAATAACCTTTTTTACTATAATGTCTAGCTTCTAATAAATCTTGCCGCTAAAAAAATAATTACACTATGTGAAAGAAGAAAGCGTTTTCATAAATAAATTTTAAATCTACCCACATTTTTTTTCTATTTTTTTTTTATTTAATTGCCTTTCGAAATGACTAGACTCTGTCTGATAGAAAACTTGAATAGAATGGAAGAGTTGTGGTCACTACACTCATTGCGAATGTAGACAATGCAATATAGTGACGCTATGGTGGCTTAGTAAGATGCTTTTTACGTCCCACTCCGGGACGTAAAAGGTGTGACAGTCATCGCGGCAGTTTCAGACTCACACAGTTACCACGATAACTGTCAGCCCTGCATCAATGGGCCTCCAGTCTCGCACTCACGAAACACGACAGCACGGATGCAGTCGCTTTAGGTTGGTCTTCTGTGAGAGAGTACTGCCTTGGTCGAGCCGGCCCGTTCGTGCAATCGACGTGGCTCTACGTGGCTTATTTCTTAAAAACTTTTACCCATGACTCCGTTGTGTGTATATTAGGCATCGCCGTAATAAGTACACTATCTCTGTCCTTCCTAATAGAAATATCATAACGTCAAATTTTATTAAAATCGGGACAGCAGTTCAGCCGTAGCGTAAACGACACAGAGAGTTATTTTCGTATTTATAATATTAGCATTAATATAACAATTAATGTTATCGTGTTTCGTTGGCGAGTGTGAGACCGGAGGCCCATTGATGCAGGGGTGACAGTTATCGTGGTAACTGTGTAAGACATACACTTTCACGATGACTGTCATGCCTTTTACGTCCCCAAGCGGAGTGTGAAAAAGCATCTCACAAGGCCGCCATAGTGTGAGTCACCACACTGCATCGTCTGCATTTGTAATGAATATGGTGACCACAACTTTTGGATTCTATTCATGCTGCATCAGGCAGAGTAGAGTCACTTTGGCAGGCTATTAATATAAAAAAAAGAAAAAAATAAAATGAATGGTGTCGTGGGACACCAGGTAGGAACGAAGTTCCTTCGGATAATGTGGAATCGACACAATTTGCAAAAAAAAATCGTGCTCAATTTTATGTAGGTTTTCTTGATTTTTCTCTTAAATTTTGCTGATTAGTTTTTATTTAAGTACAAGAAAGTATTTAGGAAATTCAGTATTTTAGGAAATAAAATAATAAATTCCTTAAAATAATAAAATAATAAATTCCTTAAAATAAAAAAAACATCATAATTCAAATTTCAACTGAAATAACAAAAAAATATGTATCTTTATTTTTTTTTGTCAACATTATTATTGATTAAAAATTACATAGAAATAGAAAAATAGAAAAAAATAATAAAAATTAACGGTTTTATTCCACGCACTTTTTCCACAGATTTATTCCACAGATTTATTCCACGCACTTTTTCCACGGATTTTTTCTTACGGTTTTACTATCACATTTTTTTCAGTTCCCTATCCCCTCCAAGCCTGCCGTAAGGAACTTCGTTCCAATAATAATTGCTAATTAGCGTGTTTGTGTTTTATTCATTGTTAACTTATTATATATGTATGTATTATGTTGTATTATACATACGTATTTTCCACATATGTATTTAAATACGTTCAGTTTTTTTTTTCATATCCCCAAGCTAGGTAAGGGTTGCATTTAAGTCTACAACACTTTTTTAAATTTTTTTCGCGTGGCAATGTTATTACAGAGAAGGAAAACTTGAAACAAACCCTATCCCAAACCCGTCTGGTCAGCGTGGTATAGTAAGCCAAAACCTCCTTGCTAAGGAGAGGCCTATGTCCAGCAGTGGACTGTTAAACGCTGTTGATGATGTTGATGTAGAAACCCCCTCGAGCTGTCACTCCACCGGGGTATATAGCAGGGTAGTGTGTCGGAATCGGAGTGACTAAACCCTCTCGGTGTGCCACTCTGCTCCTGAGATAGGAGGGATCCGGGAACAGCTGTTTTTACGACATCCAGATCCTACCTCCAGACGCCTAACCCAAGGGCAAGACGACATCGAAGGTCTATATAAATATAAAAAATCCTGTAACAGTCTCGGTGGCGCAGTGGTAGTATATGCGACTACTGTGCTGAGATCTTGGGTTCGATGCCCAGGTCGGATAAACATGTTAGTATAAGGTTGAAAACATTTGTTTCGGAATTTGGATGTTTTCTATGTATAATATGTATGTATTTACAACCAAAATGTATATAAGTATTCTATCAGTCAGTCTCGTTATCATAGCACAAGCTCTGCTTAGTTTGAAACTAGATGACGTTGTGTGTTAAATGTTCGAAATATTTATTTATTATACGCATACATATTATATTTAAGAAACACTCAAACTCCGAAACAAATGTTTATAGATAACACAAACATTTGATCCGACCCGGAAATCGAATCTGAGTCCTCAAGTACAGTAGTCGCATTCACTACCGCTGCGCCACCGAAGTAGTTTACATACATATTTTAGAAACATTACACCCAGACACAGAACAAATCGTGCTCGTTACACAAATATTTGTCCTGAGTGGGCATCGAATCCAAAACCCGAAGATTAGCTGTCAGGATGACGACCCACTAAACCAACAGGCATATCATGTCTGATATTTATAAGAGAGAGATCATTTTCCATTGTTCTAGATCCATCGTAACTTACAGGCCAAAGCAATTTTTTTTTCCTTTAATTTTTAAAAAGACGACACTCGCACTAGGAATAAATCCTGTGTCGGGGGTGACTTTACAAACATACAAGAAACGGACACAAAGAACACCCAGAACCCACACAAAGTGTACTCCCATGTGAAGTTTGAACCCACAACACTCAGCGAAGTACCGCGACCGCTTAAGCCACTAGGCCAAGCGTGGTATCTTAGAAAAAAAAAAACAAGTTATTCTTTAATCTATGATAGTTTAACTATTTTAATAGACACGTGGCACCAGAAAAAAAAGTTACGAGTTACAAGTACTCTCAGTTGACACAGATCTGAGACAAATGTTTTTTGTTTTGCTTTTATGGAAATAAGTTATTAAAACAGATATGTAGAACATAAAGACATACTAGAGCAGGTAGATATTGCCGGATGGGTCAACAACAGCAGTTCAGATCCCTCCTATTGCAGGCGCAGTGGCACACCGTGTGGTTTAAGTCAATCCGATTCCGACACATCGACGACCCAGGCGGGGGACGGCTAATGGGCGTTAAAAAAAAAGTAAATAGAAAATAAACAAAACGAATTCTCTCTCGATAAAAACCTCTATGGAAACTTACCCCCATTATGCGTCTTCATTTGACAGTTAGATGTCAATTTGAAATTTATGTCATGAGTGATATATTTATAAATTTATGTCATGAAACACAATAATGTTTGAATTAGAAACGATTAATTATCAATACGTTGAATTATTCGTCCAATATACCAGATATTGGTATAAAACTGAATTTACAAAGTCTATTTCTGAAACCAAAATTTATATTTCTTTAAAATCTCCCAAAACTTTTATTTCTGATTTTCACAACACTGTGCCAAACGTCTAAAAAAACCATTTCTGTGTAGGTACGTGTTTATTTTTTGATGTGTTCGACATCTGTCTCTTTCCTACTTGAGAACTGCTATACAATGTTACATTTACATGTTTTCGTCAAGTATTAAGATTAAAATTTTCTTTTGAAAAATGCAACCATTCCATCAGTATTTTCTTATAACACGTTCAACTATCGTCAGTAAACCGACTTTACAGTCAACCGATTTTTTTTGTGACCGACTCTTTTAAATTTCGACCTACTTAGAACGGTTGTTACTTTGAAACTTTATAGACTTACCAAGAACCGATCACAAAACAATAAGTATAGTTTAAAAATTAAAAATAAAATGATTATAATTGTATTTGTCTTTTTAAAATAAAGTTATATCTCAATTAAATAATTAATTATGAGGATAAAAATTCTATACACCTATAAAAAACGCCTTAATGGTAATTCGTAATGGTAATAGAATAATAATTATATTATAAAAAATTAAAAACAAGTTTTAATGATAAGTGAAACTTAAAATTGAGAAATAATTCTTGATGTAGGTATCAAATAATAAACAAAAATTATAAGTTTAGGTGTGAAAAAGGCGTGGAGTGCTTTGTAAAATACCTTTCTTTCTTTATATTAAGAGCCTGCCAAAGTGACTCTACTCTGCCTGTGCAAAGCATGAATAGAATCCAAGAGTTGTGACCACCATACTCATTGCAAATGCAGACAATGCAGTATGGTGACCCAGACGATGGCAGGCTAGTGAGATGCTTTTCCAAGCCCCGCTTGGGGACTAAAAGGCATGACTGTCATCGTGACAGTGTAAGGCTCACACAGTTACCACGATAACTGTGACCCCTGCATCAATGGGCCTTCAGTCTCGCACTCACCAACGAAACACGACACGGATGCTGTCGCTTTAGGTTGTGGCCTTCTGTAGGAGGATAGTACTGCCCGTTCGTGCGGCTATCAACGTGGTTCTACTACCTAAAAAAAGAACTTATCGTACTCTTACTTATTTTCAAGAGCTGATTTATCGCACACCCCATGCTTTTTTCATTATATACTCTCTCATAAGTGTATATAATGTAATCAATTTCATACATACCATATATTCAATGATAATGAATTTAAAAAACACATCTCTATGGTTTGTTTCGGCATTTCTTCCCAGAGTGAGTCTTCGGAAATGCCGGCGCCTTCTAGCCGTAAAGTCCAGCATGTAAAAATATGTATAAGAAATTTAATTGCAGAAATAAATATCATTTACCATAATAATGCTAATGTTTTTGGTTATTATTAACCGCCTCGGTGGTGCAGCGGTAGTGAATGCGATTGCTGTGCTCGAGGTCTCGGGCCGGACCAAATGTTTGTATGATCTGCAAATATTTGTTTCGAAGTTTGGGTGTTTTCTATGTATAATATGTATATACTTACAAAAGAAAAAGTATATAAGTACTAGCTGACCCGGCAAACGTTGATTTGCCATATAAATTATTTCTAAGTAATTTGAGCGAGATGAAAAATGATTAAATTACTAAAACGGCTATTAAAAAATAAGGGTTGATCATAGAAGGGTGAAAATTGAGGATTGTATGTACTTTTGTATGTTGTATCATAAAAAAGTAGAAATTAAAAATTTTGTCTAAAAAATAAAAAAAAAATTTAGGGTTGTTACCCCTAACATTTAGGGGGATGAAAAATAGATGTTGGCCGATTCTCATAGATACCGGATAAGCACAAAAAATTTCATCAAAATCGGTCAAGCCGTTTCGGAGGAGTATGGCAACGAAAACTGTGACACGAGAATTTTATATATTAGATTCTATTAGTCGGTCTATCTATCATAGCACAAGTTCTGCTTAGTTTAAAACTAAATGACGTTGTATGTTAAATGTCCGAAATATTTATTTATTTATTATTTTACTTCTATATTGAGAACTATTTTCTGACTTAGTTCGGCCTTTCATTATTGCAGTTACTTAGTTTTTTTTTGACTACATTTAGAAGCGACATAACCATAGTTTGTCGATCAATCGATAGATGGCGTGTGTCATACTTTCTGAATCGCGATATCATTTGTTTTGCATGCCGGGTTAAATACACCAGATATTTAGTATTTGTAAAAACCAAGGCACATGTGCTGGTTGCTATATATGTGTAAAATATACAGTATAGTGCGATACGGTGGTTTTATACGAATCACTTCAAGTGACGCGACAGTGGTAACTGGGAGCGCCCTGCGTACAAGTATTAAAGTAAATAATATAAAAGTAATATATATATATATATATATATATGTATAAATTACACCCAGATAGAACAAATGATCATGTCCAATGTCACAATCACTAACCATTAGAAGACCATAAAGCAGTAATTACTTTTTTAATTAATCACCGGGACTTGTATTACGATTCTTTTTATGTCACTATTGTTACAAGTAATTAAAATCTTATGATTTACAATTTTTTACACTGTTCTTGTGTGAAAGTAGTAATTAAAGCTCTAAAATTTAAGAAAAAAATATTAGATAAATGGCTAAGTTTATATATTGTTTTATTTTTATATTTTAAAATATCACAGGTCCGAATTTGAAGATCTTAATCGTCTTGTTTTAATATATTGAGCTCTATAACTTGAATTGTCATTGTATAGATCCGTGTGGTAACGAATTAAGAATACAGTGTCACTACCCCTGATCATCCCTTCGTTAGAGGCGAACAAGGGCGCAAACTACACAGGATAACAGCTCTGCAAAGAGAGAGAAAACTTGACACAAACTGTTTTTTTTATCGCGTACGAAATCTATCGGGCCGTCATTCATCGGGGCTTGCGGTGGGGTCGTGAGTCGGAATCTGAGGGACTGAAAACACTCTGTATACCATTTTGTGCCTGATATAGGAGATCAGCTGTTATTACGACATCCAGACCCCTCCCAGCGCGGGCACCTACTCCTGAATCCTTTTTTAAGTGACGTACGGCACACGGAGAAGTTGTCCCCTCCCGGCTAGCCACTGTAACGGATGGAGGGGAAAACTATCCTGTCCAACCGTGGTCACATTAAAGGCGGCGTGATGATAAGTGCGCCTGGTTCACCGCCGGCGAATTGAGTCCGAGTGGAGATCGTCCTCCCGGGTCTTTTCCGCCGCCTTCTTCTGCCAAATGACGTCTTTGCAAAAGGTGGCAACCGCTCAAACAGGCTCTGATGCTGGTGGTGGTGATGTAAAAAAAATGGCCAGTTTTTAATATTTAAGTACCTAAGTATTATTTTCACGTATTCGGTATTTTAGTTTCTGTTTTTTTTTTCAGTTTGTTGTAGAATAAAAGAAATTCCTGTTAAAATTTTTAGTTGCAATGGCTTCCATTTCGTTAACGAAGCAGTTTGCAAGCTCTGACTTCTCTTTTTTCGTTTCTCAACTCTCCAACATTGCCCGAGTATCTCGTACCACACTTCCGTTTCTTATGTTTTAGTCACGACCGAAATTTACGGTCAAAAAACAATTTACTTCTTCTGTACCATCACATCTTCAGCTTTCTCAATTCATATTTCTATTTACAGTCGGTTCTGGTTTAAAATGCAGTTACAACCGTAATCAGGGTGTCCACAAGACGAAAGTGCGCAAACTTCTTCAGAGTGAATTGGCCGTACAGTCAACACGCCTGACTGTGTATTTCTAATGTTTAGTAAATTCATGTATGTGTTTATTTATTTATATTGTGCATGTATTGATATATGTTGCAGTAAATTAATGTTTAATGGTTCTATCTGATGTAGGTTCGTCTCTTATTTGAGTAACTATAACGAACTTTGTCAAAATCAATATTTTATCTGTGCAACTACCGCATCATATTGCCGCATCGCTTGAAGGTGGACTGGGAGAGAATGCCTCTTGGTATTAAGTCCATTTTTGTACCTGTTTAATAAGTTTTAATTACGTTATTTTAATAAGACTTATATTTGTTGTTTGTAATTGGGTAGATGACTGTATCGTAAACCAATGTCCACTTTATTAAGACTAATATCGCGAAACATCTCGGCAAATACAATTAACATAGCTTTTTATTATTATGACGAATTTCAATCAAATATACAGTGAAATATATTGTTCAATTGAGTGGTCTAAAACAGTGACGTCACAATTTGGTATTTGGTACATTTTTCATAGAAAATCGTCGTTTTGACAGATGATAAAAAGTAACTAATTTGACTAAGGTGTCATCTAGCGTAATCTAACGCGTTTTATTAACGTCTGCGGTCATGTTGATTGTAATCAAGATTGTACTTTGACGAACGTTTTAAATGACATATTACAAAAAGTTTTGTATTGTTAATTTTACTTGAAGTTACGTCTAACTCTTTTGTTTAATTTCACTTTAATTTTTATTTTATGATTAATTATAGCGTGAAAAGTGAATGCTTATTTTTATTTTAAACTTTGAATTTTTATATCTGTCTATAATCCCGCCGGTTTTGGTTTTGAGAATCTCGGCATTCAGAGATCTGAAATTGTTTAAAAACCAAGATCTAAATAATGTCAAATGTTAACTACATATTATTTTTGATTGCTTTATATTAAAAACTAACTGCCTCCGCGACTTCGTCCGCGTGGATTTCTTTTATAATTCCAGAATTCTAAAATGTAAGTAGCCTAGCTTTTTCTCTATAACATCAGTTGTGTGTCAGTGAAAGTCTCGTCGAAATCGGTCCAGCCGTTTCAGAGATTAACCGGAACAAACAGACAGACAGACCAAAATTGTAAAAAATTGTATAAAGGAAAAAGCAGTTATTTCAATATTACAAACAGATACTCCAGTTTTATTTATATGTATAGATAAAACTTGCTAACTCACGCTGCTTCGCCTACTTCTCTCAAAAGGAATATCGTTTTTGCCTTTTGTACAATTTTTTAATTGATATCGAGCTGATATTGGTGGTAGCGTGAAATTATGTAGGTCATACCCTCTCTCGATAATAGGGTTAAAGGGGTTGGTTATAAACAAACTTCAACTTTATAATTAGTATTTAGATGGGAAAATTTGGATGAATGTTTGTCAGTCAACCACCCCTAAACGACTGAACGGAATTGAATGAAATTTGGCACAGAGATAGATTAAAACCTGGAACGAGATATAGGTTATTATTAATCCGTGAATGAAGCATGTAAATGTTAATTTTAAATAAATGAATATTTCTTTATCCACAGTCCCTACCAGGTCAGGTGGCACAAGCCGTGAAGGATGCTATTGACGCTGGATATCGTCACCTCGACTGTGCACACGTGTACCAGAATGAGAAGGAGATCGGAGAAGCACTTCAGGAAAAGTTTGCCGAGGGAAAGGTAAAAAGGTAATACTGAAAAACCCTCTGACAGATTGGAGTACAGAGGTTTTTTTAAATAGTAATAATGACTTCACACTGACTGCACGGATGACGTAGTGGTTTTCTACTGAATGGTGTTTGATCCCTACATGGGACAACACTTTGTGAGATCTACAAGTTGTTTTTCTGAGTCTGACTGTTTGATGTGTTCTTTTTATGTGTGTATGTTCAACAGTAATATAAATAATAATAATAAATATAAATATTTTGAGTTTCTGCTATAATAACTAGACTGATAGAATATTTATAAACTTTTTTAA
The DNA here is from genome assembly GCA_949316085.1 of Hypercompe scribonia. Classification (NCBI taxonomy): domain Eukaryota; kingdom Metazoa; phylum Arthropoda; class Insecta; order Lepidoptera; family Erebidae; genus Hypercompe; species Hypercompe scribonia. The sequence continues at coordinate 11,307,960 of OX438994.1, forward strand.
CAGAGAAAACACCCAAACATCGAAACGAATATTTGTAGATCATACAAACGTTTGGTCCGACCTGGGAATTGAACCCGAGACCTCAAGCACAGCAGTCGCATTCATTACCGCTGCGCCACTGAGGCATTTAAAAATTTTTTTGTCCCGACGCGATTCAAATCCAAGACCTCTTGATTCCCAGTCACATACGCCAACCTCCAGATTGACGATCCAAAAAAATATTTTTATTGAGTTTTTCTGAATATAGAAATGCGTCATAACGGAGTTTGGAAGTTGGGGTAGTCAATAGGTAGTAGAGCCACGCTGATTTCAGCTCGAACGGGCCGGCTCGACCGGGTCAGTACTACCCTCCCACAGAAGACTAACCTAAAGCGACAACATCCGTGTTGTCGTGTTTCGTTGGTGAGTGCGAGACCGGAGGCCCATTGATGCAGATGTGACAGTTATCGTGGTAACTGTGTGAACCTTACACTGTCATGATGACTGTCATGCCTTTCACGTCCCCAAGCGCGGCGTGAAAAAGTAGTATATAGCCAGTATACAGTATAATGTTAAGAAGAAACACGTACTAAAAATTTTTCATCAATATCAGATCATCATCAGATGCATCACAGAATATTTTTCTAAACATCTCTTGTCAGCGCAATTGCAAAACTCGTTTAATTAACAATGAGTTGTAAACTAAACCATATCAGACAAAAAATGATCTCATTAGATGAAATCACAAACTGATAAAAAAGTATTAATAGAGACACTGTTTGTCTATGATTATTTTGGGGGGTACAGCATTATCGTTAACCATATTTTTAAACAAATATGTAAGTGTAATGCTTAGTTTAACGGCGAAGAACTTTTTTTTAACGTGTGGAAACCTCCTCAGGCCGTCACCCCACCGGGGTTTACGGCGGGGTGGTGTTTTCTATATATATACTTTTTTTCTATATTAATAGCCTGCCAAAGTGACTCTACTCTGCCTGATAATAAGCATGAATAGAATCCAAGTTATGGTGGCCTTGTGAGATGCTTTTTCACATCCCGCTTCGGGACGTAAAAGGCATGACAGTCATCGTGACACTGTAAAGCTTACACAGTTACCACGATAACTGCCACCCCTGCATCAATAGGCATCCGAACTCACACTCACCAACGAAACAAGACAACACGTTTGCTGGCGCTTTAGGTTGGTCTTCTATGGGAGGGTAGTACTGCCCCGGTCGAGCAGGCCCGCTTGTGCTGAAATCAGACTGACTAAAAACACACTGTGCCACACTTCGCCTGGGATGGAAAGAATACGGGAACTGCTGTTATTAAACCATCCGAAACGGTGAAGAATTTTTTTTTTTTTTTTTTTTTTTAACGTGTGGAAACCCCCTCGAGCCGTCACCCCACCGGGGTTTACGGCGGGGTGGTGTGTCGGAATCGGACCGACTAAAACCACACGGTGTGCCACTCTGCGCCTGAGATAGGAGGGATCCGGGAACCGCTGCTATTACGACATCCAGATCCCTCCTAGCGCCTGCCCGCTAATGCGGGCACCATCTATGGGTAAACTCTCTATTTTAGGCGACGTACGGCACACGCGGACGTCGCCTCCTCGCGGCTGGCCACTATAGCGGATGGAGGGGAAAACCCGTCCCGTCCACCCGCGGCCACACTCAAGGCGGCATGAGGCGCTGGTATGCACGCCTCCGCCGCCCGGCTCGCCGGCGGCGAATTGGGTCCGAGTGGACATCGTCCTCCCGGGCCCTCTCCGCCGCCTCCTTCCGCGAAATTACGTCTTCGCAGAAGGTTGCGACCGCGGTAAAACAACTGTCGCTACCGGCCATGGAGCGTATGACGGCCGGTAGCGAGAGATCACCTCCAATAACTGCAGTGAGGACCCCGCGCTGCGCCGCCCAAGCGGAACAAACTGCTAGCGTGTGCTGAGCCGAGTCCTCACTGCAGTCGCAGTGGTGACAGGCGGGACTCAATTCCCTCCTGACGACCGAGTGCAGATACTTCCCGAAGCAACCATGCCCGGAAAGGACCTGCGTCAGTCGGAAGGAAAGGGTCCCGTGCTGCCGCCCTGCCCACTCGGCGATGACCGGCTGGAGAGCCTCCACGGCGGCAAAGCCAGCACGTGGAGCCTCCAGCCGGGACGACCAACGAGCCATCGTGACTCGACGAGCGGCCTCTCGCCACTCGCGTATCTCTTCGGGCGGGGGCCGTATGCCGGTACTCGCCCGGAAGTCAGCCGTCCGCCGATAAACTTCGGCGAGCACTTCCGCCTCCAAATCCCACGGGGGAGTGCCGGCCAAGGCGCACGCCGCCTCCGTCGATACGGTGCGGTAACCGCGTATGGCTCTAACCGCCAATATCCTCTGAGGGCGCCAGAGGCGAGCCCTATTCTGGGCGGTCAGAGCCGCCGCCCACACCGGTGCACCATACAGCGCCATTGACCGGACAACCCCCGTGTATAGCCGTCTCGTCGCGACGCTGGCTCCACCCAAATTAGGCAAAAGTCGCCCAAGGGCAGAAGCAGCGCCGACCAGCTTTGGCGTAAGCTGTCGGAAGTGCTCGTCGAAGAGCCACCTGCCGTCCAGGATCAGGCCCAGATACTTCATCTGGGCCTTAATCGGTACGAGGACCGAATTGACAACGATAGAGGCGCCGGAGGGTGGACCACGACGGGGCCCATGAAACAAAAGGGCCTCCGTCTTATCTAGGGCCACCCGTAAACCCAGGGCCTCAATGCGCCCGACCACCAAAGAGACTCCCACGGTGGCCAGGCGCGCCGCTTCTTGAAAGTTCGCCCCCCGGGCCGTGACCAATGTGTCATCGGCGTAACAAATTACGCCCAGCCCGGGGGGAAGACGACCTCGAAGGGCCCAGTCGTATCCCATATTCCACAGGAGTGGTCCGAGGACAGACTCCTGTGGAACACCGCACGACATGGGCCGCCGCCTCAGAATACCATCTCGGTCCTCGTACATGACGGTACGGTCCTCTAGATAGTCTGCCACAAGCCGCCTCAGGTACTCTGGCACCCCGTGGTAGTGGAGTGCTTCCCTGATGCAGCTAAATGGCAGACTATTAAATGCGTTGGCGATGTCCAACGACACCGCCAGCAGCACGCCGCCACAGCTCACCGCCTCTTCGGTCACGGCCCTCAGGCGCAACACAGCATCGACTGTCGAACGCCCGGCTCGAAACCCGTATTGGGCGTCCGACAGATCGGGGCCCACCTCGCAGAGGTGCCGGACGATGCGGGCAGAGATTATCCTCTCAAACAATTTACCCGCCTCGTCCAGCAACACGATGGGTCTATAGGCCGCGACCGAATCGGCCGGCCGTCCCGGCTTCCGTAGTAGGACCAGCTTCCCGCTCTTCCAGCCCTCAGGGAAGCGCCCGGACGCCAAGCTGGCGTTTAGGACTTCCCCGAGGTGATCCGACATGTGGTCGAGGGTTCGCGCCAACACTCGGGCAGGTATCCCATCTGGCCCAGGGGCGGTGTTCTTAGAGCGAATCCGTAGAACGACCGCCCCTATCTCCGATTCTCTGACGGGCAGAACATTATCCTCGTTCCGTCCCCCGTCGTCTTCGACCATGAAGGCCATCGACGGGGGTGTATGCTCCGCCCGCTGCGGGAAAAGACCCTCGACCACTTCCCGCAGGAAGCTGGGCTGGAGTGTCTCTGTAAGGGGGGGGCCTGACGTGCGGAGCTTTTGTCGCACCGCACGATAAGGGCGACCCCAGGGGTCACGATTGAGACCCTCCAGCATCTCCTTCCTCTTCACTTCTTTGGCGCGGCTAATGGCCAGCTTCAGAGTTTTCCGCGCCTCTCGGTACTCCTCATGAAGCTGGTCCTCCTCGCCGTCTACGCGGTGTCGCCGCCGACTACGGGTGTAGGACCTCCGGGCACGAGTACAGGCCGCGCGGAGGTCCGCCAACTCCTGGGACCACCAGTAAACCTCTTTCCGTGGAGGCCGACAGCCTCGGATGCGGGGCATGGCCGCATCGCATATCTGCGTAATCGCATCGCGGAAACGACCAGCCCCCATGTCGACCTCCTCGGTCGGAGCCTGCGGAGACAGCCAAGAGTGAATAATGGCTGCCTCCTCTAGTAGGTCCCTATTCAGTTTGGCTACAGCCCACCGCGGAAAGCGAGAAGAACGCCGCGCCGCGTGACCCCTACTGGGGTCCTGGGTCCGGGAGAGCTCAAATCGAATGTAGAGGTGATCCGAGAGCGTCTCAACCTCTTCCAGGACACACCAGTTCCTTACTCGTGCGGCGAGGGCAGGGGTAGCGAACGAAAGGTCCACTATCGACCCTCCCTGCTGTCGCACGCACGTGTTGGTGGAGCCCCTGTTCAGTAAACAGAGGCCCACCGAGGCTGCCCACTCCTCTACGGCCTCGCCCCTGGCATCCGTCCTGGGGGAACCCCACGCAATGGACTTCGCGTTGAAGTCCCTCAGCACTAAGACGTGCCCAGACGATAGTCGCCGCATCGAGGTTTCCAAGCTATTAAGGAAAACCTCGAAGTCGCTCAAACTCCGGTTGGGGGAGAAGTATACACCGTATACGGTGATCCCCCCCCACTCAGCAGCAACATATCCAGTGCCCTTGTCTCTTAGCGACAAGGGCGGGGAATGAGCCGCCGTGGAGCCGACGACTGCCACAGAGCCGTCCCGGTCACCCAACCAATTTGGACGGGGAGGAACATAATAAGGCTCCGCGGCTACGGCAACGCAAACGGTGAAGAATTTAGCGTAACCTTAAGTTTCAAATATGTCAGCGATCCTGACAGTAAGTGGAGCTCAATTATCTCCGCCTTTTCTTGTGGGAAATAGGTGTGACATAATGTATGTATGTACGTTACCAAGTGAGTTAAATATCTGGAGATTCGGGCCTATTCCCGCTACTTCTGTGAGGACGGAGTGCACCAAATTTGTAACTCATTTATCTGTTAAGTTGTCTATGGTCACTTAACCAGCTATTCGTTTATTCCATTAAAGTTTACTTAAAAAGTAATTAGGCAGCTTCTTTGTAACAATTTTTAGTGACAAAATATAATATTCCAGGGAAGATATGTTCATCACGTCAAAGTTATGGTCCACGTACCATCGTCCAGATCTGGTGGAAGGGGCCATCAAAGTCACGCTCAAGAACCTTGGCGTTGAGTACCTGGATTTGTACCTGATGCATTGGCCTCAAGCTTTCAAGGTAAGGATCTCGTAGACCTCACCAAGAGTAGTGTGATTTTTTTAAATTATGAGCTCTTGTATAAAGTAAGTTTGGTTCGATTTGTGCTGTTAACCACACCTCCTTACTAATAATATACATTAGTCCAAGACAAAATCCGTTAAAAAAAACGAAGGTCTGGCAGTCACGGGGACTGCCAGACCTTCGTTTTTTTATAAAAGCTGAAAATTCTTCTATGTGTGTCCCTAGTACAGGTAAGAATGATCTCCAAACATGAAGCTGAGGCAGCGGTGGCTTTGGCAGATAACAGGCAACAAAGGTGTGTAAAATTCCATCTCAAATTCGTCATGAAATAAAACTTGATTTTTTTATATTTGATTCATAATAATATCAAAACTCGCGTTGCTCATTGCCAGACAGTTAGTATGGTTCCAACCCTCTGCCGGACACCCCTAAACTATTATAATTTATAATTATACTTACGTTATATTATAAAACCTAAGTTTTATATATAATTTTTTGGGAGCCTATTAAACTATGTTTACATAGTAGCCGGACAGTTTCGAAGGTTCTATCATCTTGCCAGACGCATTCCAAGTGAGCAGTAATCGGGAGAGCAAGGAGCGTATACAGTAACTAAACGTTATATTATAAAACCTAAGTTTTATATATAATTTTTTGGGAGCCTATTATTAGCTCACTTGGAATGCGTCTGGCAAGATGATAGAACCTTCGAAACTGTCCGGGTACTATGTAAACATAGTTTAATAGGCTCCCAAAAATTATATATAAAACTTAGGTTTTATAATATAACGTAAGTATAATTATAAATTATAATAGTTTAAGGGTGTCCGGCAGAGGGTTGTAACCATACTAACTGTCTGGCAATGAGCAACGCGAGTTTTGATATTATTATAAATTAAATATAAAAGAATGAAGTTTTATTTCATGACGAATTTGAGATGGAATTTTACACACCTTTGTTGCCTGTTATCTGCCAAAGCCACCGCTGCCTCAGTTTCATGTTTGGGGATCATTTTTACCTGTACTAGGGATACACATAGAAGAACTTTCAGCTTTTATAAAAAGACGAAGGTCTGGCACTCACGGGCTCTTGCTCTACATGCAAAAGATGTTTGTTAGTTTGTCTTTCTTTCACGTCGCAACGAAGCGATGTTGTGGTATGGTTTTTATGTTTGGAGATAGTTAAGAAGCTGGTAAGTGATATAGGCTACTTTTTACTACGATAAAACATCTCATTCCCATGGAAAGGTTCATTATGAAGCGTGTTTGAATCACTTTAAATGTTATAAATGCCGAGAGATGGCACAAAATCTTTGTCATTAGAGTTTATAAAAAGTACCCGCCGTGTCTGATAAATGACACTATATTTTTTTGTTAAGTTCTGTATCTAGTTATATATAGGAATATGTATCAGCATTCTGGTAACCATAGCACAGGTTCTGCCTAGTTTGGGCTCAGGAACCGTGTGTGAGATATGTCAAGTCATTATTATTTACAGGAAGGAGGGGATCTCATTCCCACAGACGCAGAAGGCAAGTTCATCGTCTCTAACGTAGATTATGTGGACACGTGGAAAGCTATGGAGGCACTGGTCGAGAAAGGCTTGACTAGAAGCATTGGGGTTTCCAACTTTAATAAGAAACAACTGGAACGGTTATTGGCAGCTGCGAAGATCAAACCTGTTATGCACCAGGTCTGTTACTAGATAATGCGTTAAGTCTAAACTATGGTCCTTTCTTGAAAAGGTCAACCCAGACCCAATACTGTACTCGCTTTTAGCTTTAATTTAATCAATCAGACTGCACGATTGGCTTAGTGGTTTAAGCGGTCGCCACGCCGCCCTTTACTGCACCGAGTATGGTTCAAACTCCACATGGTATACTTTGTGTGATCCACAAATTGTTGTTCTGAGTCTGGGTGCTGTTTGTGTACGTTTCTTGTATGTTTGTAAGATCCCACGCGTCACAAGATTTGTGCCTAGTGCGGGCGTTATCTTTTACGGCCATAAAAAAAGACACCTCTGTGATTTGTTTCGGCATTTCTTCCCAAAGTGAGTCTGGTCGAGTCATTTAGCTTCGTTAATTAGCAAAATCTCTTTTCAGATCGAAGTTCATCCATACCTAAACCAGCAGCTTATGATCGATTACTGCAGGGCTCATGACTTAGCAGTAACTGCATTCTCACCCCTGGGGTCTGCAGATAGGCCCTGGGCCAAGGCTGGTGACCCCAGTCTTCTGGATGAACCCAAACTCACACCAATTGCTAAAAAGTACGGGAAGACTGTTGCCCAAGTGTTGATTAGGTAAGAGAAATCTCCAATCATTATCAACAACCTTAATAGTCCACTGCTGGACATAGTCCTCTTCTTAGAAAGGAGAATATAGCCTAAGCTACCAAGATGGATTGGTATACACTTTGAGTGAGGTTTTCTTTGTGTTTACGTCGCTTAAATAGAGGGTGTTTAACCACAGATGGTGCCCGAAAGGCGCTAGGTTGGATCTGGATGTCATAATAACAGCTGTTTCCCGATACCTTCTATCTCAAGTGCAGAGTGTCACATCGTGTGGTTGTAGTCGGTCCGATTCCGACACACCACTTCGCCGTAAACCCCGGTGGGGTGACGGCCCGAGAGGGTTGCCACACGTTAAAAAAAAAGGATTTTTTTGTCTTTACAGTGCTGTCGAGACCCACGGGATAAATAGGGGCGGTGACTTCCATATTTTTAATCTGTCACTACATGGAATTTAGTATTTATTCTATTATATGTGTATTCCAGGTATGCAATCGACCGTGGTCTGATAGTGATCCCAAAGTCAGTCACCAAGTCCCGTATCGTGGAGAATTTCAACGTGTTTGACTTCCAACTTACCCTGGAGGATATAAAGGAGATAGAGTTATTGGAGTGCAAAGGGCGGCTGTGCATGATGGGAGAGTAAGTATATTCGTAGCTCGTAGGATAACAGATTGTATTCCATAAAAATATGGTTAACAAGTGCTCGTGACTGCTAAGCCAGAGCTTGTGAATTCGATTTTCACCCAGTACATATATTTGTTCGATGAGGGCTATTATTTCTTTTGTGTTTATTTGTAATTTATCTGTGATGTGTATGTATTTAGAAATATCTTACACCTATGTTTATTAGCAGTCAACTTACCACAGTTGACTTTGCTTAGTTTCTTCTATTCTTTCTTTTTCAGTACTCATCATCCAGATTATCCATTCCACGACGAGTATTAGAAAGCTACATTTATATTTTAAGCACCGTGTCTAAACACAAAGATCTAAAACTTACAACATGTTATATTACTTTAAAAAGTTATTTAATAAATTTGTTCTTGCATTTTCGCAGTGTTTTAATTATTGATGGGTTATATATTATTTATCTTCTCCAACTTTGTATGTTTACGTCGTTGCTTGAATTAAAAAAAACATTCAATTGATGCATCTGTGAATTATTAAATCTGGCAATACTATCCACAACTTATTTAGGACTTTAAAAATATTACTCTGGTATCCCTAGATCTGTCAAGTTTAGATCAACTGTCAAAATATCGGGTTATACTCGACTGTTCTAAATTCGTACATAAATAAATTGTTTTTTAATAAAATGGATGAGATTTTGTGCAGATTATGTTTATCTGAAGAAAATTTAAGACCATTGTTTAAAAGTAGTGAACATCTGAATGAACGAAGTTTCAATTTATGTCTCGTAACTGGTTTGAAAGTAAGTTTACAATTATTTTTTTGAATAAATACTTATTGTAGTAAAAGTAATTCATATTGAATTCTTTTATTTTTGTGTGTATTGTACATAAAACTGTCTAAATAAGGATAAGTTAGTAAAATGTAAGGTTAACAAAACCAAGGGCTAACAAACAGAGCAATTGTTGGATATTAGAAAGAGTTTTAAAAGACGATTCACATATTATCTACGATATTTCTTAGAGATTTGCTTCATCACAGAAGAAATTTTTGCTACTTTTAATAATGATGTCTTTATTTTTTTATAGTATTAATATTTATTGAGTCCGCCATTTTGATTTTTAATCTTTGTAATGGCGGTCTTAACGCCGTAGGCATTTTCTGCCAGTCGACCTTAGGGCGATGCAGCGCCAAACATGGCAGGTGCACGGTTTTTTTTTTCTGTAAATACCTAGACAATATAACAAGGCTATCACGATCAAGTCTACAGAATGATGAAGGATTTAACTTTGACCTAAACTAATAAAACAAACCTATAATAATATTGTTTTCTTTAAAACTTTTCTTGTTGTCTTTAAATATATAAATGATTTTAATTACACGTCACTGAAAACACTACACTGGTCTTTAAAAAATTGGCAAAACTCAGCTGGTGCTTACTTTGTTTTAAATCGACAGAATATCATATAATATTATGATAATTATACACATAATACAAAAGTATAGTGTGTATATAACACACATACATAAATTTATATATAAGTGGTAAGTGTGTGAATCCTACACTGAGACGATGTTTGTCATGCCTTTTACACCCCCAACGGGTCATTAAAAGCATCTTACTAGGCCGCGTGTCAGTCACCAGTGTCTGCATTCACAATGAGTATGATGACCGATGTATGATCAGGCAGAGGAGTCACTTTAGCAGGTTTTTAATATACATACTAAGCATTTTATAAGGAGGGGTAGGCTTGAGCAAAAGAAATCTATATATCAAAATATCGATATTTTCCAGAAAAACATCTATATAATCAGCGATATTTTGCCCGCAATATATCGATTTTCGATATTTATTTTCAGACATCAAATTCGTATCAAAATCGATACATGTTTTTAAAGCTCTGCTGTTTGCTTTTGCGTCACATCATGTATTTGACTAATCTGTATGACTTTAGTTTCTTTGCTTCAAACACAAACAAAAATTTCAGTCTATGAGCTGCTTGTCGCAGAGACTATCGATATATCGCTCGATATTTTTTAGTCAATATTTATCGATACATTTGAAAAATATCGATTCGATTTATATCGATATTTTTTCGCCATTTGTCCATCCCTAGGGAGGGGTCTAAGATTGAGATGGATCTGAAAATTTGTTTGTTAAGCGTTTTTACAACAGATGTTTACACCTATTTCGTGAGCGGTGAATGGGCCAGCAAAGTAGATTATTAAAATGTTATGAAAATCTATGGTTACGTAGTCAGCAAGTTAAGTTTCTGACGCTAGCTGAGATTTGTGTTTATGTGCAAGCTGAGGTCTTCTACACTTTCGTTTCATTACGTTCTGTAGCATTAGTCACACCGACTTTTCGAAGCATTGTAACAATTACCAGTTAACGTGGATACGGTCCTTCTTGTAAGTGCTGAAATGCGTATTTTAGTGTGTTTTGTTACTAATTAAGTGTTTTTCCCCATGTAAGTGATTTTATTTTGTTTCTTAGTGGGGAATAAAGATCTTGTACCTAGGCCGTGATCCGAATCACGCTCACAGTGCTCATAGCGTATCAACGTGCGGTCAGATTCGTGCTTTTCACGCTCACCGTTAGCGTTGTGGATGCTATGATGTCACTACCTAGTGCTTACAGTACTGACGGGTCGGATCGTTAGCATCGTGAGCATTGACGTTATTTTGCGCCATTTATTTGAATTGACTTTCCTCGATTGCGGAAAATGCTTGAAATACAAGCATTTTATCATCTTCATCGTCTACACCACATACTCCACTCATGTTTATGCCAAAAAATGCTCTGTTAGGTTATGTTCAACTTTTTGAATTCGTAAGCACACTCACAAGTGGTCCGAATTATTAATACTGCTAACAGACGTTGGCGCGCTCACTAAATCGGACCACACATTAGCAGTTTAAACGTCGTAAGTGCTGTGAGCACAATTCGAACCTTAGCCCTATAGAATTAAGTGTTATACCTACTTGTAGTGCCAACATGCAGCCGTACCTTCTATTCTAAAATAATATACACGGAGGGTAGTACTTTTTAAATGTACCTACATAACATTTATATACAAAAAAAGTTTTATCGTCTCTCTGTATACTCCTGTACATTTTATATGTATGTTATAGATTGAAAAGAATGATGGTTTCCCACAACAAATATGCGAAATATGCACCAATGGTGTTGACGCCGCTTTGGAACTTAGAAAACGTAGTAACCTTATCGAACAGGAACTATTATATCGCGGATACAGACGAAATCATGATATGTCTACCAACGAAGAAGAGTTAATCGAACCAAAAACAGACGAAAAAGATATAAATATTGATTTAAGTGAAGATTGTGACAATAATATAAGCGTTACAGAAACTAATTACATGTCAGATGTAAGTGACGAAGAAACAAAATGGCCGACTAATAGAACTGTCAAAAAGCCCTCCAAAAAAGAACAACGACAAGTTTATTTGAATATGGTGGAAGGTGAGTTTGATCCAAATGGGCCGGTGACTTGTAAAATTTGTAAAATGTCTGTGAGCAAATGGGCATGTTTCTTAAGCCACGCCAAGCTGCATTTAGGGTTCAAATTTGTGTGTGAAGTAAGTATCTTTTTGCTTATAGGGGAATATGGAGAAAGGTAAATTTAAATTTTGTCAATAAATTCCAGAGAATCCTTTTAACTTATATACCTTATGGAATTATACTGCTTGCCGTATTTTGCTCAGTTGTATACTGTGACAATCTTCTGGCAATTTGGATAGTGTGCTTCTGGGCGATTCTACCTTATTTTTTTTTTTAACAGACAACACTCGCATTATGAATATATCATGTGTCGCTGGGACTTTGTAAACATACATGAAACCGACACAAAGAACACCCAGACTCAGAACAACAATTTGTATATATATATATATATATATATATATATATATATGCCATCCGTGCAACAAGCAATACTTTAAAATAACAGTTCAGAATCTGTTTAATATGATGTATGCTTATATTTGCGTCATTTTGAACGTAGTAGAGCCACATTGATTTCAGCACGAACGAGCCGGCTCTAACGGGGCAGTACTACCTTCTCAGAAGACCGACCTAAAGCGGCAGCATCTGTGCTGTCGTGTTTTACAGGGGTCACAGCCATAATAACTGTCATACCTTTTACGTCTCCAAGCGGGACGTGGAAAAGCATCTCACTAGGCCGCCATACTGTGAGTCACCATACTGTATTGCCTGCATTCGTAAGGAGTATGGTGACCACAACTCTTGAACTCTACTCATGCCTTCCATTAGGCAGAGTTGAGTCACTTTGGCAGGCTCTTAAAATAGAAAAAAAAGTCTTCCGCTTTGCTAAAGAGGTTATTATATTTTCAGTCCTAAAATTATGATTAATTTTGTTGCGGGTTCCATGACAGTTTTATTTTTTCTGGGACTACCTGAGCGTCATAGTTCGGTGTATCCATGGGTTATTGTTGTTGATCCTGGTGTATAGGAGATACAAGGATTAGTTAGATGAGTCTCGTAGCCTGCAGCTAGCCGGTTTGTGGTGAAGGTCGCTAAACGTAGATTTTATTTCTTCGCACTTTAGTGGATGTACTTTTGGAATAAATAAATTTTTATATTTATTTTCTTTAAAAATATACATACTATATTAATAATATTTTCAGTTCTGCGGTAAGAGTTTTATATCTACAACTAAACTAAATAGACACTGTAGATCACATCATGGAATGAAAAAGGAACTGAAATGCAAATATTGCAGCTATCTCGCTCTAGACAATGCGCAGTTAATGGTGAGTGAACGAAATGACTGACGAAATGTAAGTAAATGAAATATATGCCACCACCAATGTCACCACGCCTATTCATCCCGTGGGTGTCATAAGAGGCGATTAAAGGATCAAACTATGCGCGACAAATCACTACAAAAAGAAGGCAAACTTGAAACAAACCCGTACATACCATGGCCAGCGAGTTGGTATAGTAGGCCATGTACGCTTTCCATCAGGCAGAGTAGTGGGCTCAGGCCTGAGGGTGACAGGTGAGGCCATCTGTCACCCTAGCAGAAGCAGGCCAGGGTGGCGATACAAGCGCTATGACCGCCTTTTTGGTGGCTAGAAGAAAAGGGAATATGGGGGTTTTCACAAGGGCGGGCCTCTACAAGCCGTAGGTGGTTCCAGGGATTGCCTTACTAGGGTGCACCTGGTTCCTCGGCTACTGGTACTTGAGACGACGTGCAGCTTTTGGTCGGTTCGAGTCCGACATAACCACCTTTCGGTGGTATCCGTGGGGATTTCCGCACAACAAAAAATAGAAGGATTTATGTCCAGCAGTGGACTATTAAAGGCTGTTGATGGAACGAAATGACAGCTCAGTACCCTTTATTCCACTTATTACATATGTACTAGCTGACACGCGCAATTTCGTTTGCGGCTCTCCAGAAGAATAGTCGTAACGTGATGTTATGTATACCTTAAGTCTGTCTTTGATAGTTGGGCTATCCAAAACTGATGTTTTTAAATTGAACCAGTATTTACTGAAATAAGCACGTTCAACCAACAAAGAAACTCTTCAACTTTATAATTGCAACATATATGTGACAACTTCTACACACAAGGAAACAAAAACATACTTCAGTGCCATCTAACGGAGGCACACCGAACTACGGAGTATCTTCAAATTCTATTGATTGTTTTATTGTACAATAAAATTAATCATTGGGTCGTAAACACTTGTGCCTACTTGCCCCAATAGGCACACGGTGTATGGTGTCTACCACTTTCGCTCGGAGCTGAATCCCCCTAGGTGTCGCCTGGGGTCCCATCTGGCTCGTGTTCGAGCACCGCGGCGGTGTAAAGACGGAAGCAACCCTTCAAGCAAGCAGTTCACGTGACGCTAGGGGTAACGGTAGACACCGCTGTCAGGTCACCGATACAGTCCCAACGTCCCCGACGGGATTTTGTGAAGAAGGTGAATCATTGGGCCGCAGACCGGGAGACAAGATCACGTCGCTTGATTACATCCTCCCTTCGTGTTAGAGGAGTGTGACCATCATACCTTCATAATTCTATGCAACTAATACCTGCTCTAGCATCTACATTCAAATAAGCTGTATTAGGCCATTAGGCCTGGAGACTTGTGATCTTGGCTGCAAAGCCAGAGGTTGTGGGTTCAATTCTCACCCAGGACAAATATATTATATGTTGATTACTAACATTTCTTGTGTACATCAATATATATAAGTATGTTTATCAGCAATCTCGTTACTATAGTTAATTTGACGCCTGTGGGCTTTGCCTAGTTCGTGATCAAAACGCCGTGTGAAATTTAGGGTTATAATATAATTTATTGTTGATTTTGTAGCTCCACGTCCGTCGAATGCACACAGGCGAGAGACCCTACGTCTGTGATATTTGTGGGTCTTCGTACCATAGCCGACGATGTCTGGTCCAGCATCTCGAGACCCATAGGACAGTCGCCAATGTACAGGTAACAGCCTAGTAGGATCGTATACACGACTGTGATGGATTCAGTAGCCTGTTGTGTTAGTGGCCAGAAAGGTCGTGGGTTCGATTCACACCCAAGACAAATATTTGTGTAATGAACACGATCTATTATATGTATGTATTAGTTATGGGCAGTCTGGTTATCAGAGTACAGACTCTGCTTAGTTTGAAGCTAGATGGCGTTGTGTGTAAATTTCGCCGAAATATTTATTTATTTAATATTTATACTTATAAATATACTATTGATAACGAAAGGCAAGACAATTTCCAAGTGGTGGATACAGTACAGAGCATTACCACCCCTGTTCATCCCGTGGGTGTCGTAAAAGGCGACTAAGGGAACAATCTACGCATGACAACCTCACTGTAAAGAGAAGGAAGTTTACCAACCCATCTGACCACCGTGGTATAGCAAACCAAAATCTCCTATTGTAAGGAGTAATATCCAGTGATGGACTGTTGATGATTGATGAATGAGGCAAGTGAAAAGTCGGTTAATCCATGGATACCGGCAACGAAGAGTTACAAACGCTTTTTCATTCATTTAGTACCTTTCTCTTGAACCGAAACCCTTCTCGGGAGAGTTTTTACTCCGATAATCTCACTCAAGATAAGGGCAAGGAAGAAACTTCTTTGTACCAGTTTTCTTTCAGGCCAAGGTATCATCATCATCATCATTAATAGTCATTATGGTCTACAAACTGTATACGTTTAATACACATTTGTCTACCCCTTCGGGTTAAAGGCTTGCGTGTATCCACGTGTCGTGTTTACTAATCTATGTGGTGACTGATTAATAACACCGAGTGTCACCACTCCTGTTCACCCTGTGGGTCTTAAGTGTTGACTAAGGAAGTGAACTACACAGAACAGCACTGCAAAATGAAGGAAAGCTTGAAACTGTGGAGACTTCCACATACAGCACAAACAAAAATATACAACAGCGCCATCTAGCGAAGATACATCGAATTAAAGAGTATAATTAACTGCGAAACAACTACTAATGCTGTATCGCGAAATAGAGATTCTCGTTGCAATTAGCATATGTACAACATCCCAACATCAACCGTTAGGCCGTGGCTCGCCAGGCATGATCACCTCACCTGGTCGGAGGATCCTCCCTTTGTGTCGGAGGGACATGACATGACAAATCCTAAGCTATAAGTTTTGCCGGCGACGTATAGTAGGCCAAAACCTCTTTTCTAAGGAGAGGTCTATGTCTAGCAGTGGCCATGGTACCACTCGTGACGTCCATATGTGCTGAAGCATAGCATATTCTTACATTCTTCGCCTCTTTCTTGTATTGTTGGCTAATGGTTTGACCAAACGACTTAGCGTTGAGAGATATCATTCTCACATATTCGTTAGTTTTCTAACAACAATTATGTTTGTAGAATGACAACTTGGCTAAGGGGACTGCATTTGCAGTCAATTGCTAAATTGGCCAAGATCCAGAAGAAAATTAACGCACTTTTCTTACTTCACAGTGTAGCTCCTGCCCCCAGGTCTTCAAATCCCAACGAGCTTTGTCCCGCCACCGCTACAGCGCACACGCACACTCGCGGATGCCATGCCCGCATTGCTCTCGTCTTTACACACGCAAATATCTGAACGTACATATTTCAAGACACCATACAGACAGCGTGCATAATGGAAGTTACTAGTATATGGAGTGGCAACACCTCTATTTATCCTGTGGGTGTCGTAAGAGCCGATTAAGGGACCAAATTACGCAGGACAACATCATTACAAAGAGAAGGAAAACTTGTCACAAACTCTATACCAACCCGTCTGACCAGCGTGGTATAGTAGGCCAAAACCTCTATTCTAAGGAGAGGCCTATGCCCAGCAGTGGACTAATTAAGGCTGTCTATTAGTTCTATTCAAATCAAGGAATCCACTGCTGAACGAAGGTCTTCCCTAAGGAACGCCAACTATCCTGGTCTTGGGCAGTTTACATCCATCCGCTGCTAGCCAGCTGCCAGTCAAGTCGTCGGTTCATCGCGTCGCAGGGCGCCCTACACTACGTTTGGCCAATTGTGGTCTTTCACTAGCACACTTCGGCTCCAGCGACCATCGGTTCGTCTGGACATGACCCCCCCCACTTCCACTTCAGCATACTGATTCTCCGTACGATATCTGTTACTTCAAATCAAGATGGCCGACCAATTCTTAAATACAAGTTTATTATAAAATCATGATGACTTAAGAACAATATATATTTTTTTTATAAAACAATATGGCTATGTGCTCTTAAAATACAACAAAAAATGATATGTTTTAAATTAATTTATTTTTTAAATAAAATTATATCTATTGTTGTGGGTAGTTTCACTAAATATCAATACACGCAAATTGGCACACCGCAAAATCATGTAAAACTAATAGATATTGTAACGTTCAAAATGACACAACACAAGAAATGCCATCTACCGGAGGCACACCGAACTACGAATTCGCTTCCAATGCTAAATCGCGCTTTAAAAGTTCTCACTGATTAGTGTATATATACATAACTTCTATATATTACCCGCTTGACTGTGGTCCGTCAAGCACGATTACTTGGGTGTGGCCAGTGACTACCGCCACTTACCTGTATTCTACCGCATGCCAATTTCCGTGTAAAGATGTACAATACGAGCCAATTAAATACATATTTAATAGTTGCCAATAATTAACAATAAAGCAAAATAATTTAATACAGTGGTCTTTGAGTGTTTGGATACTTCAAAGCAATACCACGATAGCTAATGGTAATATTTTACACTGTGGCAACACTGTTGCCACTGTCACCTGTGACATGACGGAGCGTTGAATTTTACGCAACAATCTTGTGAAAATTTTGCCGCAAGCGACAAACCAGCGGCAAAGTTGCCGCCAGCGACAAACCAGCGGCAAAGTTGCCGCAAGCGACAAACCAGCGGCAAAGTTGCCGCAAGCGACAAACCACCGGCAAAGTTTTCGCAAGCAATGTATTTGCGTCAATATTACAGCGACAACAGTGCTTGGACAATTTTGCCGCAAGCTATTGTCCTGAGGCAATTTCGCCGCAAACAATACTCTTGCAGCAATCTAGTCGCGACCAACCCTCGCTGCAGATTGCATCTTACTTTTAACATTACATTTATTAAAAACATTTGATTACACAATTTCTTTTTGTTTATTAATTCGACTTGAATCTTACGTACACAGTTACCCTCATATTTTATTATTAATATATATGTATACATATATATCTAATTATATATTTCACTCTACGTATACAATTGCTTTCCACGTGCTTCTACTTAAAAAAAAATATATCAAAATGCATGTTGACGCGAACATATCTAACAAGTAACCAGATATTCAAAAGATATTTAAAAAAAAATACATGACTTAGAAAAAAAAAACAAGATTTATAGTAGTCCCATGTAAGCTTAATGGGACCAAACCGTTCCACACGGTCACCACTGTCACTCATGTATGCAAAGATTAACAGTAATGACTCACGAACACATCGAGTTGTGATACTCGGGGAGTCCCCACTCGGGGAATCCCAGGCAGAGTTACACTGTTTTCGAACCCGCAACAAAATTAATCAAAAGTAAATTAACTGCCTTCCTTGCAATGGCAGAGATCTATGTCCAGCAGTGGACTGTGATTGATGATGATTTCCAATCAGCTTCAATCAGAATGCATCTACTTTCTACTTGCTCTGCATCACCCAAAGGTTGACTGGTAGAGAATGCCTTAGGCATTAAGTCTGCCTATGCGACGAAAGTACATGATGTGGAAGAAAAAAAATATTTCCCTCCTCCACAGAAAAGGGGGGGGGGGAGTTGTCCGAACACAACATTCTCAATTAACATCTGTTTTTGTCCGAAAAATGTATTATTTTAATATCTTTTGAATATTGAACTTGGTTGATTTATTTTATTATATATTTCGTCGTTAATGTAAAAAATAAAAAAATAAAAAATTATGGCATATTACTTTGTGACATATGAAAAATATTATTAGGGACGCACTCATTATTTTTGCTGATATCATTAAAAATATGGTCTTAAATTTATACCCACACATTGTAGAGACAGAAATAGTACCTATGTGTACAAATTGAATGCCAGTTTCTCTGGCAGAAATTTTAATAACTCAAAGATGGTGTGGTTTCGTTCACAAGGTAATTCCCCAATTCGTCTCCTATTTTGCCCCTTAGGGATGAAACTTCCAAAAATCCAATATATCAAGTTTGTAGCCCTAGCGATTTTTTTTCTATACTAGGAACCTGCCAAAGTGACTCTACTCTGCCTGATGGAAAGCATGAATAGAACCCAAGCTTTGTGGTCACCATACTCATTCCAAATGCAGACAACGCAGTATGGTGACCCACACTACTGCAGCCTACAGCTTTTTCACACCCCGCTTGGGAACGTAAAAGGCATGACAGTCATCGTGACAGTGTAAGGCTTACGGTTACCACGATAACTGTCACCCCTGCATCAATGGGCTTCTGGTGTTGATGAATCCGTCAAGCAAGTCATTTCATATCTTTCGATTAACAATATTTTTAAATAAAATCAACAACTTATGCGTGCATCCTTCACACTTTGACGTATGGGTTTTAGGTTAGAAAAGTGTAGCAAATCCCGCTTATGTCAGTCACTGACACCTGTATGTGACAAAATGTCAAAAACATCATCTCTTTGTCACATATACGTCACATCGGTGTACAGAAGTTTAACGAGTATTTAATGCCAATAATTTATTTGACATTTAGCAGAAATAGACAGTTTTGTTACATTTCCAACAGTAAGTTTAAATGTACAGTCAACTATAAAATGTATGTAAGATATTTTAATTGTCAGAGTGTATATTAGAATCTATTTTTAATTAACATGTAACTATCCCTGTTGTCTGGATCCGCTTAGAGTTCGGATTGAAGATATAAAAAGGTACTGAGGGTGGTACCGTATCCGGTTGAAATATCTACCCCAAGACAATGGTTAATATTCAGAATTTATATATAGAGAATGAGGTAACATTACAACAACAAGAGAAACTTAATTGCTTACTATCAGACTGAGAAACCAGTGTTTTGATTATCCCAAAGAGACATCATAAATAAATAAATAACATCACACATCCCACATACAGCTGTCTGATTCCAAACTAGACAGAGCCTGTACTACGGTAACCAGACAGCTGATAAACATACTTATATATTACTAAATACATACATATTATAGGTAAACTACATCCGGATAAGTAGTCATGCTTGTCACAAAAAAAAATTGTCTTGGGTGCGAATAGAACCCACCACTACCAGGTTAGCAGTCAGGGCTACTGACCACTAGACCAACAGGTCCATCGTAGCTGTAATTATTATTCAATCTATTATATCTTTACTAGCTGACCCGGCAAATGTTGCTTTGCCATATAAATTATTTCTAAGTAATTTGAGCGGGATGAAAAATGATTGAATTACTAAAATGGCTATTAAAAAATAAGAGTTGATTGTAGAAGGGTAAAAATTGAAGATTGTATGTATTTTTGTATGTTGTATCATAAAAAAATAGAAATTAAAAATTTTGTCTAAAAAATAAAAAAAAAACTTAGGGTTGTACTACCCCTAACATTTAGGGGGATGAAAAATAGATGTTGGCCGATTCTCATAGATACTGGATAAGCACAAAAAATTTCATCAAAATCGGTCAAGCCGTTTCGGAGGAGTATGGCAACGAAAACTGTGACACGAGAATTTTATATATTAGATTTACAGTAGAAATACTTGTAGAAAGTACTCAATTTAGCGAAGGTTTCTGCATAACATAAAAACAAATATTTATATAGCTGACTGTACATTTTATACACAATTGTACATTTCAATCACATGATTTTTATGTTAAAAAAGTCACATAAAATACATAAAACTTCTAATAACTCTCACGAATATGGCAAAATCAATAATACCAACATAAATACAATGAATCCAATGTTGCCAGCTTTAAAAAATGAATTACAACCTCGAAGCATAGATTAAATAGACGAATTTAGACAAGACTTCGTTCTACACGTGCCAGTATTTTACATTAACTGGCGTTTTTGTTACATACAGTAAATCTTAGCATATTTAAAATACAATATAATTGATTTAGCGACATTTTGTAGACAACGAAAGGGTTCGTGTAAATTTAGCTTATGGTATAGGATGGCAGTCCGCTGCCTCTTTGGTGTACCAGTTAGCGTATGTGACTGCCGATCAAGAGGTCTCGGATTCGATTCCCGGGTTGGGTCGACTGTTGTTGGGTTCTTCATACAAGAAATTCTTAACAAAAGCCCGGGGTCCTTCGAAGAGCATATTAAGATGTCGTTTGCGTTTATCAGGACCATCTATGGCAATCGTTGTTGGGAAGAACAGAAAACCGATTTTGATATATTTTGGAAAGGGTTTTGAACAAGTTTTTGAACTCACATACAGAGAAAATCTTTTTTTTTTTAAAGACAACGCCCGCACTGTTAATAAATACTGTGTCGCGAGGGACTTTACAAACATACAAGAAACGACACAAAGAACACCCAGACTCACAACAACAATTTATGGATCACGCAAAGTGTTGTTCCATATGGGGTTCGAACCCATAACACTCAGAGCAGTAGAGGGCGGCGTGGTGACCGCTTAAACCACCAGACCAAACGTGCAGTCGATGCTCATACTCATCACAGAATTGTCCTGGGTGCGAATCGAAGCCACAACCATAGCAGTCAGGACTGTCATCCAGTCAAATGTCACACCAATCATAAGTTAACATGTATTGTCATTCGCTATCTACAAAACATCGCATAAATATAGCTAATTATTAACCACAGGACACAGGATATGATTACCCATCATTTTTTATTTTGCAAAACAAGAAACTTATATATTTTGGTCAAAGTTACCCCGAGATATGGCTAAAGTTACCCGGCTCCTTATAATTTTTTCTTTTGAATTAAATTAATAGGTTTCTATGCAAAAAACGGATATTGCTTCTATATTTATTTTTTTTCTATGTGAAGAGCCTGCCGAAGTGACTCTACTCTGCCTGATGGAAAGCACGAATAGAATTCAAGAGTTGTGATCACCATACTCGTTGTAAATGCAGATAATGCAGTGTGGTGACCCACTCTATGGAGGCCTTGTGAGATGCCTATTCACGCCCCGGTTTGGGAGGTAAAAGGCATGACAGTCATCGTGACAGTGTAAGGCTCACACAGTTACCACGATAACTGTCACCCCTGCATCAATGGGCCTCATAAAAATGTAAAGTAACTTCGTGTACTCTTCAACAAACTTAAAGAGTTCTGCAGCAATTGGGTTCAAATGACACTATATTTTTTTTATAGAAACCTACCAAAGTGTCTCTACTCTGCCTGATAGAAAGCATGAATAGAATCCAAGATCATCATATTCATTGCGAATGTCGACAATCCAGTATACAACTCGGTTCAAAGATTCAATTTATTTTATATCGTGTTTTGGAGGGGGGGGGGGACTTTACAGGCACATGTAACAGACACACAAGGAACACCCAGACTCAGAACAACAATTTGTGAATCACACAAAGTGTTGTCCCATGTGGGGTTTGAACCTACAACACTCAGCGCAGTAGATGGTAGCGCAACGACCGTTTAAACCACTAAATTCAATGGAAATCAGTTTTTTAAATTTTATCTGTCTGTTCGTTCCGGCTTATCTCTGTAACGGCTGAACCGATTTTGATGGGACTTCCACTAGGAGATAGCTAATGTTATAAGGAATAACTTATGCTACTTTAGTTTTAGAAAATAATAATAATTAATTAACAAATACCGCAAAGCGTATCTTGTCTATCCGTAAAAGAAACACTCATTCTTCCATTAAATACGCCATCAATACCCTTGTATGTTACGTTTGGGGATTGTTCTTTGGGAACATATAACACAATAAAGTTCAGCAAGTACTAGAAAATGATGGGTGACCATGCCTGTTTGATATAATTATAAATTTAATACATCTATTTACATTTATTTACCGAATATAATACACAGACTATTGTTTTATGGCGGTTTCTAAAAGATTAATACGTATTGAGTGCGTTTGTACTGTATTTTTATGACTTGACTAAATTAAAACAAGCAAACACGTTAAGGTACAAAACAAAGCCGGGTTCATTACATTATTTGTAACTCAAGAACGGCTGGACTGATTTTTATGAGGCTTTGAATTGTCTCCACTCCAAATAGTAGAATAACTGTTAAAATATTCGAAAATTGTAAAAAAAATATTCATTTTCTTATTTATTGTGTATGATGTCATCAAAACACAAGTAAAACTGAGCGGAATCACTAGTAGATAGTTGATAGTGGTTTTGAATTTCATTTCTGAACAAAATTACTTGTAAAAACATATCAAATACTTATTGTCAAAACACATATTTTAAACTTAAAAATGGCGCTAATAAATTGTTTCAATAATTAGCTATTAAGCGATTATTATTTCTTATTTTCAAGTGACTGCTGTGCTTGAGGTCTTGGGTTAGATTCCCGGGTTGGACCAAACGTTTATATGATAAGGATATTGTTGGATGTTTTCTATGTATTTACAAAAAAGTATTCTATCAGTCAGTCTAGTTCTTATAGCACAAGCTCTGCTTAGTTTGAAACTAGATGGCGTTGTGTGTCAAATGTTCGAAATATTTATTTATGTATATATAACAAATAATTTAGAGTATTTCTATAATAATAAAGCATTGATTTGTGGAAATTATTTTGCAATACGTCGTAAAAAGGTCCAGATGTTTTGTGACTCATTTTAGTAGTATGGCAACCAATTCTGTTATGTTGCAACACTGTGAAAGGTTTATTTAATCATATGGTAAGTTTTACAATAGTCAAGTGGCAGTACGAACGCACCCGAGCAGTTAAACTATACCGACGCGATATTTGGCAGTTAGAGGTTGTCCCTCGCGGCTTGATCCTGAAACAAATGTGGTATTTTTAAGTCTTTTATATTATATACAGTGGACCCCCGGTAATTCGACAAACGTTTTGCAGGGCAGTGTCGGACTATCGAATTTGTCGGATTATAGAGTACTGCCTAAGACTCCCTATAGCCCGGATTTTTTACAAAAGAGTACCTTGTAATCCCACAAATTACAGACAAATGATAAGATTCTATATGTTGTCTTCTGGGCTTGTGACGACATTACTAGGTATGTATACGTAATGCACAATGAATAAACGCTAAGCTGCACCGCTATCACACGTAGTCAAATTCAAACTAAGCAATCGGAATTGAAACAATACCTACGCGTCGAGCACAAGTTGTAACCTGTTCAATCATGCACGATCTACATTAGCGAAAATTGTTTGATTGATGTCGGATTACAGGGGGTCCGGATTACCGAGGGTCCACTGTATATCAATGATGGACCTTGGTCTAGCGGCTAGAGACCCTGACTGCTACGTTGGAGGTCGTGGGTTCGATTCCCACCCAGGACAAATATTTGTATGATGAGTATTTGTTCTGTGTCTGGGTGTAATTTATCTATAATATATACGTATTTAGTAATATATAGTCCGTGTGGTGACGGATTAAAAATACATAGTGTTACCACCCCTATTCTCCCGTGAGTGTCGTAAGAGGCGACTAAGGGAACTAAGTATACAAGACAACATCATTACAAAGAGTAGGAAAACTTGAAACAAATCCTATTCCAACCCGTCAGGCCAGCGTGGAATAATAGGCCAAAACCTCCTTGCTAAGGAGAGTCTCTAACGGTCCAGCAGTGGACCGTTAGAGACTGATGCTGATATACATATTATAGATTAATGACATCCAGACAATGAACAAATGATCATGCTATCACACAATATTTACCCTGGGTAGAAACCGAACCCACGCATTCTGGCTTAACAGTCAGAGTTATTAACGACGAGACCAACATATCCGTCAATAATGTTAGTAGTGGGCTTTCAATGAGAAACGAACTCGAAGTAGGGCTGACCTATAGGAACAGCACGGGCCGGACGTTCCGCTCCGAGCCGCTGGAGTGCGAGTGGCTGCGGCGCGTGCCGGGCGGCATGTTGGGCGGCAAGTTGGGCGGCAAGTTGGGCGGCACGCCGGGCGCGTCGGGCGCCAGGTCGGGCGCGGAGCCGGAGCTGGTGGACTTGAGGTCGGGCGGCGCCTCCTTGGCCGTCAAGCGCTCCGACCCTCCGCTAGAACCGCCGCTGCCGGAGATCACGCTCTCTTCGCGGTTATAGCTGGAATTGAAAAGGGGATTTATTGAGAATAAAGAGTATTTATGAACCAAGTAGTGACATTTGATCATATTCAACTATCAGTATTTGGACATAAATAAATATTTCGGACATTTGACACAACGCCATCTAGTTTCAAACTAAACAGAGCTTGTGCTGCGATAACTAGACTGACTGATATAATACTTATATACTTTTTTTTTGTAAATACGTACATATTATACATAAAAAAAACACCCAAACTTCGAAACAAATATTTGTACATTATACAAACATTTGATCCGACCCAAGAATCGAACCCGAGACCTCAAGCACAGCAGTCTCATTCACTACCTACCTACTCTTGGATCCTACTCATGCTTCTCATCAAGCAGAGTAGAGTTACTTTGGCAGGCTATTAAAAAAAAAAAACTACCGCTGCGTCGCCAAGGTAGTGAACATGTCTAATGGATACCAGCAAGGTGTTCTTGGCACCATTGGTTCCAAAGACTCCGATGAGTTTGAGGAAACTCCTTTAAGTAAGATAGTGGATAGCGGATGAGATACTGGTAAGGTATGGTGACCAACTTACCCATATATAGTGTGTTCGCTGTTCAGACACGAGGAGTATTTGAAAGGTATGGGCTGGTAACCATACGAGCCCGCGTAGGGCATATAGCCAGGGCCCATTACACTGAAACAAATAACACATTCAAATTATTTCTAGGTAGTAGAGCCACGCTGATTTCAGCACGAGCGGGTCAGCTCGACCGGGGAAGTACTACCCTCCCACAGAAGACCAACCTAAAGCGCCAACATCCGTGTTGTGTTTCGTTGATGAGTGTGAGACCGGAGGCCCATTGATGCAGGGGTGACAGTTATCGTGGTAACTGTGTAAGCCTTACACTGTCACGATGACTGTCATGCCTTTTACGTCCCCAAGCGGGGTGTGAAAAGCATCTCACAAGGCCGCCATAGTGTGGGTCACCATACTGCATCGTCTGCATTTGTAATGAATTTGGTGACCACAACTCCTGGATTATATTTATGCTTTCCATCAGGCAGAGTAGAGTCACTTTGGCAGGCTCTTAATATAGAAATATATATATATATATATATATTTGTAGAATAATATGTTATCATATGTGTGATGACAGATTGGGAATATAGTGTCACTCTATTAATCCTGTAAGGATAGTAATAGCCGACTAAGGGAGCAAACTAAAAACAGCCCTGCATAGAGAGAGATAACTTGACACAAATCCTATATCAACAAGTCTCGCCAGTATGATATAGTAGGCCAATACCTCCTTTCTGAGGAGAAGCCTAAGTCCTGGTATTATTTTATTTTATAGTGGTAATATCTATGCACGGATATGTATGAGTTATATGTATGTGTATTATATGTGTATGTGATATATATTTATGCGTTTATGTAAGTGTATCTGCTTATTTATGGTCAAATTAGTCTATGTATACTGAATCCTCTGTCAATTACTTCTTATCCTTAAGTGCACCTACCTTATGTTTTCTCTGCATCGTCCAATCGGTTGACTGACAGAAAATGCCTTAGGCATTAAGTCCGCCTATGCATGTATTTGTGCATAAAGTTGTAAATAAAATAAAATAAAAAATATAGTATGCTAAAGTGTAGACTAACTTAGGGTTGGGTAGCGGTGCTAGGGTGTCGCTGAGCAGGCTGTCGTTGTCGTTGCTGCGCAGGCGCAGGGCCGCCAGCTCCGCGCACAGCTCGCCGGCTACGTAGTAGCACTGCTCAGAGAATGTTATCTTGTTCACCGTATGACGTATGAAGCCAGCCTGAAATCATAAAAGGAGAAACTTCAGACTATCTTCGTCTGGTCATCATTTTCCAGGTCTTCGATTATTGCCAGAATGTCTAAACCCCCTAAGTGAGATATATATTACCTTAAGCATATGCGAGGCATATTTCCTAGCGTCCCTCCTGTCAGCGATGCCGGCCACGTGTTGCAGGATCCAGTCCACGACGTCGGCGCCTATGAACGCGTTGGGAATCGTGATCTTCAACCACATTCTGTCTCTGATCTCAAGACCTGGTCAAATTTAAAGTTTATTTATTATAATGGTTGTAGTGTATGCAGTGTGTCCAGTGTGATTAGTGATAAAAGTGTGTCCAGTGTATAAAGTACGTACATTATACACCTGAAACACTATGAAAATTAGACACACTTGTATGTAGTGTTAGTGAAAGGACATGAACAGTGTTACAGTGTTTGTGCATTTACATAGTACAGTTTCGAGTATAACATATAATCCAAACCAGCAAACGTGTCTGTGATCTAGACTTAATAATATATTTATAGTGTTTATAGTGACCTCAGTGTCAGTGTTTAGAGTAATATTGTGATTCTAGTGCGAGTGTGTCTAGTGTTAATAGTGTATCTAGTGTATATGGTGCACGAGTTTAGTTTATAACACTACCTAATAAACAAAGTGTTAGAAGTATATCTTATTTTTATAAAAGGAATATTAAAGTATTAAGTATCTCACCTGACTCAGGCCTCAGCATAGCTCTCACAACTATGGCCATATCCATGTTTACAGATAGTTGCGGCTCCAAACCACCTGCAGGCACGGTGCTGGCATCCGAAGCACCCCTTTCCGATACTGAGGATACAGGGAGAGCTGACAGAGATGGTGGTGGGGGTGGGTACGCCTCACGGAGAGCTTGTGTGTGGGCCACCCATGCTCCTGGAATGAGACAACAACGTAATAATCTGGAGTATTACGTTCAGCGGTCGTCACTACTGCGCAGTGTTGTGGGTTCAAACCCCACATGATGCACATATTGTTGTTCCGTAGTCTGAGTATTTTTTATGTCCGTTTCTTTAGGTTTTGTAAAGTCTCCCGCGACACAGGATATATTCATAATGTGTGTGTAATGAAAAAAGAAAATTTCTGGCCAAAGTTACCCCTTTATAACGACAACTAGCATTTATGTGTGTGTAATGATGATGATGGACTCCGAACCCATTTCAGCCACAGCAGTCAGTCTCAACAGAGGTCAGACAACTGCGCAGGAGATATGACAGTGCACAAGTGTGTGCACACAGGTGCACTCTCTGTTCTCTCAATCTCACAATCCGATTGGACGGCTATCAGACACGAGTAAGGAGGGGTCATGCGCAGAATCGACGGCTTTACGTGCTCTCGGAGTGACGGGGGTTAAGACCCCGACTTACAAACTCCGGGCTGTTATTAAATAATTCTATTCCTCTTTTATTTTTTTCATAAATTAATGTTATAAAGATTAAGAGTTTGTTTGTTTGACAGAACACGCTAAACTCAGGAACTAATTTGTTTATTAAAAACTTGTTCCAATTTGAAAAAATATTTTGATGTTCGATAGCCCATTTAACAAAGAAAGCATTAGGTATTGTAATAGCACGCAATGAGCGGAATATCAATGAAAATATTGCAAAAACGAGAAAAAATGTTCCTGTTGAGACAAAAAAAAATATAACAGTTATAGCCGACGCTTACTTGCTATTGTGTCGACTTTCACATACAGCGTAAACAGAAATACATACTGCAGCGCCATCTAGCGAAGACACATCGAACTATGGAGCAACTACTAAATCCTGTATCGCGAAATGAAGATTCGCGAGACAATTAGCATTTATACAACATTCCAACATCAATCGTTAGACCGTGGCCCGCCAGGTGGATCTCCTCGCCTGGCCGGAAGATCCTCCCTTTCTGTCAGAGGGACATGACGCCTGTTTCCTACACACTATCAAGTAGTGGCTGGTTCAAATCATACTATATAGCCTCATACCGTCGGTTAAGGGTGTGATGTCTTCCCGGTCGTGTCGGATAACCGTTCCATCGGATTTTTTTCTTTTTTTTTTCCTTATTAAGAGCCTGCCTCTAATGACTAAGTGACTCTGCCTGATGGCAATCATGAATAGAATCCAAAAGTTGTGATCACCATACTCATCGCAAATGCAGACAATGCAGTATGGTGACCCACACTATGGTGGACTTGTGAGATGCTTCTTCACACCCCGCTTGGGGACGTAAAAGGCGTGACAGTCATCGTGACAGTATAAGGCTTACACAGTTACCACGATAACTGTGGCACCTGCATCACTGGGCCTCCGGTCTCGCACTCACCAACGAAACACGACAACACGGATGCTGTGGTTTTAGGTTGGTTTTCTGTGGGAGGGTACTGCCCCAGTTGAGCCGGCCCGCTCGTGCTGAAATCAGCGTGGCTCAACTACCTAGCAAAGGTAGGATTATGAGAGTGAGGAACCAGAAAGTGCACCTGTGCACTATAATATATAACGCGTAGTTTGTTGGTCTCCTTTGATACTGGCCGCCGTGGCCGAAATCGTCTAGGAGCACATCACCATCAGATCAACCATAAAAACACAATATTCAAATGTTATCATTACATAATCAAACAATGGAAAACAATGACATAAGTAAAACAAAAGCGTGATTCACACAAAACAATATACATTATTAACTAGCGAACCGACCCGGCTTCGCACGGGAATCTTTGAAATTCTTCGTGTTTCTCTACTATAATATGCATACATATATGCTGACTGCCTCGGAGATGCAGTAGTAGCGTATGTGATTGCTATGCTGAAGACCCGGGTCGGATCAAATGTTTTTTGTATGCTACGCAAATATTTGTTTTCGAAGTTTTGGGTGTTTTCTTATGTTTACAAAGAAGAAATCAATCTAATCGTCATAGTACAAGATCTGCTTACTTTGAGGCTAGATGGCGTTGTGTCAGATATCCGAAATATTTATCATTTATAAACCGTCTCATTGAATCACTCTATCTATTGATAAAAACTGCATTAAAATCTGTTGTGTAGTTTGCAAGATATAAGCTTAACGCTTTAAGATATAAGCTTAAAGCTTATAAGCGTAAAAAGGACTTAACTTCTAACACGCTTTAGCTTCACCTGTAATTTGTTTGTTCGTAACAGATCTTTGTGAGCGTGTTTTTTAGTTTTTAAACTATATTTATATACGACTAGATTTTGCCCGCGGCTTCGCTCGCATGGAATTTGAACTGCCACATAAATAAGTTTCGTAACAGATCATTTTAAAAATGTTTTTTTTTACAATAAATAGTATCCTATTTTACTTCTAATACCTCCAAGAACATGTGTACAAAATTTCATTTTCAGAGCCTGCCAAAGTGTCTCTACTCTGACTGATGGAAAGCATAAATAGAATCCAAGAAATTTTGTCACCATACTCAATGCAGGCGATGTAGTATGGTGACTCACAGTATGGCGGCCTAGTGAGATGCTTTTTCACACCCCGCTTGGGGACGTAAAAGGCATGACAGTCATCGTAGCTGTGTAAGGCTCACACCACGACAACTGTCACCCCTACATTAATGGACCTCCGGTCTCGCACTCACCAACGAAACACGTCAGCACGGATGCTCACGATGTCTATGGAACGAACAGAGGTGGTGACGCCTCTGTATTCTTGGTCTGTCATCGTCCTAATAAGTAATCTACATATACATATATTTATAAATATAAGCAAATACAGACACTACAAGACGTGATCCTGTTCATCACACAATATTTGTCGTGGGTAGGAATCAAACCCATAACCACGATGATCACAAATCAATAAAATAGCGTAGTAATTTTTTTACATAAACTCACCAGGGTCTATAGGCCTGACTGGCTCCGTTCGTGGTATCGTGAAGTACCCTTTAGGATTGGGGTCCCAACACTTGGCTACGACCAGCTTGATGGGCCCTGGCTTCTGTACCACTTCCCGAAGCACTCGAACCGCTTCATCATTTGTCATATCCTCGAAGTTAACATCATTTACCTGTAATATTTGGCAAATTATATTAAGCTGGGGATTTAGAGTTTGTTATGGTGTAAAGGCCAACATAGAGAGAATGCCTGGTGACAAGTGCATCTGCAATCCAATGTATACGTTACTTATTTGGAGAACCCCTGTCTGAATCAAGTAAGGGGTTGCACTTCTAGGAAAGGTTTAGTCAAAATTTATATATTAAAAACAAATTTTAGCATTTGAAATGGTCTCTTATGTAGAAGAGGGTGATACCTTAACCTCAAGCAATTGTTGTAACGAAAATAATATTGAACAATAGGTTTTTTTTTATTTTAAAAGCCTGCCAAAGTGACTACTCTGCCTGATGGAAATCATGAATAAAATTCAAAAGTTGTGGTCACCATTCTCATTGTGAATGTAGACAATGAAGATGGTGACCCACACCATGGCGACCTAGTAAGATGCTTTTTCACGCCCCACTTGGGGGTGTAAAAGGCGTGACGGTCATCTTGGCAGCGTAAAGTACACACCCTTACAACGATAACTGTCAGCCCTGCATCAATGGGCCACTGGTCTCGCCCTCTATGGTCTACAGTTTTTTCCAGTTTGAGTTATCACTCCAGGTGGCCATATTTGCCTAAGAATGATTCACCTAATTCATCCTATCGCTGTTCTATTCTAATTATTGATGTGCAAATTGTTCTCTGGTCTTAATTATCTTTCGAGTCTTTATTATCGTCAATATTGTTTGGAGCCGTCTACCAGTTTAATCAGTTTTATCTGAATATCAGCTTTACCACGAAGTTAACTGGTATCGGACCTCCACAACCCTGAAGGTGAACTGAATTCGAAGGTAGTTATCTGCATACTTGGGGGCACATACTTCCCAATAACGATTGCATGAAACACCATCAACTTCCATACTCTGGCCTGTTATTAGGCATTTCTTATGAGAAAACTCAATAACAACTTTTGGGCCAATCCAGGAATCGTACCTGATACCTCTAGATCAGCTGTCGCATACGGTAGCTGCAAGACCAATGAGGCAGGCTACAGTTTGCGAGAGTGTTTTCGTGAAAAGGGACAGAAAAATGTAACAGAGCCCGCATGCTTAAGCTGGCCGTCAGATTATGTCAGATGTCAGACATTACACAACACAACTATTGTGAACCCTTTTTTATTTTTACCATATCTGCTTGAATGTCATAGAAAAAATTGCCTCATATATTTATTTATTTACGCTTTATGCACTTCGTACATCGGCGGACTTAATGACCAAGGCATTCTCTTCCAGTCAACCTTAGGGTGGTTTAGAAATATTGTAAGGGAGGTGCACAGAGGTTATATTGACAATGAAAATATACCACACATGAGTAAATATACATACATGAACACATACAATACATATCATTTCTAGGTACTCTTCTATTTATCAAATGCACTGGATGTCTAGCTATTTAATTATGGATTACAAAAACATTCTTAATTACATATTATAAATGGTTATTTTTTTTTAAATATCTCAATTAGTTATTCTGCTATTCAGGATGTACACAAATTCTAAAATTCCATCCAAAATTCTTGGTGTAACTAATCTAAACTGGGTTTTCTTTGTTTATATTTAAAAACATAAGTACATTTAATTTGTCTGCATGGATGATGGAATAGTTAAGTGGACCTTAAAGTTCTGCCCAACTTTCTTGAGTCATAAATGGTGTAACGAATCTAATCTGGGTTTTGTTTATTAAGATTTAAAAACATTTGTCTGCATGGATGGTGCAGTAGTTAAAGTGGTCACCTTGCTGCTGTATGCTGTGGTGAGTGTTGTGTGGTCAACCTCTTGTGAGACAACACTTTGTGTGATCCACGAATTGCTGTTTTGAGGCTGGGTGTAAATATTTTACAGATATTTATACATGTCTGGCTTTACAGCCAGGTGTCGCCATTGCCTGCCAGACACTCAGACATACCTGGCCTGTCTGGCCTGGCCTGGCTGTCACTCTGGAGAGAAGTGGCAAAATAAACCACAGAGGTGTCCTTTTTACTTAAGTCAGAGAACATTGAATTGATGAAACTATGCCAGTATAGTGTATGGATTAGCATTTTGCAGAAAGAACCATAGTTTTGAGTCAGTTTGTTCATACAGAATTATTTCATAGGTGGTAGTAAAATTATCAATATGGTATGTGCATAGTGGGTGTATTATACTCCATTGTGTACAATTTAAGCAAAAAAAATAGGAATGTTTGTCTGTATGTTGTATGTGTGATTTAATTTATGCATACAATAGATACCAACACAATGTGACATTGAACAAACAAACAAAATTCAAGTTTACTTGTAGTTTAAAAATGGAAGGTGATCCAATGGTGCCGATTGTCTTCTTGAGTCACTAAGGTTCTCTAAAAAAAATATCTTTTATTCTCTTATTTTGGTGAAGAGATGTATGTATTTAGGTGACCTCTATTTGAAGTATAACATATCTAATTTTAGTTAAACTTTGACATTAGCAGCATTTGACAGGATGAATCTCATTTTTATTGATTTTTAGTTTATTTCAGAGAGTTTTCAAACAACAGTTACATAAATAGTAAACTTCTGTTTATAATATACTGGTCTATTGGTCTGTGACTCCTGTCTGAATTTTAAATATATAAGTATGTTATCAGCAGTCTGGTAACCATAGTACAGACTCAGCCAAGTTCGGGATCAAAATGCTTTGTGTAAATATAATTTATTCATATCCAGTTCAGTGTTTTTTAAAGAAACTATAATTTATCAGTTTCTATAATAAAAGAAAAGTCAGTATAGAGTTATGCCATAACCACCGTAATAAAAAAAATAACAGACAATATAGATCAGCTGATACCTTTATTTTAAAGATGGAAATTATAAAAGAGCTGGTTTTATATGATAAGGCTTACCTGCAAGATCATGTCTCCTGGCTCTATCCTTCCGTCCAGTGCCACTGCACCCCCTTTCATTATACTCCCCACATATATCCCACCATCGCCACCCTTATTAGACTGTCCCACAATAGAAATACCTAGAAAATTCACTGTATCCATATTCAAAGTAACCGTAATTATATGCATAGACATTGTAGAGTCAGTAATCGATGAGTAAGATGACGTTCTGGACATAACCTGCGGCCTTTTTCGTCTTCGCTGAGGTCTCTTCCGAGAGCTGACTTGAAGATGTGATACGCTACTACATTCCGTCAACGCACGGTCTACGGACGCGTTAGTGTGTCTGCCTGTAGTCGTAGTGATTTCAGACTGACTGTCGAAGAGGCTAGTGGAGTCCAAGTCAGAAGAGAGTACTGAAGCAGTCTCATATTCCAAACCATGGTTGCCGTATTTTGAGTGTCCGTTTATTCGTAATCCGCGGTATTTATATTTATCGCAGGATGCTCTGTGTCCAGGACGAGAGCTAATAGTGCTGTCTGTGTCCGTACAGGTGTCTCTGGTGACCGGTGCCGGAGCTCCATGGGTTTGTTTCCCCTTGCCAGCATTACTATCCGTACACTGAGATGCACCGTCCGAGGGATTTGAGCCTTCTGCAGACACAAGCCACGACACTACACGACCATTAAAACACGGTAGATGTGCGTTATCATCTACTATTTCTTCTTTAACAACACCGAAATCATCGTCCATAGATTTAAAGAAAAATTTATAGTTCGGCCTATTCAATTGGTTTTTAAAGTCCAATAACGTCACTTTTTCAGGAGATATGGGAATTTTCACTAAATATGGTGTTTCTTCATCGTCTATGTAATAAATAACTTTCGTTTCCTCCATTTTTAATGCATTTATTTGTTAAATAACAACACCCTTACGATCTATAAATATCAGTCGCCATCACAAAAATGGCGATAAATGTAGTTCCACCTCTAGAGACTACGGAGCGCCACTGTTGCTTTTGTTTTGTCGATACGGTCGGATACACTTACAAAAATCCTAAACACTCAATTTGTAAGTGTTCTTTTACAATCTGTGAATCCGTGTCAAATAAATTTATAATCTGTAAAACTTTGTTTATCATTTTGAATTCAAAAATATTGTCGTTTGTACAGGTTTGGTTTAGGTATCGTTTACTCACAAGAACTGTTAAGACATCAAAATGGTATTGGAATCTAAGATGCAACTGATAGATATAGTTGCTAATCAATTAGACGAATTCTATAAAAAAGTCGATGGTAATAATTCAATTCACGGTCCTGGCACTCGTTATTTCTAAAGTTTTTAATATTTACGAGTCTTAATAACTAATTTTCAGCCCAAATAGAAAAAGAGCAGCAAGAGTTAAAGGCTTCTAAAAAGAAAACGGAATTAGAAACAAAATTGGCACAGGAAATGAAATTACATGTAAGTATAGATTTTATGGTATTGTAAATTGTTTTGCGACTATACCTATGTACAGAAGGTTATTACAAGTTAAAAAGTTTGAATCAACATTGTTATTACGCCAAATTATAAAAAAATATCCAATTGGAATCAGTTTTTTAGCCATTACAGCCACTACTCCACTTCTAAGGCGTGTAGCGATATGATATATCTTTGTTGAGACCATTAATATAAGCAAACAATATTAAAACCATGTTTGTTTAAACAGTATTACAAGATTTTATATATTTTCACCTATCCCAGTGTCCACTTCTCTATTTTTGGATTGTTTCGTGCTATCGCTTGGGCTCATTTGAATTGTATTATTGAGTACTTTAACCCTGTAGGGTACCCAGGGCCTGATAATTTTGTTTTAATTTTTATTTATAATATTTAACTATAATAAATAACCTCACACATCTCACACATAGCTCGCTGATTCCAAATTAGACAAAACCTGTCTTATGGTAACCAGACTATTAGTAAACATACTTATATATTTCTAAATATATACATATCACAGATAAATTATACCCAAACACAGAACAAATAATCATGCTCATCACATAAATATTTGTCCTGGGTGGGAATCGAACCCACAACTTCCAACTTAGCAGTCAGGGTCTCTAGCCACTAGACCAACAGGCCTGTCAAATTAAATAATATAAGGTCATTCGTGAATGAAACAATACTAAGATGAGCACATGCCAAGGGTGAACAGTAGGAGGATGCATAAACATGTCATATCGGTAATGCTACCCAGTTTTGTTAAAGGCCTTATCACTCTACAATGGCGTCCGTGTGGTGATGGATTAGGAATACGTAGTGTTACCACCGAAAACATTAAGAATTAAGAATTAAGAAAATAGACCTTCCCTAAGGTTCACCATAACATCCAGTTCTGTGCTATCCTGCACTGCTACTTATACCATTTATTTAAACCTCTCATTACGCCCTTACGGTTGGACCTCCATGAACAGTATGTAGTGGTTGGCTAACCTTTGAGTCTGCCAGAAAAAGTGGAAAAATGGGTTTGGGCTCTGGTAACCACGCTCTCAATCCATGTGGTGATATAGGTGGCATCCCCTTTTCATTCCATGGGTGTCGTAAAAGGCGACTAAGGGAACTAGTATGCAAGACAACATCATAACAAAGAGAAGGAAAACTTGAAACAAACCCTATTCCAACCCCTTTGGCCAGCGTGGTATAGTAAGGCAAAACCTCTTTGCTAAGGAGAGGCCTATGTCCAGCAGTGGACTGTAAAAGGCTGTTGATGACTCTACAATGGGCCTTTGGGGAATTAGATCATTCACCCTATCCACTTGAAAGCGACATGAACAAATAAAATTAAAAAAAAATCTTTAATATTAAAGTTTTTATAACTTGATCCATATCCAATATTATATCGGTCAAAATTACTTGAAAAGTATGAGTACTCCTAGGTGATTTTGGGTATGGTGGCCAGTCTAAACTGAGACCACCCAACTATGCAGGCGATATTGTGCACAAGTGTGTACGCACAGGTGCACTCTCTGTTCTCTCACTCTCACAATCTGATGAGATGGTTATCTGATCGGACTAGGGACTACACGTAGGACCAATGGCTTAACATGCTCTCTGAGCGTGGGAGTTAAGACTTAACTACTCCAGCCTGTTATTAAACATTTCTACAATTAAAAAAACTTCAGACCCAAGACCTCTTTATTAGCAACTGCATACACTAACTGCTAGATCAATGTGGCAGTCAATGTAATATATATATATATATAACATATAGGATGGTATGTTGGTCGATTGGTTAGTAATCCTGATTACCGCGTGGAAGGTTCCATTTCCATCCAGGTTAAAAAAAAATGATAAGCATCATAATTTGTTCTATGTCAAACCAAGGAGTGAGCTAGCGTGAAGACCACCTTGGTACCGAACACAAGCATGTTATTAGCACCCACCCACACACCCCTTGTCTGTGTGTAACAGCAAGGAAGTCGGAAACACGATGTGTGTGTTAGCACTGCTGTATGGAACAACAGTTGCGTGGCCAGCACTTGAGGGTCGCAAGCACTTCAGTGTGTTTTCTTGACCCTGGCAAAAGTAAAACACAAGGTGTATGTTATCTCCCAGCGCCCGTAACGAGTAATGGTAAAACTTTTTTTATTTACTACAGAATGAGCTGACTGAACGTTTGGCAGAACTGTCACGCCGTGGCACGGAGTTGGACAGGGTTTGTGCCTCCATGGGACGAGTGACCATAGCTGACAATGATAAAAGTCGACTGGACAATGCCAAGTAAAAGTTCACTTACTTTATTTAGAATTCTGCATGTCTGATGTTGATAAGAACTTGTATCATCGTATATTCGGCCATCTGTTGCCAGACTAGGCAAAGTGTGTATTGATGAATTATACACAGACAAATATTATGATTGATTTTATTAACACATCAACAGTCCACTGTTGGACATAGGTCTTTAAATAGAAAAGTTAAGTATACCAAGCTGCCCAGACGTGTTGGCATAGGGTTTGTTTCAAGATCCGGATGTCGTAGTAACAGCTGTTCTCGTATCCCTCCTATCTCAGGCGCAGAGCGGCACACCGTGTGGTTTTAGTCGGTCCGATTCCGACACACTACCCCGCCGCAAACCCCGGTGGGGTGACGGCCCGAGGGGTTTCCACAAGTTAAAAAAAGAAAGGGTTTGTTTCAAGGTTTCCATCTTCTTGCAGTGCTGTTGTCCTGCGTAGAATGCTCGTCGTCTCTTACGACACCCATGAGATGAACAAGGATGGTGACACTCCATACTCTTGATCCATTACCACATGAGTGTTTATTATCACAATAAGATTCTTTTAAATGGGTTAAACACTTTAAATTTCATCAGTTTCAGATCTAATTTTAGCTGAAATCTGTTTTACATTCTATAGGTTATTTTTAACATCTAACACTTATATTTTTGACTTTACAGAGAAAACTACCAACTGGCTAAAGAGTTAACTGGCATCAGATTAAATTTTAGCGCTCCAACAAGCATAGCCAAAGGCTGTATCCTTTACAATATATTAAAACATCAAGAATACTGACCCTGGGAGACCCTGGCATCTTTTTTTTGACGCTATCGTATCCCTCACCGCTCTACACAGTAAGAGGCGGAACAGCGCCCCGGCCCAGACGACACTCCCGGTCACACCGGAGTGTTACCTGTCTCGGGTCGTTTGCAGCGGTCACATCGCCCGCAGCGACCCTTAGGCGGCGGTTAGGGGACTAGCGATTTCTACCGCGTCACCTTCGCCGCCTCTTTCGAGCGGGATCGGCCCTTTCCCGATCTGCTCATTTTTTTTATTTTGGACATTTGACACAACGCCATCTAGCTTCCAACTTAACTACTGATAGAATAAATAAGTATATACCTTTTTGTTGTAAATACATACATGCTATACATAGAAAACAGCCAAACACAAAACCAATATTCACAGATCATACAAATATTTGGTCCGACCGGGTACTCGAACCCGAAACCTTAAGCACAGCAGTCGCATTCGCTACCCTACGCCACCGAAACAATTTCACAGGAGTGGTTCCACAGCCTCACAAAAACAGCTGTTAAGCACTTGTTTTGTTACTTTTCTCCTCGTGAGTGTGGTTCATTATCATCTACAGTATTTCACAGTCCACTTCTAGACGTTAGGGCTCTCTTTGGCCTACTATACCATACTGCCCAGACGAGTTGGTCAAGTCTTGTTTTAAATATTCCTCGTCGTAACGAAGTTTCCTGGTGACAATGCATGTTCTCAATCCATCACCACACGG
Organism: Hypercompe scribonia; assembly: GCA_949316085.1. Lineage (NCBI taxonomy): Eukaryota > Metazoa > Arthropoda > Insecta > Lepidoptera > Erebidae > Hypercompe > Hypercompe scribonia. The sequence continues at coordinate 11,346,855 of OX438994.1, forward strand.
ATTGAGAGTGCAGTTCATCAACAGCCTTTTACAATCCACTGCTGGACATAGGCCTCGCCTTAGGAAGGAGGTACTGGCCTACCATACCACGCTGGCCAGACGGGTTGGAATAGGGTTTGTTTCAAGTTTGCCTTCTCTTTGTAATGATATTTTTCTGAATAGTATCTTGCCTTAGTTGCCTCTTGCGACACCCACGGGATGAATAGGGGTGGTAACACTGTGTATTCTTAATCCGTCACCACACAGACAAGAGTGCAGTTACCAGAAGCCAAACCCAGTTCTCCGCTTAATTCTTTGTGCGGGCTCGAGGGTTAGCCGACCTTATGAGGGGCTTAAATAAATGGTAGTAAGTGGCAGTACAGGTTAGCACAGAACTCGATGTTATGGTGAACCTTAGGGTAGACCTATCATTTGTTGTTGTATCATTGTCTTTTTTAAAATTATCTTTTTAAAAAAAAGAGACAATGCAGTATTGTGAGCTACACTATGGTGGAATGGTGAGATGATTTTTCACATTCCTTTTATAATACCCGGTATCATAGTGGGAGTGAAACATGTCCAGCAGTGGACATATTTTCACTGAAATGATGGCAGTGTTCTTGTGTCTCTAAAGTGTCAATGGGCGGGTATCACTAGTTCTTACCAACTTGCCATCAGGTCGATGCGTTAGCTTCCTAAACCATAAAAAAGAGAAAAAAAAACATTAGTAACAAAATTTTTCCAAGAAAAATATTACATATTTCCTTAGCAGTCAATCAGATATAAAGAGCGAGTCTCGGAAGCTTCTCCAGCCGTTCGAGATCGACATGTCGGCCGGAGGTGACAGCGATGCTCTATGGACTGTTATTCAATCCACCGCAGCCCCCGGTTGGAACTTTCACAGTGACAAAGAGAATCGACCAAATAACAATTAACATAAGATTTTAAGCATAAGAATGTACTAGAAGTAATGCATTTTATATAAAAATAAAAGGAAGGAATTTGTTTTGGGTGTATTTTTTTTTGTTTCATGAACCAATTTGCAAATACTTTTTATGACAAAACCCTTACAGGTTATGAAAAAATGAAATACAATTTATTGAAGTGAAACTTCTTTATCGGGATTGGAAAAAAATTAGTGTAACATTTTTTCGTTACGTGTCACATTTTTTCGTTACGCGCCATCTTTTTCTTATCCCTACCACGCGTGATTCGAAGTATACTTTCTCCAGCGGAGTAGGGATTGGTAAATGTCTCCAATGTATTTTGCGGCCCGTTTTGAGTAGTTACATTTTTGAAATCCAGGTGGCGATTGCATCGACTTCGGACGGGTTTAAATTATTTTTTTGAAAAATAACGTCATAAAGAAGTTTCACTTCTTACGAGTGTACGCTAGTACACGCACATTTTTTATAGTATCATAATCATCATCAACAGCCTTTTACAGTCCACTGCTGGACATAGGCCTCTCCTTAGCAAGGAGGTTTTGGCCTACTATACTACACTGGCCAGACGGGTTGGAATAGGGTTTGTTTCAAGTTTTCCTTCTCTTTGTAATGATGTTGTCTTGCATACTTTGTTCCCTTAGTCGCCTTTTACGACACCCCCGGGATGAATAGGGGTGTTAACACTATGTATTCTTAATCTGTCACCACACGGGCTTGGCACACCAATGGTTTTACCTTCTGATGATGGCTTACATGGTGGCATTATTATGGTATAAACTTTTTATTTTTATTTAATCTATGTTTAGTCTATGGACAGTCTAGTGATGTATGATGTAATAGCAGACCGATTTGTTTTTAAAGCAACTTGATCGAGTCTTCTAAGACTTCAATCTGTTCAACTATTCGAAGGTGATCAGCATAGGTATATATTCTCAAGAACAAAACTCATTTGCAAAATAGGTGACATTACCTTAGGGACAGAGTCTATATGCTGTCGAATTAAGAATATAAAGTGTCATCACCCCCTATTCATCCCGTGAGTGGCTTAAGAACCGACTAAGAGAACATACCACACAGGACATCACTGCAATAAGTAAAACTTGAAACTCTTTTTTTTGACGTGTGGCAACCCCCTCGGGTCGTCACCCCACCGGGGTTTACGGCGGGGTGGTGTGTCGGACTCGGACCGACTATAACCACACGGTGTGCCACTCTGCGCCTGACATAGGAGGGATCCGGGAGCAGCTGGGATTACGACATCCAGATGCACTTGAAACAATTCTATGCCAACCTGTCTGGCCAGTGTGGTATAGTAGACCAAAGTCTCCTTTCGAAAGGGAGGCTTATGTCCAGTAAAGGACTTAAAAGCAGTTGATGATGATGACACTAGAGAAAGATGTTTCACAAAGGACCAGTTATGACAAGTTTGTTGGCCCACTGGTTAGTGAATTTGACTGATAAGTCGGAAGTCATAAATTCGATACCCATCCAGGACAAATTGTGTGATGAACATGCTCATTTGCACTGTATGTGTTTTATCTTTTTGTTTATAGAAACCTACTAGACTCTATAATATGTATGTATTTAGAAATATATAAGTATGTTTATCAGCAGTCTGTCTGGTTACCATAGACTGCATAGTTAGGAATCAGACAGCCCTGTGTGAGATATGTGAGAGTATTGTGACAAATATGGGGGGGCGGGTGGTAAAAACCACGAAAACCGTGACGGAATTTGTGAATGGCTCATAAGACAACTTACCATAGGTTTACAAGACCGTTGAGAGGTGTAGGGTCGATTCCCAATAAACTAAAAAAAGTATTTCTTAAAAGATTTTATTTTAAGCATTATAAGACACGCTCTTCTTTTTCTTCTGTTCTTTCTTTCTCTTCTGCTTCTCTGTTTTTTTCAGAAGCATCTTGATCGCATTGTCAGTTACACTTTCTTCTAAATCTGTGTCTGTTCTACCTTCTGATGACGGCTTACATCTTTTGTTTGCTGGCATTTCTTCCAGGGGTAGTTTCTTCTTTGATGGTTTTTCACTGAAGCAAATAAATTGTGTGAATAGTGATGCCATCTAGTGTGCAATAGATAAACTATACAGCGCCATCTAGTTTTCAGTCACGGAGACCTATCAACTACGCAGGAGATATTGTACGTCACGAGTGTGTGCGCAAACACAGGTGCACACTCTGTTCCTTCACTCTCACAATCCGATGGGACGGCTATCCGACACGACCGGGGAGAGATCAAGGGCATTATTAACACTAGTGGTATTATTATTAGCTAACAAAACTAAATAGTACACGAACTTTTCTTTTATAACCCTAATATCATTACCCTTTATCCTAGTGTGAGTCTGTTTATTACACTTATATGTCTAAATGACATTTTTATTAATATATACATATTCAAATCAACCTATCGCCGTCCGCTCCTGAACTTAGGTCTCCCCAAAGATCGCTAACCGTCCCGGTGATACATATATATTATGTATCATGCAAACATTAGATCCGAACCGGGAATTGAACCCTGAATCAGCACAGCAATCACATACGCTACCACTGCGCCTCCTATATACTCTACATATAAAATACAGTTTGAAAACAACTTACCCGATAGTTTCCATCTTATCAAATAACTGGTCATAGTCATCCACATCATCAACTTCCTCCTTGATCTCATCCACCACCTCTTCTTTAATCTCTTTCTCTGCGTGTTTGAGTGGAACAGAGATTTCTGGTTGCACCAGTAGGCATGATAACTTAGATGTGAGGTATTGCTGTAAAAAAAAATATTATTACATACATAAATTGATTTTATCAGCAGGACAGGTCCCGTAGTGGACTCCAACGGGTTGATGGAATACTATTTGTAACCATTTTCATATGCAGTGCCATGTTACGAAGGCAGACAGAACTATGGAGTAATTACTAACCCTTCATCATCAACAGTCCACTGCTGGACATAGGCCCCTCCTAAGATTTTGGAATACTATACCACGCTGGACAGACAGGCCTGGGGGTGACAGATGAGCCCTTCTGTCACCCTAGCAGAAGCAGGTTGGGGTGGCAATGCGAGCACTACGGACTGCGCGCACCCTTTCGGGGGGAGGGAGGGCAGTAAAGAAACCATGAGGTTTCCACACAGGAGGGGGCCACTGCAGCTGTGGTTGCCCCGAGGTACGTTGGGGTTCCAGGGATTTCCTTACTAGCGTGCACCTGGTCCCCTGGCTATTGGTACCTGAGACGGCGTGCGGTTTTTGGTCGGTTCCAGTCCGACATAACCACCCTTCGGTGGTATCCGTGGGGATTGCCGTACAGTACAAAAAAAAAAAGGGACATAGAAAACTTGACACTTTCTTCGTTTTCCCTTTTCCTGCATCGCGCCATGAAAATTCTCGTGTCGAGTACGTATGTACTGTACACAACGTCCTTGGGAACAGAATATAGGAATTATAAGAATCACCGGAAGGTCAAAACGCGACTCCTCTCTCGGGGGTAGAAAGTTAAATGGGTCTCTTTGATCTTGAGTTGCAAAACTTGCAGATGTCAATGAGTAACGGTATTCACTTCCAACCAGTTGGAAAGTATGCTCATTGGATCCCATATATTATGAAAAGCTGAACAATTATTCCTATTTCTCACCTTATAAACCAACTCCTTGGTCTCGAACTGGTGTACCCTGAGCTGCCGGTCCAAGCTGGTGCTGATCACTAGTCTCCCATCCTCTACGGTGGCCACATCTGTGATAGCCCCTGCGGATCCTTTGAAGCCCTTGTCTGGTTTTCCTTTTCGAAGGTCTACTTGGTGGAGCTGGCCGCGACCGAAGCCGACCAGTACCTGGCTGTAAGATACTCTATTAGGTTTCTTTGAACTTTGATAGAAAACTGGCAATCGTAGTGTTTAAGTGGTAAAAGAAGTAACCGGTTATTTGATGGTAAGCATCTACCGCCGGTCGATGGTCGATAATTACACTTAACATAACCATATTATTCGTTTCACAGAAGACCAATCTAAAGCACCAGCATCCGTGCTGTCGTGTTTCGTTGGTGAGTGTAAGACCGGAGGCCCATTGATGCAGGGGTGACAGTTATCGTGGTAACTATGTAAGCCTTACACTGTCACGATGACTGTCATACCTTTTTCTTTTACATAAATGTAATGGAATAGGCGTTTGACTTCCATCTCACCTGATGGAAAGTGTAGATGAAGTCAAAGGTGGTACACGCCCATCCAAAAGAAACCTGTTCACTCTACTCTTAAAGGCTCCAGAGTTCAACTCATCATGAAAAATAGACCCAGGCAGGTCGTTCCAAATCTTGGCGACTCTCATTTCATCCAAATCCGTGCAGCCGTTCAGGAGTAATTGTATAACAAACATTTAAATACTGACCGCTCATCGAAACTGTTCGTGATGCAAGTGGCAGCCATCTTCTCGAAGTCAACACACGTCACGGGACGTCGCTGAGCACGAGTGTCGTATAACCTACAAATAAATGATTTACTTATGAAATTATTATTATTGGTTTGAATGGGCTTACACAATTACGAGATGTGGTAGTTTTACCTTCGAAGCAAAAAGAGGTGTGTTATAATTTCCGACTGCTATGTTTGTCTGTGGTATTATACCTACAAAACAGATGAACCTATCCAAATTACATTTTTCCTTCAAAGTAGCAAACATTCCTCAATTAAATACAGTGGACTCCCGGTAATTCGACAAACGTTTTGCAGGGCAGTGTCGGACTATCGAATTTGTCAGATTATAGAGTACTGCCTAAGACCCCCTATAGCCCGGATTTTTTACAAAAGAGTACCTTGTAATCCGACAAATTACAGACAAATGATAAGATTCTATATGTTGTCTTCTGGGCTTGTGACGACATTACTAGGTATGTACACGTAATGCACAATGAATAAACGCTAAGCTGCACCGCTATCACACGTAGTCAAATTCAAACTAAGCAATCGGAATTGAAACAATACCTACGCGTCGAGCACAGGTTGTAACCTGTTCAATCATGCACGATCTACATTAGCATAAATTGTTTGAGTGATGTCGGATTACAAGAGGGTCCGGATTAGCCAGGGGCCGGATTACCGAGGGTCCACTGTATAATAATAATTTTGTACTTTATATAAAAAAATACAAAAGTCTAGTGGTCAGTGATTCTGACTGTTAAACCAGAAGTCGTGGGTTCGATTCTCACCCAGGACATATTTGTATGATAAAACCTTACTAAGGACAGGCCTACGTCCATTAGTGGACTATAAAAGACTCTTAGTGATCATTTTGTTCTGTCTGTGTGTCATTCAGTAATATAATATTTATATATTTAGTAAACCATATGTAAACACACTGCATTGTCTGCATTCGCAATGAACACGGTGACACATACTCTTGAATTCTATTTATAACACAGAATAGAGTCACCTTGGCAGGCCATTTAAAAAAAAAGTGTGTATGTACGCGTGTACGTACGTAAGAAGTTATACCTATTTCTTTGGCACAACTAACTTCAGACTGTTGCTTTTTTCTGTCGGTAGCAACTAACTTCAGACTGTTGCTTTTACCTGTCGGTGTGCGCGTCCATCGTAAAAATTCACTCTCATCACTTTTCCCAATCGCGCCAAATAAAGTATAACTTCAAAAAAAAGTGATAATCGCCAATCTGGTTACCATGGTGCATGCTCTGTCTTGTTTAGAATTAGAAAGATATGCTTAGTTATTATAATTATTATAAGAATCTAACCTCACATATCCATGTCTGGAACACACAGCAATAACATTCCCCCCCTCATTGTTGAGGAAGCACAGATCACTGACCCACACCGGCCTCCTCAGCTGTAGCCAGTCGTGGGGAAGGTTCTTGGCGACGAATATTGGAGTCGGCTCCCCTATACGCCACACTTTAAGGTCATTTTCTTCACCACCTGGAATTATCAACAGCCTTTTACAGTCCACTGCTGGCCATAGGCTTCTCCTTAGCAAGGAGGTTTTGGCCTAGTATACCACGCTGGCCAGACAGGTTGGAATAGGGTTTGTTTCAAGTTTTCCTTCTCTTTGTAACGATGTTGTCTTGTGTACTTGGTCCCTTAGTCACCTTTTACGACAGCCACGAGATGAATAGGGGTGGTAACACTATGTATTCTTAATCCGTCACCACACGGACAGTTTTATGGAAAAATGACTCTACAGGGGGTCGTCAATAAACTACGTCAAAGGTTAGGGTTGGGGGTAATTGTAGGCAAAGAAGGGATAGGCTCTAAGTAACATGACGTCACATTAAAAAATTTATGTAGGCAATATACTAGGTTAAATTAGAACTGATTAAATTAATTAATTAAATTGGTTAAATTAGACTGCCTTGATGGCGCAGCGGTAGCGTATGTGACTGCTGTGCCTGAGGTCTCAGGTTCGATGCCCGGGTCAGATCAAATGTTTGTATGATCTGCAAATATTTATTTCGGAGTTTGGGTGTTTTCTATGTATAATGTGTATGTATTTACAAAAAAGTATGTAAGTATTATATCGGTCAGTCTAGTTATCATAGTACAAGCTCTGCTTAGGTCGGGATTAAATGGCCTGGCATTATTATTATTAATTATAAATGGTACACCTGTTACCTGCAGATTATATCAATTCTTTGGTCATAATGTGATGTTATACAGCATGAAAAAATTTGTTTACCATAAAAAAGGTTAAGCCAAGTTCTTTTTTTTAAAAAAAAAAAACTCTTTTTATTAGTACCTTTAAAGGGGAACGATTCTGTCACATTGCTAAACTTTAACTGTTTATGCAGCGTCAGCAAAAGAATCTCTCTAAACAAATAACTATCCCTCATTTTTGCATTAATTTTTGGTAATACTCTGCTGTTATTGGTCATATCATGAGCCTGTAGCCTTGATAAATGACTTAACATTGAAAAATTTCTCAAATCAGTCCAGTAGTTCCGGAGGTAAGAGTTCTATTCTATCAAACAAACTTCAACTTTATAATGCTAGGTATGGATATATCTAAATTCCTTGCTAATCTCACGACATCATTACACTTTTTTGACAAAAAAGAACCTATGCATTAATCCTCTTCAGCTGTTTGAGTGTCAAGATTTAATAAACATACAAACACACTCACAAATGCATTTATAATATTAGTGTGATAGTGATAAAGTCCACACAAACCTGTAGCAAACACATCACCATCTTCATACACCCTCATCCTGTCAATCTTGCCAACATTCACCAGTTCCTCTGACTTTTTGCTCCAAATCTTCACCACTCCGCCGGAGAGACCAGCTACCAGCTTCTGCTTGTACCGTCCCAGACCCACTATGTCACCAGTTGAGAAATCCGCTGTGTAAGCCTTGGTAAAGCCTTCTAGGATGTTGTAAATTTGGATCTGCAACAAATTTTTAACTTATACGAGAAGTCAAGTTATTTGATGGGGAGTGACAGCCAACTGCCATTGACCAACCAACCTGATATCATTTTTTATTTTAAAAGCCTGCCATTAGGATTGTAAGAGTTGTGGTTACCATACCAATTGTGAATGCAGGCAATGAAGTATGGTGACCCACACTAAAGACAAACACAACAAAGTGTAGAAGTGATTAAGAATTTTCCTGTTTCGCAGAGAACTTTACAAACGTCATGAAATAAACATAAAAAACACTAAGATTCAGAATTTGTAGATCACACGAAAGTTTTGTCTCACGTCAGGTTTGGATTTACAACACTCAGTATATTAGAGAGCTGTGAGAAGACTCCTTTAACCACAATGTAATCCATACAGTAATGTAATGCCGTTTAATTAGTTAATATCAATGAAAATATTGTCTAACACCAGATTTTCTGAGGCTGATGTATGAGAACGGTTAAGCACATTTGTGCATAATAATGGTCCTTACGCACTGTAAAAAATCACATAATAACAGAAAAGAAAGGGCATTTAAACATTAATATCACTCATTATTTTAATACAGTGGACTCTCGGTAATCCGGCCCCTGGCTAATCCGGACCCCCCGATTTGAACCCCGGATTGAACAGGTTACAACTTGTGCTCGACGCGTAGATATTGTTTCAATTGCGATTGCTTAGTTTGAATTTGACTACGTGTGATAGCAGTGCAGCTTAGCGTTTATTTATTGTGCATTACGTTTACGTACCTAGTAATGTCGTCACAAGCTCAGAAGACGACATATAGAATTTTATCATTTGTCGGATTACAAGGTACTCTTTTGTAAAAAAAAAACCGGGCTATAGGGGGTCTTAGGCAGTACTCTATAATCCGACAAATTCGATAGTCTGACACTACCCTGCAAAACGTTTGTCAAATTACCGTGGGTCCACTGTATCTACATTTAATTTATTAACTTACTTGTTGATTTTTCCTTCCGATCAGTATATCTGTCCGTTCTTTGTTCCCCCATTCCATCCGTGTGATACCATCGTCTTTTTGCAACATTTTTATGTCTACAAGGTTTTCTATACATTTTTTTGTGTTCTTTGTGAGATCTGTGTGGTATTTAATATCTGAAATACACAACCAATGAAGACATTATTATGAATTTTAATAAATAAGCAGGGCGTGCAAAGCATCTCACTAGGCCACCATACCACATTGCCTGCATTTGCAATGGGTAGCATGCCTTCCATCAGACTGAGTGGAGTTAAATTGGCAGGCTCTTAATAAAAAAATTGCATTATATATAAAAATATTATCAATGGAAAAGAGACTGTCTGTTTGTTACAATATTGCAGCTTAACCACTGAATTTCAATGAAATTTGACATGGAGATACTCTTGATGTAAGACTAAGGGTACTTTTTATTACAATAATGAACATGAATGCGGGCAGTATAGACGCCGACAGGCCGGGTGAAGTGACGATTTGCGCAAGATGGCTGGTAGGGCAATGCGAGAAATCGTAAACCAATCAGAGTGGCGTGCTATGGGAGAGGCCTGTGTCCAGCAGTGGACTGCAATGGGCAATAGATGATGATGGTAAATGATACCAATATCTAATGTTTATAGGAATTAATGGGGTTCACGATAGGTATTAAGAACACACCTTGAAAATGTCTGACATTTTGATCAAGTTGCGCTACCTATTGCATATGTATAGCGCAATCTATTACTTAATCGTTCATCGAGAAACCACAAGCGTTCTGGCACCTAGATGCATATAATAAACTAGCGTACTTATAGAGTTTTAGTGGAATCAATAAAATACAACGTGATAGAAACATAACCAATGAAACTAAAACAAAATTGTTTATTTAATTACTTGCAACAGATAGCAGATACATTGATAAAAATAGTACTAGTAATAAACTACAAATGTTGTAGTATTCAATTAATAGCAATTGCAATCGTAAGACTAAATGGATATCAAGAAAAAATTAAATATTAACATGATTACAATGTGTTACTTACGTTTAAATGATCCTATTTTACTAGCAATAAATATTTCAACTTCTTTGTCCTCCGCTATTAACATGGTTGTTGGTTTTTATAAATTACATTAAATAATAACAACAAAACACTAGTTACGAATAGTTTACTGTATGTATGTAAGCAACGTGAAAATATCTGTCAATAGATATTACAGTCACTGAGAAGCGATGGCATGTAAGATTTTTTTGTTGACCATAGATTAGGCACAAAGTCTTTCGCCTTAAAGTCGTTCGTACTTAAAGTCGCCCTGAATCTGACTACATAACTTGCGATAATGAATGTGTCTAAGCAAAAGATACGAACAAATCTAAAACATAATGAAAATAATTTATTGATGGCATTAACAATTTTTTAAGACTTGGATTTTATTTTTTTACACTAAGTAAGAGCTATTACAGTCCAAGAAAAAGGAGAAAAAAAAAGCTAAAACTCATTTATAACTATAATGTTTGAAAGTGGGAGAGAATGGAAGAAGAAAACTTATTGCATTAACTCCAAAATTTGGAAAAAAATAAAAAGAAAAAAGAAAGAAGATACATAATAGAAACATATCTCATACACGGAAGTCTGATCTCCAACTAGGCAGAGCCTGTGCTCTGTGTGAACAGAGATATACTGACTTGTTAATTATGTCCCACACGTAATTTGTCAATGTCAAACATATGTCAAATTTTACTGTTCTATTATTATGTAGTAGCGGGTGTCAAAACAGATGCAAATATTGCATCTTTTGCAGATTGTTCGTGTTCAATATAAACAGAATGTCTAAAATAGTAACATTTAATAGAAAGCACATTTAATGCATACTAGTTAATAGATTTTTGTGATACTTTTTATTCAGAAATATGGATTTTTCTTTAGTTTGTCGCACCTGTTTATGTGATCATTCGTTAAATCCTTTATTTAAAGGTAATGATGATCACAATACGTTTTCTAAAGCTTTATATATGGCCACTGGTGTTCAGGTAATCAATTACATGTATTTGATTTTTAAATTTCTGTATGAAAATTAAAAAAAAAACAATATTTTTTGTGACTAGTAGAATTTTTTTCTGTCAGTGAAGTCCTAATATATTTTAAAAATGTTTACATTGATGATGTACTTTGAGCCGAACCGGCCACGGCGGCCAATGTCAACAGATACCAGTCAACTACACAGGTGATGTTATAGTCTACAAATGTGTGCAAACACAGGTGCACACTCTGTTCCCTTACTCTCACAATCCAATGAGACGGTTATCCTACACGACTGGAAAGAGATAAGGCGGAGGACTGACGCCTTAACATGTTCTACATTACTGAGTAGCAAAATAATTGTTCTCCTACGAGAAGAGCAAAATTATTGTGTCAATTGTTCAGATGATAATGAAATTAGTTTTAGTTGCTACAGTTTTTAACAGATATGTTTATTGACTAACCGAGGATCATATGCCACTTTACTAAACCTTAAGAAATCAAGTAAATTACCTACACCATGTTGACAATGGAGGCCAATTTAGTGCCATTTTATTTTTTAGGTACTCAGTCCTTGCTGGTTTCCTGATAAGCGTAATAACCATGTGTACTCAGAGTATTTTCTTTTTAGACATGCAGATGCAAGTACACCCCTTGACACTTCTATACTTTTTTTTCTATACGAAGAGCCTGTCAAAGTGACTACTTTGCCTGATGAAAAGCATGAATAGAATCCAAAGAGTTGTGGTCACCATACTCATTGCAAATGCAGACAATGCAGTGTGGTGACCCACACTATGGCAGCCTAGTGAGATGCTTTTTCACGTCACGCTTGGGGACGTAAGAGGCATGACAGTCATCGTAGCAGTGTAAGCCTCACATAGTTATCACAATAACTGTCACCTCTGCATCAAAAGAAATCTGCCTGGAAAGAAAATACATACAAAAAATATACTTATTGATTAATTTTTTTTTCATCTAGTATAATTCTATATTTTATAATAGTTAATGGTATGTATAGATGTAGATGCACTCCTTGAAACACGTAAGATAATAAGCATATGATCTTACTACTTAAGATACTGGTACTTGATCTTAGAAAATCTTAAAACTTCATTTATGAGATTTTAGTACTGCACTGACAAGAAAATATTATAATCTGAGTAAAATTTTATATTGTTTGACTTTTAGATCCGACATAATGATAGCTTACCACAAAATATTTGTACCAATTGCATTATTAAGCTCAATAACGCATTTAAGTTTAGACAACAATGTATTGATACAGAAAAAATACTAATAAAACAAATCAAAGGAAAATCTAATCTCGCAACACACAATAAGAGGAGTATTCGAAGTTCTGCAGAAGAGAATGAGAACAGTAGAAAGTTTGAAACAACAGTTAAAATTGAAGTTGAAAATCATAGGAATGAATCTTATTTCGACTCAAATGATGAAACACCTTTGAAATTACTAATAAATTCTGAAACAGTGGATTTAAAACTCAGCCCTAAGTATGAACCAGATGAAGAAGATGGGACATCAATATTTGAAACTGCATGTACAATAACGGATAATGAAATAAAAGTTGAAGACATAAAAGAAGAAGATTCAGAACCACCTGACACTGGTGGCCTAAAAACTGATCCAATATTAACTGAAAATGAACTTACTAGTGATAGAAATATGGATCAAATTAGCTTTAACAATATAGATATTCTAAAAATTCCTGCTTCACCAACATTATTGGAAAGAAAAGACTTAACGGTTCCACCATATGAAGTTATAATGGACTCCGTTACACAGAAAGCGACAAGAGTGTTATGTAAACTATGTAATAAAGAATTATCCATTAGGAGTATAGACTTTCACATGGCCCGGTGTCATCCAGGTGCTGACAAGAGAAAAGTCAAATGTGAATTGTGCGATGTGTTTGTTTTGAAGAGTAAGCTAAACAGGCATTTGATTTTGAGGCATGGTACCGAGGGTTTTAAATGTGGGGTACGTTATGAGTAGACTTTTAATCTTTGTTCTTCAGATGACACATATTAATCAATCATTAATATCTTGTACTATCCACTGCTGGACAGAGGCCTCTCCTTAGCAAGGAGGTTTTGGTATACTATACCACACTGGCCAGACCGGATGATGTAAGGTTTATATTAAGTGTTCTCCTTGCAGTGATGTCGTCTTGCATAGTCTTCTCCCTTAGACAGCCCTTATGACATCCACGGGATGAATAGGGATGGTGACACTATCACCACACGGCATATATGACACCCTATAGCGAGGATATAATAATGTTTACGCCCTAGAGAGTCGAGTCCTTGTGAGAGAAATTGCTTTATCCACCCGCATTTCTTGACATTATTAATACTGTTCCACAGATAATAGTAAGAAATGCCTGACATTTTGACCAGGTATCTAGTCCATGAGGTGAAAGTCTCTTCATTTATGCACAATTTTATTTATCTGTAGTGAACAACCTATTACAGTCTACTGCTGGACATAGGCTTCTCCCAATGCACACCATTCTGATCGATTTTGGGCTTCTCGCACCCAACTCCTGCCAACCATCTTATAAAAAACTTCACTTTACCTGTCCTGCGGGCGTCTTACACTACGTTTGTCGAGACGCGGTCTCTACTCTAGAACTCTTGTATCCCAACAGTTATCAGTTATTATGACCAGCTCACTGCCACTTAAGCTTGCTTATTCGGTGGACTACGTCGATGACCTAAGTTCTCTGCCGCATCACGCAATTTCTGATGCGATTTCTTAGAGAAACGCCGAGTATTTCCCATTCCGTAGCACATTAGATATACATAATTGATTCACATAAACATTGATAATTTAAATTATCGACATAAATTGTGTTTTAGTACTGTCAATTAGATTTTGCCAACAAAGACCAGCTGGTGGAACATGTCGCCACTTGTGCAGCTAAGAAGAGGAAACGGAAATGTAACGAAGCTGTAAGTATTATATTTAGATCAACAACTGACTTTACAGTCCTTTGCTGGACATAGGCCTTTTCTTAGAAAGGGTTTGACCTGCTGCATCATGCCAGAAAGGTTCGTATAGGATTTGTGACGAGTTTTCCTTCTCTTTGCAGTCATATTGTCCTACGTAATTTGCTCACTTAGTCGGCTTTTACGACACCCACGGGATGAATAGGTATGATGACCCTCCGTATTTTTAAATTCGTTACCACACAGCAAAGTAATTATAAGACTGACCAAAAAGTGGAGGTCATTTGTTGTTTCTCTGAAGGTGTAACCCATCTATGAGTATAATGTAGTCTTAGCCGATTTTCACCATGGTGGCCAGTTTCAACGGATACCTCTTCATCGACAGTCCCATACGATAGCGGTTAGCCACAAGATGCGTATTAGAATAGAATGCGTCAAAAGGACGGAAAAAGTGGGCCTTAAATCCTACTGTTCCAGGGTCGTCAGCTGCGAGAGTGCGATGAATGTCACAAGGTGATGCAGAAAGCCAGTCTTCGGATGCACAAGGCTGTAAAGCATGCTGGCCTAAAGCCTGTCTGTGAGGTGAGTCATAGAGCAATTGGTTATTTACAAGATTTTTAACTCTATTCTTAATAATATATGCTAAATCTTATTCTCATCTTGCTAGTAAATGACTACTGTGGTTACTTGCATGTTATGAGTGAGATGCTGCCTTTTCAGTCTTTCCCTCCCGATTCAGGAAACGGGACCTTGGTTTTTTTTTTTGTTTTTTTTGTGTCCTATGTTGCAACATATAGAACAACAATCTGTTGATCTCACAAACTATTATCCCATGTAAGGTTTGAACCCATAGTACCACCGGCCTGGCCAGTACACCATCCACGCACTCATATGTAATTTTTGGGCTCTGGTTGCTACGTTTAGACTCAGGAATGGTATCATGCGAACTGGTATTTCACAGGCTTCTGAGAGCTACATTGTATCCAGGATAGTAACGAAAGATTTGCTTAGCGCAGATTTTCTGTGAGACCTTGCCAAGGCACACACGCTGCTAGGTAAGGCTATAGGAGGGAGGGAAAAGGGGGCACTTGCATCCCCTGGCAGAAAAGAAAATGCACAGAAAACACATATTTTTAACTTGTTTCATGAAAAAGTCAATTTCATAGGTAAAGACCTAGTATAATGTGTGAATGTATCCCCTGAAAATAATTCTGGCGACGCCCATGGACAAGATCTATATTGTTATTGATAATATTTCCTCAGCACTGCGGCAAAAGTTTCGGTAATAAGTTCCGTCTCAACGAGCATTACAGAGCGAAGCATGGCTACGAGAAGTTCCAGTGCAATTACTGCGAGTTCCAAAGTGCTAGTGCCATGGCTATGAAGGTAGGAAATACCAAAATTTAGCAAAAGGCAAAATAGTTGATCAGAGTCTAGATGTTTTTCCCTGCTTATTGTGAGCCGCCATCGTTTTACAAGAAATGCGCAATAAAATTAAATTAAAATATAACCTGATCTAAATACGAAGAAGATCGAAATCAATGAAATTGCTTTCTCGTGTATTCATTTTTGTTCATATGCGTATGTGTTTGTGTGTGCATGTATGAGTATTCGACGAAATCTTTATTTGACTTGCTCTCCTGCTCCAGAACCACGAACGCCGTCATCGCGATGAGAAACCCTTTGTCTGTGAGGAGTGCGGAGCTAAGTTCCATGCAGCATACCTTCTGGCGCAGCACAAGCAGACCCATAGAACAGAGAAATTGATTAAAGTGAGAAAATATCTTCTATCTATCTTCTCTTGTGTGTTGCAGGGGACGTTATAAATATACGTGATACAGACCAAAATGTTGTACAGGCAACAGTAAGTGGAAGTAGAAAGCGATAAAGTGTCCCCTTAAACCAATACATCATCGTTGCGTCCTGGGAATTTTTAGCTGATAGAACCGAAATATGTTGTATCTAGAATCACGTTGGCTGAAAGTTTGCTGCTTGAAAGGCACGTTAGAGTACCCACCCGATTATCCTTGTCGTAGACCAACGGTTCTAAAGTGTTGGTGTCATTAATCGCTGACCAACAATCCCCGGCCAAGTCGCGCCCTGCCATTGAACGGCTGACATTCAGTTCAAGATTACCGAATATACATTGTATATTTTTCCATGATGAGAACAACACAAAGTATCACATGAACTATTCATTCCATGCGTGTCATAAGAGCCGACTAAGACAGTAAGCTACGTGGGACGACAACAAACAACAGCAATGAGAAGGAAACGTTGACACAAGCTCTATATAATCCCGCTGGCTGGCGTGGTACGAGTATAGTGAGCCAAAACCTTTCTAAACGGAGACTTAAGTCCAGCAGTGGCTATTTAAGGCTGTTGATGATATTTGTTTTCTTTACAGTGCGATCTCTGCCCTTCAACGTTCAAGGCCAACAACGGCCTACACATGCACAAGCTGACCTGTCACAGCAACTTGACGTACAAGTGTGATATATGTCACCGATCGTACAAATGCCGACATTATGTTGTGAAGCATATCCGTCATGTACATAGGTATAAGGACTCATCGCTGCCGTTGACTGTTGTAAATAATGATGCTATTGTTGAAAAAGTCGATCGATAATCGGAACTACTAAGTAGTCAAATCGACTAAGAAGTTGAACTATGTACTCAAATCTATTACGAAGTTTAATATTAGAGGTAGTCGTGACAACATAGTCAATTTGACTAAGTAATCATTTCAACTCTTGATTAAGTAATTAAATTGACTATGATAAATCGATCTTAATAACTACGTGTTATTTTTTTTTGTATTAATTTGATTCTACTGTTAAAATCTTCAGGATATATAATAAATGAATGAAGAGATCTGAAAATGTTGTTTTATTTTGTTATAATGTAAATTTATTTTTTTAATTTCGACTTACCTCATTTTCATTTTACTAAGAATACAGATGGACCCCGTAGTCAAATCGACTAAGTAGATTAGTCGACTACGACCTTATTTTTCAAGATTAATTTAATTATTGTTATGTTCACCATTTATTTATATGGTTTTTTCATAAATGATGCACCATAAATAATATTTAAACTAAATAAAGTTGTTTTTATTAAAATTAGTAGCCTTTTATTGAATAAGTACTCAAATCGACTAAGTAGTCAAATAGATTACTTTTTTTTTTACAGAGATTTGGTTTGCCTGTCAATATCTAAAAACAATCTATTTCCAATTTCAATGTAACCATAATTGGTACTCTTGAGAAGGATACCGATAATTGTATTGCAATTAGAATTGACCTGCGGTTATGTCAATATATCTGAAGGTAGATAATTCACCGGCTCTATTGGTCACTTTATTTAAAAATGTTGTTAATTTTTTTTTCAAGAGTCTACCAAAGTGACTCTACTCTGCCTGATGGAAAGCATAAATAGAACCCAAGAGTTATGTTCACTATACTCATTATGAATGGAGATAATGCAGTATAGTGACACACATTATGCCGGCTTAATGAGGTGCTTTTTCACGCCCCGTTAGGTGACGTAAAAGGTATGACAGTCATCGTGGTAGTGTAAGGCTCACACACTTAGCACGATAGCTATGACCCCTGCATCAATAGGCCTCCGGTCTCCCACTTACTATCAAAATATGATAGCACAGATGCTGTCACTTTAGGTGGGTCTTTGAGAAGGTAGTACTGCCCGGATCGGCCGGCTCGTTCGTTACTAAAATCAGCGAGGTTCTACTACCTGCAAAATTGTGCCTAAGCCCTTTGGCATATAATTTAATAACGACTATTTAGAGATTTACTACTATGGTTCCTGTCGTGGTTACGATGATCATCCTAACTTACTTACTGTAAAAATACCTGCCCGGGCGACGGTAAAACAACTATTCCGAAATTTAGCATTCCGTATGGTGATTGATTGAGAAGATGGAGTATTACCACCCCTATTCATTGTGTAGGTTTCGTAAGAACCGACTAAGGGAACTAACTACGCTAGACAACAGCGATGCAAAGAAAAAAGAAAACTTGAAACAAACTCTGTACTAACCTGTCTGGTCAGCGTGGTTTAGTAGGCCAAAACTTCTTTTGTGTGACTTATGTCCAGCAGTGGACTGTTAAAGATTGTTGATGTGATGTGATATGAGGTAAGGTACACTAAAATTATAGTAGGCAAACTGTAAACGTTTATTTCGCACCTTTCTACTTCTATTTACTGATGCACTCCTTGCCTATTTCGACCACGACTGACAGTCTCATCAGAGACCAGCTAGCTACGTATAAAATATAACAGAGCACAAGTGTGTGCCCAAACACCGGTGCACTCTCTGTCCTCTTACAGAGAGAGATTAGGCGCAAGCCCGACTGCTTTACCTGCTCTCCGAGGCACGGGGGTTAAGATCCCAGCTTTTAAGCTCGGAGATTAAATATTACTGTAACCAGAAAAACTCAATAATACTTTTTGACCCGATCCAAAATCAAACCTGAGACCTCTTGATCGGAAGTCGCAAATGCTTACCGCTTCATCAACGAGGCAGTTGAGTAAAAAATTTTTCGGGCAGAAGTAGCGTGCGGATGTACGCCCTGCCCGAACGTTGTTCGGTACCTTGCAGTCTCCCAACACTTGGCGACCTTAATACTAGATCACGCTTATCCAGTTATTATTTTAAATATTTACGACATCGGTTTTATTTTCCACAAATAATTACTACATTTATAATGTAATAAAATGACAACAGACAGACAAAAAAAACATTTATACATATTTTTAAGATACAAAATTTCATAATACATCATATAAATATATTATATAGTTTAAATCAGTATCAGGAATTAATTTAATGAAAATTATATGTGTCAAATTAACCTAACGCCATCCAAATTAAAGGTTAACATTAAATGCAAAATATATCCAATTTGTCTCGAGTTTTCGTCGTCAACAAAATATTTTCAGTTTTATTAGCAATATACATAAGAACAGAAATGGATTACAGACGGCATTATACTTTTTTATGCTCATAATAAACCTTTTATTAAAAAAATATAAATACTGGCAACTTATAAGACAGCTGCGTCACCATGACAACACGACAAAAGAATATTTACAAACAAAGTTAAAACAAATGCACGAAGGTTTACTGTCAAAATATTGAAAATATTTTCATTTCATTACGTAAAAAGTATTGAGAATGTCTGCTTTGAGCGGTTTTGACAGTGAAGCTATAGGTTTCGACTCTGTTACTTTAAACAGAGCTGAAGAAATGGACTCATCGACCCAAACTACCGACTTTTATGAGAACGGTGTCGGTTCTCAAACCGCTCTATCACACGAAACTGGCTCTATGGCCACGCCCGAGGATCTTAACGCTCAAGACGAGATCCTCAAAGAATATCCTCCTCCAGGTTTGAACGAATTCCTCAGAAAAGTTGTTCCAACAATGCTGGAACAACTAGACCAAAACGACAAAGAATTGTTGTACAACTCGTCAGATTCTGATGAAGAAGAGGTTTTAAACGCTAAAATTTTTCAAGAAATAAAGTTAACCGACCTCCCTGGTATAGGAGGAGGAGATGAGTCCAAATCGGTCCTAGATTTATGCTGGAGTAATGCTGGGAACTCTTTAGCTGTGTCTATTGGTCGCAACCAGCACGAAAACTGGTGCAATGATGACGGTTTGTTACGTATTTTTACTGTCAAACGAACGGCAGGGGACACGTTTGTAAGGAGTCTTGATGTCACTGAAAAGAGTTGCATTTCTGTAGTCAAATATCATCCAGCGGTGTCAGCTCTACTAGCTTACGGGACGATATCTGGAGAAGTAGTTATATGCAATTTGCGGAATTTAGATGCAGATTTATTGAGTTCACCGGGTGGATCTCATGGATCGAAACGGGTTACAGGACTACAGTGGGCCGATGCACCGCTAGCAAATACTTTTTTAACAATGCAAATCATTAATACGGGCAAAAGACGCAGCGCCTCAGATAACATATTAATATCGTCAGGTAGCGATGGCAGTGTCAACGTGTGGCAAGTGAATGGGAATTTGAAAATTAAAGTATTTGAGAACGTTATATCTTACTTTATAAACGGCTCTCGCAAGATGGCGGCGATTGACATCAGCTGTTTCGATTTTATTAAAAGTTATCCTTTGCGGCCAAGCGATCAAAAGGTTCCTGATGATATATTTGTAGTGGGTTCGAGTACTGGTAGTCTGTATTTATGTAAAACGAAGACCTACCAACCAGTCGTTGACAGTACGATGGTGGATCCTGTGTATGAAGTCTTGGATGGGCACCGGACATGCATTGTAGATGTCGCCTTTAGCATCCATAAACCGGGAGTATTTATTTCAGCGTCCATAGACTCGGAAGTCAGAGTCTATGACGTCAATCAGACAAGTCCTTTAAAGGTAACACATAGGATTATTTTCGCATAAAATACCTAGACTTCTAGTTATATGTCTCCTCTACACTACTCGCGAAGTTGGTAGTAAATAAGTAACACACAGGCCGTGGTCCGAATCACGTTCACAGCGCTCCGCATAATTCAAGCATTTGCCGCAACCATAGATTCATATAAATGGCGCAAAATAGCGTCAATGCTCACGGTGCTAACGATCCGACCCGTCAGTACTGTGAGCACTAGATAGTGACGTCACATGTGACGTCATAACATCCACAACGCTAACGGTGAGCGTGAAAAGCAGGTAGAGGAGGCAATAGACGCAAAGTGACAGTCAGATTTTTGAAGTGTAACATTTATCCTCTCGCTTTTCATCAACACAAGAAAAAGGACGGAAGTGGGTAACAGGGAAGCGTGTGCTATTGTTAGACGGTAGATGAGGTGTCAGTTGTTACATATCATAATTGGCTACCGTAAAACCCACTATTTTACTCAACCAGTTTTAAGGTACTTCCTCAATGTATTTTTTCATGTTACTACATAATTTCTAATTCTTTATCTAGGTAATTTGTCTGGACGTGTCAATCTCCTGCATGGCATGGCTGCCAAACAATCCGTATGTGGTGGTACTGGGAGTAGCGAGGGCTTCGGGACAACTCATTAAGTTGTACAATGTGAACAGTGGGCGGCCCATACCTGTCGATGGGTTGACAGGACCTGGTGGTAGTGTTACTGCCATTACTGTCAACCAGAGTGGGTAAGTTACTTTATGTAGCTAGTAACAGTTTTTGTTAGGCACGGAGTAGGAGGATTTTCTGTTAGGAGTCTGATCGTTGGGCGGTTTTTTGCAAAAATACTATATTCCCTTCATTTCTGAACTAAGATACTTGCTGTTCTTTGTTCACAGGTCAGCTATTTCGTCATCATTATAACCCAATAGCATCATAAAAATTGACTCTCATCATTTTTCCCTAACACGCCAAAAGAAGTCTAATTTCAACAAATATATAAATGTTCAATATTTGTTTCTCAACAGTCGGATCAGGGCTACCGTGTGTATATGTTCCAATTAATTACCATTTATTAAGTTTTAAAAATTGATAATTCAGGGTTATTGAAATAAAAACGTCTTTGTGATGGGTGAAAAATGTTAAACTGGAGTCAGGACACGTGAACTGATAGAAATTTCGTAAGACAGCGGTAGAGTAGACCGTTGGCAAGGCGTAGGAGACGAAATATCCCCATCTCTTTCTAGCGTGCGGCGTAAATGTATGCCTGCGCCTGCTGTTTCGATTAGGTGGCGCTGGGCATGGCGCAATAAATGAATATTGTATTTTACCACATACATCATAGTACTTTTATACTGATAACTAGAGCAATTCGTCCAAAATTATTCCCTAACCATTCCAAAATATCAAAAATGCTCACCTTTAATTTTCAAGTGTCCACTTCTGCCAGCACTCCAAGAGTACAACTAGCTGTTTTTTTTATACACAGAAACACTATAGTATTATCTCTATGTTATCTCATTTTGCAGAATTTGCCGCATCGCAGCCGGTGACGCGGACAGCAATGTTCGCATTTGGGAGGTCCCATCACGTCGTATTAAATTTACAGCTGATGATCTTGAATATTAACTGATAGACCAGGATAGGAAGAGCTCTAAAATTTGCGGGCAAAGATATGTTTGAAGGGTATGATGAATTTGGACCGATGAAACCAAAAGCTGGCATTGGAGACTTCAGATGCTGGACTGGATTTTGTTCTCTTTTGAAGGCTTTGCTTAGAGGGTTATTGTTTTTATGGATGTGTTTCCGTGAATAATTGTTACTTATAGAGATGCTTAGCTGTCCATAGTTTAATTATTTTTAATTAATTAATATTTACATATGCTATTTTATAGAAAACTCTAGAAGATGTTATCGTCAATGGACTTAATTATGGACTTAACTAGTTAATAATTGTGTTGTTCGCGTGTTTTGTCTTTTTAATTAAAATAATGTATTATTATTTATATTTGATTAAATGTGATTGTATGAAGTTGTTTGTGTTTAAGAGAAACGAACATATGATGTACGAGTACTCCTGGCGAGTTCGACCACGATGGCCAACCTCAACGAAGACCAACCAACAATGTAGAATACAGTGCACAAGTGTGTGCGTAAACACAGGTGCACTTTCTGTTCCTTCCATCTCACAGTCCGATGGGATACTGTCCACTGTTTCCGGGGGAGGACGAGCTTGGGCACCCCTAACCTCGCTTAGTGTAAACTTCGAGGCGAGGGGCAACAAGCAGTTTAAATATTAGTTGTCTTTTGATTCCCTAGATGGGCCTGTTTCAAAGCTTAAATCGCGCTGTCGTTGTTTCACAAAATTTTCTACGACAGAGCAAAGCTGCAGTTTAGTTCAAGGTCAATTGAACTGCGTAGTCTTACAAACCCATGGTATTGTCGCAGACCCAAGTTAATAAGCCCAGTCCAGTGTACGCTTGGTGATGTGGCGATTTCCACATTACAGCACAAAGAAAAAATTACAACAGCGCCATCTAGCGAAGATACATCGAACTACGAAGTATGAACGAAACGAATGAATGTAATGAACTACGATGCAACTACCAATCCTGTATCATGATCACCTCGCCTGGTCGGAGGATCCTCCTTTTGTGTCGGAGGGACATGATAGCCGGCCCTCCACAGTACCAAACGGTGTTAAGGAATTACCGTGGAAGCGAGTTACTGGTGCTCGATGTCCATACTAGGTGAAAGGGGGGACTCACACAAACATGTCTTCTTGTGACTTGAGCTGTAATTGTCTAAAGGCCTTTGAACAAGCAATTATATTTTGTATCACCGATATTTTCATTATTTATATGCCAGTTTAATCACAAATGAAATTCAATACAAATAAAATTAAATTGTCTGTCTGTGATTTTAAAAAAAAACAGTGTTTACTTAACTGTCTATAGCTTTTTACACGATACTAAAACATAAACTAACTTTTTTAAAAAAAATTGTGTGTTTGTTTGTTTGTCCGGGCTAATCTCTGAAAGCGCTGAACCGATTTTGATGGGACTTTCACTAGGAGATAGAGGAGGTTACTAAGCAACATATAGACTACTTTCTATCCCGGATTTCTCACAGGATAGATATTTATGCAGCAAAAACCATGTCCTTAAGGTAAAAATTCAAAATTGAATTCTCTGCGACCGAAAAATATGAAAATTCACATCTATTATATACCTCGTAAGTTCTGAAATCACAATAATGACAACTGTCATACATATCAAGCTATATTTTAAAAATAACGCCCGCATTAGGAATAAATCCTGTGTCGCGGGGGACTTTACAAACATACAAGAAACGGACACAAGGAACACCCAGACTCGGTACAACAATTTGTGGATCACACAAAGTGTTGTCCCATGTAGGATTTGAACACACAGCACTCAGCGAAGTGGAGAGCGGCGTGGCGACCGCTTGAACCACTAGGACAATCGTGTTGATCCACCTTTGCTAACTTCACATCACCTCACAGGCTGTGGGACTCATCACAAGAGGGAAAATGAAAACTGACCAATAACATTTTTTTTTTATTTCATTTAAAAATTACATTTTAAAGGAATAACCAACTTGAGGTGTTCTGACTGTACAGCCAGGTGTCTTGCAGGTCCCCTGCCTCCCCCTCGTCCCGTGTCATCTTGACGGTATACCTCTGGGGACAGACAAATACTTCAGAAAAAATACCTGGTGGTCAGAATCTATTTTAAAGTACGCTTCAACATATATGATGACAAGGACCGGTTCCCTGTTAGCTACGGACCTTCCGTGTGGTGACGGATTAAGAATACATAGTGTTACCACCCCTATTCATCCCGTGGGTGTCGTAAAAGGTGACTAAGGGAACAAGTATACAAGACAACATCATTACAAAGAGAAGGAAAACTTGAAACAAACCCTATTCCAGCCCGTCTTGGCCAGCGTGGTATAGTAGGCCAAAACCTCCTTGCTAAGGAGATGCCTATGTCCAGCAGTGGACTGTAAAAGGCTGTTGATGATGATGAACTAGAAAATAATAGCCTTTTCTTAAACTAGGTTTTAGTCGGCTACGACACGGCTACGAATTACCTCGATGGCTAGTGGTAGCGAATGCGACTGCTGTGTTTGAGGTCTCGGGTTCGATTCCCGGGTCAGACCAAATGTTTGTATGATCTGCAAATATTTGTTTCGGAGTTTGGGTGTTTTCTATGTATAATATGTATGTATTTACAAAAAAAAGTATATAAGTATTCTATCAGTCAGTCTAGTAATCTAACTATATGAAACTAGATGGCGTTGTGTGTTAAATGTCTGAATTTCTTTTATTATTACATTTACGTGGACCTGCCAACAGATCTTCAAAACCCAAATAATAGGCAATATTCAAGTTCTGCAGAAAGAGACGAGTAGAGTCGACGAAGAGAGACATGAGTGAAGTCAATTCTCGTAAAAATGTGTTCAAAATTCAGTTCCGACCTACAATCTACATTTACTTAACATTAAGCTGTTTTCTTTACTTTTTAAGAGCCTGCCAAGGTGACTACTCTGCCTGATGGAAAGCAGGAACTGAATCCAAGAGTTGTGGTCACCTTAATTATTGTGAATGTTGACAATGCTACCCACACTATGTTGGCCTAGTGAGATGCTGTTTCACACCCCGCTTGTGGACGTGAAAGGCATGACAGTCATCGTGACAGTGTAAGGTTCACACATTCACCACGATAGCTGTCACCTTCAATGGGCCTCCGGTCTCACCAACGAAACACGACCACACGGATGCTGTCGCTTTAGGTTGGTCTTCTGTGAGAGGCTAGTACTGCCCCGGTCCAGCCCAGTTGTGCTCAAATCCACCTGACTCTACTACCTTAAAACTGTTGTCTGAACTGAATTTTGAAAAACCACGAGAATTGACCTTTAGTATGACGTATGGTGTAATGGTTTGGGTTCAGATTCCACAGGAGACAATACTATCTGTGATCCACAAACTGTTGTTTCGAGTCTGGATGTTTTACCAGTTTGTATAGTTGTAAAAGGCAATTTGTGGATCACACACAGTGTTATCCCATGTAAAGATTGAACCCACAACACTCAGCGCAGAGAGAGAGTCTTACCTTATTACACGAACTCTCTGATGTCACTGTTTAGTCCTTCTAGAAGGCTCTGTCGCAGTGGGTGGAGGAGGTGGACCTTTCTTCTCCAACTCTTCGAGGTAACTTGTGATGATCTGCTGTCGTTCTTCCGCTATGTGGTCTAATGCCGTGTACCTTGGGAAGGAATGGCCGATTAGATAAAGATTTTCAAATATTTTATCAAAAATGACATCAATTTACCGCTTAATCTAATTTTGACCAGTCAAAGCAAGATTTCCTGGTTTAATTACGTCTGTATTTTCAGGAGTTTGATATAATGCTAAAGAGCAGTTCCTGAAGACTATTCATCTTTATCAAACTAGTTTTTTCTAGTCAAAACTAGATATAACGTACGGAACACAAGAGTTATTATAATTATCGTACCTGGCATCATGTTTGAGTGCGTCAAGTACATGTTGTAGGGCGTTGGGATTCTCTTTAACAGCACTTAGGCTCTTGTGTGTGATGGACCTCGTCTCTAGGAGAAGTTGTCTCATTGCTGTCTTCGCGGTTGACTGTTTATCGCGCTGGTAGTCACGGAATTCGCGTTCCATCTGAAAATACATTATATTTATGTAAGTTGATCAGAATCCTAAGGAGCTTTATGATCAGCCACGCTGTAAAAGAAACCACGGGATATAATGATAAGGATCGTAACTGGTATCCTACTTAAAGTAAGATGCTCGAGTGTTTAGAGCAGGAAAGCAACATATGCATACAACAAGAGCGATAAGGACAGCTGTCTTTATACGACAACGCCCGACGGATGCCGACGTCGAGCGAAGTCGATAACACATATGTTCTCTTTTTCTCACACAGATGTTGTATTGGCTGTCTCTATCTCATAGTAGGCACTTATATTTCACTTAAGGTGGAGATCTCCATGGTCAGCTGCGTTAACTTAAAGGAAGGTAATTATGAATGTATGTTTGTATATTTAATTGATTCCTTCTTTTTTTTCTATGTGATATCCCCTGGTATATCATCTAGCGGAGGTCGGACACGAACCATCTGAAAACCTCACGGCGTCTTCGGTATCTGGACGCTGGAAAGAAAATCCCTGCTGAAACAATTGCGTAGTTGTCAGTACAGTACCTGGGACGCGCTGGAGTAGACCGGCGCGGTGGGCTCGTCGGCGAGCATGGCCTTGACGTCCCGCCAGTGCGCCGTGCACGTGATGTTGCGCTCCTGCAGCAGCGCCCGCAGCTTGTCGCGCCGCTTCGCCGCCAGCGCGCTCGTGTGCTGCATGAAGAGGCGCTCCTAGACCACGACACCAATTTAGTTAAATACGACGTCTTCTTACAGAGTGTTTCTTCTTTTTATACATATCTTACTAGCGAATAGCTCCGGCTTTGGACAGAAATCTAAAAACTCTCGGATTATATATAGTACAATATGAATGTGTGTCCGTGTGGTGACGGATTAAGAATACATAGTGTTACCACCCCTATTCATCCCGTGAGTGTCGTAAAAAGCGACTAAGGGAACAAAGTATACAAGACAACATCGTTACAACGAGAAGGAAAACTTGAAACAAACCCTATTTGAACCCGTCTGGCCGGGGTGGTATAGTAGGCCAAAACCTCCTTGCTAAGGAGAGGCCTATGTCCAGCAGTGGACTGTAAAAGGCTGATGATGATGCTGAATGTATTATACATATTAACCTTCCTCTTGAATATCTCTTTATTAGTTAAAACTGCATTAAAATTCGTTCCGTAGTTTGTAAGATAAGCGTATACTAACAAAAAGCGACTTCGTTTTATATTATGTAAAGATTTTATCCATAAGATTAAATCTTGGAACTTCACAAAAATTCTTCCTTGATGGATGTTTGTAAGTGGTGACCAAGTAAGTCAGCACATTGTTAAGGTTAATCAGGT
The DNA here is from genome assembly GCA_949316085.1 of Hypercompe scribonia. NCBI lineage: Eukaryota > Metazoa > Arthropoda > Insecta > Lepidoptera > Erebidae > Hypercompe > Hypercompe scribonia. The sequence continues at coordinate 11,374,624 of OX438994.1, forward strand.
CAGTCTATGGATGGGTGACCAGTCTCAACACACTCAACCCCTCCGTACTTCGGAGAGCACGTTAAGCTTTCGGTTCCAGTTACCATGCGAGCATCTGTGGCAAATGTGATCGCCTCATACTTGGTGTTGTGGAAGTCTGAAGTTCAGCCATGATGCTGAGCCAACCCAAACCTAGTTCGGAAAAAGCATGGAGGAAAAAAGAGGGGGAATGTCCTGACAACCTATCTTATACCATTGAAGCTGATGATTACTATGACAGGTATTTTTTCTCCCATATCTGTTTCATTCAAGTTATAAAGCAATCTTCTAGAAGACAACATCATTTCAGATATATAGAAATCCTTAATTGAAACATACCTTATCATCTTTGGTGAGTAGTTCAGCTAAGCTGTACCTATGGTCCTTTTTGAGCTGTTTCTTCGCGTCTCTCCACGGAAGGTCTGGGTTCCGTACCAGGTCTGCCAGTAACGCGTTGAAGTGCTATCGTAAAATAAGAACAGTTTAAGAAATATAATAGTTATAAAACGAAAGTGACTCCCACGACAGCAGGACCAGCAGTTAAGATAGCCAATTATCAAAGCCAAGGCCAGACAATACATTCACTGCATAAATGCTGAAGGAAAACTTGACACAAACCCTTTTTTTTAACGTTTGGAAACCCCCTCGGGCCGTCACCCCACCGGGGCTTACGGCGACGTGGTGTGTCGGAATCAGACCGACTAAAACCACACGGTGTGCCACTCTGCGCCTGACATAGGAGGGATCCGAGAACAGCTGTTATTACGACATCCAGAAACTTGACACAAACCCTATACCAACCCGTCTGGCCAGTCTAGTAGTAGATCGGAGGCATATGATCAGCAGTGGATTGTTAGAGCCGATTGATGATGATGACGCAATAACATCCCTTCGTTCCACAAATAAGAGCAGAGTATTTAGTGACATACCTGTACAGCTTCATCTCGTTTATGGTATTCTCTTTCCTTGTCGCGGTCCCGTAAACTGGTGGCCAGTGCCCTCTGCACCTCTCGCTCCCTCTCCTTGATGGAGGCCTGGGCCCTCGCTTCCTTGGCTCGTGCTGCTGACTCATTGTCGCTAGGCTGCTCTGCTTCTTCACGTTCAGGCTCCACTGGTGCCGGTGGAGGCTCCTAGAGGGGTGATTATGATTTATTGATGTTCTTTGTTGTATAAGGAGTAAAATGAGTATACGGTTCACCTTAAAGTAAGCGATTACCGTAACACATGGACACTACTTGCAATTCAAAGAGTCGTTACCCTTTGTGTACCTCCCAGAATCTAAGCAAGAACTGTGGTTACCGCATTCGCTTGATTTAGGGTTTTTTGGAATATATTTAGCTTTTGGAATATATCACTTGTGAAGATTAAAAAGTCCAGTATTTATCCTCAGCCAACCGGATACTGATTTATTATTCGTAGTATTCCTTGAAGTTATGTAAAAAACTAAATAATAGACTAGATGACACCTTAGTCAAATTAGTTACTATTTATCATCTGTCAAAACGACAATTTTGTATGAAAAATGTACTAAATACAAAATTGTGACGTCAGTTTTAGACCACTCAGTTGAACAATATATTCCACTGTATATTTGATTAAAATTCGTAATAACAATAAAAAGCTATGTTAATTGTATTTGCCGAGATGTTTCACGATATTAGTTTTAATGAAGTGGACATTGGTATTTATTTACGATACAGTCATCTAACAAATTCTATATGTAGATAATTTGTATGCTACGTATTATGTCAATTTGTATTTTTGGGGTAGTAGCGGAACCTAATGATAAATGATTACAATATCTTATGGAGTACGTCTTCATGATTCAAGTGACAGTGGTCTTTCAGACGGTACCTCTCTCTAGAATAGACGGTTGGGCTATGATAACCTTCTCTCTGTCAATTTAAGAGCTCAAGCCCTTGTCGGTGGAGTAATCGCCACTCCTGTTTTCTACAATCTGCTTGACTTCTTGATAAGCCACGAATCCTACGTTGCCTTTCACTTGCTGTATTTACGTTAATCTAGGCTGTCTTCGTTTTCTTTTCTGTATTCCTTCGAGTAATATTTTTAAGAAGTTGACGCATCATCAAGGTCAACTATTTTGCCTCTTCTCTCTTCAATAGACTTCTTCGTCTCTTTGTTTATCTACGGAACTTCCTCATTGGTTTTACTTTATTTATTTAAACTTATTGCACTTGTACAAAAGCAGACTTAATGCCATGTGGCATTCTCTCCTAGTCGATCTTTATCCAACCGACGTTCATGATCCACCTCCAGCATCAATTTAACCTGTCTCATTCTACTTGTTAGATCAGTGTCCACGTTTCTCAATGAAACGTGTTTTCATCGTGTTGTTAACCCAGGCCTCGAACAGGTACTTCTTGCTTACTCACTTAAGGTTTACTGTGATGTGATATTACTTCAGCGGATCCAGTCCTAATGAGCGGTAGACACTTGCTACTAGGTTACCCCCTAATTCATGAAAAAAAAACCACAGCTCAAGAATAATACATATTAATCCTATGTTCGTGCTGTTTTGGTCGAGTTTCTCCTTAGCTTTTGGCGTAAACCTGAGGACTACAAGGCAGCCCGTTTTTAGAAGAAGTAGAACAATTAAAGGTGAAGTCTCTGAGAAGTTGCTCTTTAGTTTAAGAGCGTAAAGAAATGTCTGTAGTTAAATTTAATCTTTTTTTTTCCATCAAAAAAGTAGTGTTGTTTCGCCAGCATGTTTCCGTTATGGGGTAATTGCCGAGGTGCATTCAGGACGACCTCTAAATCAGGCTGAGAAGACTTGTTAAAGATTGAGTCATGTTGTTGACGGATGGGAATTTCGTTACCCATTCTTAGAAGTGTCTTTTTTTTGGATAGCATCAATTAAAGAAATTTAATGTGGCTTTATGAAGCTCTAGTGGATAGTTTCTGCTTACCCACCGGTACCGAAAATATATACGTAACAAATTACTTGTGCTGACCAATTTATTTATCAAAAGCCTAAATTGCTGGGGCTACAAATTTGACATATTGGTTGCTGATGCTTTCATCTTATAAGCACCCACTAAGAGACAATTTTTAACAATTTTACACTATGGGGGTAAAATAACGGATGAAATAAGAAATGATCAAAAACTAAGCTGAGGACAACATCTAGATACTAAGTAGTATGGTGGAACGTATGCTCAATTCCTTTTTAAGCCGTATGACCTCCCCCTCAAAGCAAGAGTGGCTGAAGGGGGGGAAATAAACCAACATTGTAGACAATCATCAATTTATTCACAATTATATCTACTGGTGAAAACATAATATATAAAACTTATGTACAATGTTACACATATCAAAATAACAGTAACTAAGTGTACTTATTAATGAAAATGCTTACTCAATATATAGATACGTAGTCAAAATAGTCAGGATAGTCATAGTCGTAAACGTACAATAGTCATAGTCGAAAAATAGACAGTCGTTTTTCATTTTGAAGTAATTTCGAACTCGCTTTAAGACTCAACTGAATTTTTTTTGATCTTGAAAATATTTAAGACTACCCGCGTTTGGACACAACTGAATTTCTTATCAAATCTCACGTTAATTTTAAATTTCATGTATACGAACTCTCTTCTGAAGGAATAACCATTTTTAAGGTGTAGGAAGGCAAACGACCATACCACCTGTCATCATGTCACCTTATTGTAAGTAACACGACTTGAACACCTGTATCTCTAATGCTGTGGATATGAAGTCAGCGAGAGCGGAGCCATGGTGGTGGTGGTGGTGGCGCATTCTAATGGGTAGATTTATATGGAACTGGCCTCGAAGGCATATTGGCGCTCCACTCGACTTATACAACGCGGCCTAAGAATCATGAGTGGGATGCCATCTTTTTAATCTCTAACCCCAGAATCAGAGGTTGGAGAGTTTGGGATCCGGTAAACTATCACAAGGATAAAAAAATGGGTTTAATAGTTTTTCTGTGAGACTGTGCTGTCACTGAGGCTACCCAGCTCATTTGTGTAGAAGCATGGTTCTCTTACGGGAAATTATAAGGATCGAGTACAGAATACCTGTATAAAAAGAAGCTGAGTTGAGAATATCTCAACTTAACGCGCTAATCTCAAGTCGGACCAATGGTTCCATTGGTTCGATTAAAAAAATCCGTCAGTGTTAGATAGCCCCGTTAGTTAAAGTCCATTTATCATCACGCTACGACCAAAATGAGCTGAGTATCAATGAAAATTGTAGCAAAAACGGAGAAAAATTTTTCGTATTGAGAGCTTTCGCTGTGTAAATGGCTAGTTTCGCAAAAATAATGTTTGAAAAAGCAGTTCCCCCTTTAAAAGATCTAAATATAAAAGCCGCGACAGCATGTCTATATTTGAAAGTTTGCTCGCTATAATCTTTTTTGTTATAAACAGTTTTGTGTATGCTATATCACAACACGATACGGGCAATAGGAGCTGAAGACGAATTTGTGCTATTTTTTTATGTATAAACCACGCGTGCGTTCTATATGAAGAGCCTGCCAAAGTGACTCTACTCTGCCTGATGGAAAGCATGAATAGAATCCAAAGAGTTGTGGTCACCATACTCATTGCAAATCCAGACAATGCAGTGTAGTGACTCATACTATGTCGACCTAGTGAGATGCTTTTTCACGCCACGCTTGGGGACGTAAAAGGCATGACAGTCATCGTGGCAGTGTAAGTCTCACATAGTTATCACGATAACCGTCACCCCTGCATCAATGGACCTCCGGTCTCGCACTCACCAATGAAACATGACAGCACCGATGCTGGCGCTTTAGGTTGGTCTTCTGTGAGTGATAGTACCCAGAAGATAGATTCTAGTACTTGTTTCACAATAATTGTCGCGTATTGATTTTAAATCTAATTCATGGATAAAATAACAAATTGATGTTTCTTGTTATAGGTTTGGTAAGCGTTGTCGTGTGGATAGATAGGTTTATCGTGGTAGCGTGGACTCGTTAAGTGATTCTAAATTGGTGAAGTAATTCGAGATCGCATGCCAACGGTGTCTGGTTTTTCGTGGTCGTGTGCACTTGTGTTCAAGTGTTTCATATTATTAAGCATACGGGGACGTAGTGTTCGATGTCTCATTTTATCTAGGTTCACCTCTTTGCGGTTATTTTCGTTTACACATACGTAAAATATTCATAAATTATGCAACTGAACCAGGTTCACGTTTGCTCTTGCAGCGTCAGTTGACAGATATTGACACTACCTTCGTCGTGGTAGATCATTCTCAACAGTTCTGATTAATGTGTGGCGTCGATCGGGGAGAGATCTGAAATCAAATGGTCCGGGTCCTTCCCAGGTCGACCATCGCTTTGGTTTTTAGTGGAAATATAACAAGTTCTTGCTTCTGGGTCCAATTTTCCATTCTATAAAGATAGTTATACAACTCAACAAACAAAGATAGTTATCGAAGCTTAAGAGATTTATATTTTCGGTAGTTGTCATATGGCAGTGTCAGCAATATTATATATAAAAAATAGCAATAAATATCAGGAGTGTAAGCCCAAACTCGATCAGAGTGGCATGCAATGGGAGAGGCCATGTCCAGCAATGGACAACAATAGATGATGATGATGTGACGTCTGCCGCATACAGCGTAAATAGAAAAACATACTACAGCGCCATCTAGCGAAGATACATCGAACTACAGAGTATAATCAATTACGGAGCAACTACTAATAAACGCGAAATAGAGATTCTCGTGGCGATTAGCATATACACGACATCCCAACATCTACCGGTGGGTCGCAGGCTGTTAGGCATGATCACCTCGCCTGGACGGAGGGTCATGACACCCGTTCCTCGTCAATGATCAGTTGTATCATTTCGAATAATTCGCAAGTGCAATTGTTTCAAGTATGTACTGTATGTAGTATTCAAGTGTATACAAATTTATAAGGCTGCAAACTTATATTTTTTTTTATAGCAACCTACCAAAGTGACTCTATCTGCCTGTTAGAAAGCATGAATAGAATCCAAGAGCGGTGGTCGCCGTACTTACTGCGAATGAAGACAGTGCAGTATGGCGACACACGCTATGGCGGCCTAGAGAGATGCTTTTTCACGCCCCGCTTAAAGGACCCGGGATCGTAGTGGGAGGGAAACACGTGCGCTGGTAATGAATTCCAGGCTTTAATTGATTTGCACAGGAAGGAAGAGCCGAACCGTTTAGTTCGGGAGCGTATGTCTACCATTCTGAAACCGTGACTTCCAAGGCCGAGTTGTCTTGTAGAGGAACGGAGAGGATAGGATCAGTTGGAAGAGTTCGTCAGAACACTATGATTAAGGCGATAGAGGACTGCCATAGAGGCGACATCTCTTCGCAACTGCAGAGACTCAAGGGACTGACTTTCGGGTTATTGATAATCTGGACTAAGGATGAGAACAGTACTCCACGCAGGAGCATACTTGGTTCTTATAAACAAGACACAGATGCTCAGGTGCAAAGAACCGTCTCACTCTGTTCAGTATACCCAGCTGCCGCGAGGCCGCCTTAGTAACGCTTTCAATATATTCTCGTGGATTGAGGTCCTGGCCAATATTCATACCCCGGATACTCAGATTGTCCTGTAGTGGCAGTTGAGTGTTAGTTAATGTGTTAATTACACATACAGGCGTTCAAGTGAGAAGTCAGAGCCCTCAACTATACTGACAACTTGTTCAACGGGTTGAGGTCCGATGCCAGGCAATTTGTGGTAAAACTGACATTCAGGTGGAACCGGTTTCAACTAGTAGCTGACTGCAAATAATCTTTTGAATAACAAAGGCTAGGAAAAAGGAAGAGGCGTTCAAGTATTATGTAAATAAATTTAAGACGTTAAAAATTATTTAAAATGACATGTGTTTTTTTATTTTTCTGTCTTCCCAGTGAGTATGACGACCACCGCTCTTGGATTCTATTCATGCTTTCTATCAGGCAGAATAGAGTCACTTTGGTAGGTTGTAAATGGGAAAAAAAAATATTGTATGATACTAGCAGACCCGACCACGCGTTGCCGAGCCTAATTTTTTTTTTAATTACGTTGTAATAACTATTAAATTGAGATGTAAGTTATCCTATCTTTCAAATTGGATCAAACTGCACACGGTGTGCGAAATTTGATTAAAATCGGTTAAGTAGTTTAGGAGTCCCGGACAAACACAGTGACACGTAATTTCTTAAGAAAGATAAACTTTGATTTCATAAAGAACTTAGTAATTCCCTGTGAACGTCCCCAATTTTTTAAGAAAGGTTTTTGGTCCTTCGAGTTCTAAGTTTATGTAAGGTCAATTGGTCCAACGAGTCGAAATTGAAAATTTATTTAAAAAATTTGGGTAGTAATAATATTTTTAACATTATTTGAGTAAGTTTAAATAAGAATCAGTATGTGTCTCGAGGGCTACTGAGGGGTAGAATTTAAGATTGAGATATGGGGTAAAATCATTTTGTAATATCTTCAAAGAAGCGAGACAAAAACGATAATACAGAATTACTTTGCTATCTAATAATTACTTCTATTGTATTTAATATTAGCGGAATAAGATTTTACGATATTTTAATTTTTTTTTTTGTTTTAAATGAAATTATATACGAGACCAAGAGCGTTTTAGATAACTGTAATTTTTTTAAAAGAATTCACCATCCATGGGTCAGGCAATAGGACAAGAAAAAGAAAACGAATAAACGTTTAAATAATTTGGTCACCCATCCAAATACTGGCCTGAGGTAAGGTTGCTTAGCCCAAATTGTGACCGAAACTGCGCTGTCTGGCATTAAGTGAATCGTAAGAGGGAAAGGTGTGACGTCACTACTGTCAATAGTCAACAAGTTGTAAAATGTAAAAGTCCTTACACAGCTAGACTATTTTAATTTAAAAACATACATTTACTTTTTCTAAATATATTAGAAAGCATACACACTGCACTGGAAACGACTGACATATATTTTTTTACATTGCTACATACCAGTGTGTATGGAACTTAATTGAGAAATAGAACGAGATAAATAATAACGTTTCGGGAGTATTCGTGTACACTCGGTAATGTTCGGCTGTCCGTGTGACGTCATCACTAAAATATGCCCGTAATGATGGGTGGACAGTATACTATAACAGGCCAAATTCGGGCAAAGTGTATATTTGTGTTTCAGGCATCGTAAATCCTAAGCGAAGTGACCGATTTTGACGACCAAAGGATTTCCACTGATAAGGACCTGATGATGGAAACTTGGTACTGTCTAGTACCAAAAGCCTCTAGACATTAACCCGCTACAGTTTTTATTCAATGCCACTGGTAATAGTCAATTGAGTAACGCATCAAAATTTTATCAGACTACCCTCAAATATTTTTTTCTCGAACATTACTTGGTATAACCGAAGATTGCCGAAACGACAAACACACTTCATCTATACTAAACATAAAAACACTTTGAGTGTTGTTACAACTAAATATGTATGTAACTTATGAGATATAAAAAAATATGTACATATTTTGTATTGTTAAAACTAATACAACGTCTCAAATACAAATCCTATCAACATCAATTGTATTGCGATACAATAAGAATTTATTGTGGACACAATTTGTATTGAATACAAATTATTACATAAATACATAATACAACTACATTGTAATTAAAGACGTATTTCCAGTTCCAATTAAACAAAAATCTAGCTCAAACTTTTTTGTCTATCTGCTATGCATCACTAAACTCCAAAACAGCTCAACTGTTTTACGTGTTTCAGTAAATCTCTGGATGATATAAGATTCGATATTCAACTAATCAGAGTACCCGCTAAGATTACCATTGCTGCGTATATTCAAAGTATATTAACTCAAATGTCACTCAATGAAGTTTAATATACATTGCGTATTACGTACTAACACACAGATTTACTGAGACATCAAATTAGTACGAGCAAGCAATGTATTTAACCACAAATACGTCTTTAACAAATTACAATCCGTTTGAAAATGTGGGTAGTTGCAAATATTAATCATACGACCTCGTACGACATTAATATCTACACAAACGAAACAAATTGTTTCAAGGACAAAAATTTAATTGCTGAACATGATTTCTTAAGAAAAAGGAAAGGAAAGGGCCAAAACAATAGGCATCCCTTACGAAATTATCCAAAATTTGACGCCGTCGAACTGCGATTGCTTTGAGTAACGCTTAAATCCAACGACCAGTATAACTTGACCCGTCATTGCCTAGACATTTACCAGACCCCTAGTATTTAATGTGGACGTTTTTATACAAGCTTTAACCGTATATCATTCATTAGTCAGCACTTACTATGTACATTATTGAAACAAAACCCAATCATATTTTTATGCCATTATTTTATGGTGATGGTAGATGATCAAATAGGGTACTTTGCACACAAGGGAAGGCCGATGGGGCCATAGAGTTCTGGAGTGTCGACTGTGTATTGGAAAACGCAGCGTTGGTAGGTACATGGTGATCTGACATCCTGGTTAAGGTCGCAGGAAGCCGTTGGATGGGATCGACTGTTGTGGAGAACCTTGGGGGAGGCCTATGTCCAGCAGTGGATATCTTTTAGCTGAGATGATGATGCTGCTATGAGGCGAAAGCGGTCAAGTCAATCGTGGGTACTCTACACATAAACATCAATTACCCTCAAAGTATGTTTATGGTGGTGGTAAAAGGGGTGGATTTATGACCCTTCTGATCTCTACGACGATTTCTTATTTTGCGTACCTTGTAAGATTGCCTTTTAAGCGTTCAAAATAATTATATTTCTGCGACATACGACACTGTTTACCGTTAACAATTTAACATATATTATTGAGTAGCATATAAGACATATACGATCATTTAACATGAGACCACAACATTTAATGGTGAGAGGACACTATGAAGGTTGATTAAATATGGGTTTAGACGGAGAGGGAGTGTACTACACAACACAGAGTATATATTGAAGATTATTATTAGTTTAAGAGAAGCATTGTTACATCTAGAGACGTCTTTTTTTTCTGTATTAAGAGCCTGCCTAAGTGACTCTACTCTGCCTGATGGAAAGCATGAATAGAATCCAAGAGCTGTGGTCATCATACTCATTGCAAATGCAGACAATGCAGTATGGTGACCCACACTATGGCAGCTTTGTGAGATGCTTTTTCACACCCCGCTTGGGGATGGAAAAGGCATGACAGTCATCGTGACAGTATAAGGCTTACACAGTTACCACGATAACTGTCACCCCTGCATCAATATGTGTACCCGTCTGTATGTGAGATTCTTCGTTCGGTAACCTCTAAATATCTGAACAGATTTGGAGTTACATTTGCAAAGAAACCTTAAAAATCCTCAAATTGAGAACCTTCTACTTTCTGAAATGAATTTAAAACGACAATTATATGTAACTTTAGCTTCGTATCTTAAGTTTTCGACTGGATTCTGTAATGGAACTACAGAGATTCGCGTTAAGAAAATACTGACACATCAAGTTCCATAACTTTCCTGATCGGTCAGGTTCTGTTAACTATAAAATTCTCCGTATCCAGATGAAACAATACTTCTCTTGTTGACATTCTGCTGTCGTCATTAGATTTGAAATACTGTCACTACAGTTTTGCTCTGTAGCAAAACGTACCGTATTTTTGACGTAACATCAAAACTTTTTTACGGAGAATTTGTGGATTAAAATGCCGTGAAAGCACATATCATGTCCGTTCAATCTGCATTCAACTGCTTTATTGAGATCTAAGAATTTAACGGCTATAATAGCATTGTCTGGAACAGCAAATAGTCGCGTGTCTGTTCATCAATATAGATCTGAATTTCAGTGATCTGTCGTAATAATAGCATGGTTAAATAACATATAGCATACTTGTATGTTATCAAAACCTGCTAGGACAAAAAATTGCGTAGAGCTGTCTACCAGTCTACTTTTCCAAAATCCGGGTGTCGTAATATTTTTCTTTTGTAAAACGTCTATATATTATAGACTATTGTATTGTATCAATTATGGCATGTATGCTAAACGCCATTTGTATCAGTTTATTAAAATACAACTTACAATTAATTCTTAAAAATACAAATTTAGATTAATATACAAAATTTTGCTATATTTACAAGTTCCGAATTCGTTACAAATATCTAAACATATTAAATAGGCCTGTTATACACGTGCTATTAAGGCGTATTGATATTATTTTTATTTAGATAGAAAAAATACCATTTTGTCTATACTTTTTACACCACAACCTTCAACAACAATCCCCAAAACACTTTTGAAAACCCAACATTTCCGCTTAACAAATAGCATGCTATTAGCACGCTATTTATATGTTAAAATAGCATGTGCATTTCAGGTTTAACTTTATGCAATAGGAGAGTCCAGACTGTTCGACGTCTATAATTGGATAAGTATGAATATTAGGGTTCCGTTGACGTACTACCCGACAGCCGCACCAAGTTATAATAACCGCGGGTAGCAGAGGTCATACGGACCCACAAGTTTGTGACAACACTTTTGTAGGTGCCCATCGGTGGACATGGGACTTTAAAGAAAATGTGTAACAAACGATTGGTTTATGAGGTGTCGCTACTATCGCTTGGGACGTTAGATGTCGTTCTGCGAGTAGCTCCCTGGATTAGGGGAGTTCCCTGCTATGTCCAGCGAGGGTGGCACACCGAGTGATTTTAGTCGATTCTGACACAACACCCGGTATTGGTCGACTGTCGACTATCGGTAACAAACTTAATAAAAGACGTATTTTTCGTCGCGGATTAAATAATTATAATATCTTTCTAACTTAATTAGGGGCTATAAATACAGTGGACCATCGGTAATACGACCCCTGTCTGATCCGGACCCCTTGTAATCCGACATCAATCAAACAATTTTCGCTAATGTAGATCGTGCATGATTGAACAGGTTACAACTTGTGGTCGACGCGTAGGTATTGTTTCAATTCCGATTGCTTAGTTTGAATTTGACTACGTGTGATAGCGGTGCAGCTTAGCGTTTATTCATTGTGCATTACGTATACATACCTAGTAATGTCGTCAAAAGCCCAGAAGACAACATATAGAATCTTATCATTTGTCTGTAATTTGTCGGATTACAAGGTGGTCTTTTGTAAAAAAATCCGGGCTATAGGGGGTCTTAGGCAGTACTCTATAATCCGACAAATTCGATAGTCCGACACTGCCCTGCAAAACGTTTGTCGAATTACCGGGGGTCCACTGTATTGTTAAAATGTATAAACTACCCGAAAATATTCAAACACCTGATGTCCGTGTTAAGGTTGTCTGGAAGAAATCGCCAGGAGCGATAAGACCGCCGATTGTTACATTTATATATTTTGTAACTCATTTCTTGTTTTGTTTTTGTATACAACAAAGAAAAATAAATAAAAAAATATAGAAAAAAACGAGAAATAACAAAAGTGTCACTTTTCATTGTTATCCAATTATGATAGAGTAAAATTAACACCAAGTCAAGTATGAGGGTAATACAACTGTACCAGTGTTGCTAGTGCAAAAAAAATCTGCAGTTTTTTTTAATAGCAATTTAAGAATAAACATTTTTTTTTATAAACAGTTAACCTACATTATCTGTTTAGTTAGATATTATATTTGACTAGTCTGGTAATAGTCACCGTGACAGCTGAGTTGGAGATCGTGGCTTCAATGCCGCCCAACACAATACGCTAGATGACACCTTAGTCAAATTAGTTACTTTTTATCATGTCAAAACGACAATTTTGTATGAAAAATGTACTAAATACCAAATTGTGACGTCACTTTAGACTACTCAATTGAACAATATATTTCACTGTATATTTGATTGAAATTCGTAATAATAATAAAAAGCTATGTTAATTGTATTTGCGGAGATGTTTCGCGATATTAGTTTTAATGAATTGGACATTGGTATTTATTTACGATACAGTCATCTACCCTATTGTATATTGAACGTGATAATTTTTTTCATGTTATATTGTAATTCATCTATAATATACATGTGTTTAGAAGTATATGAATGATTAATAGCAGTCTGGTGACCATAGCACAGACTCTGTCTCGTTTGAGAGAATTTATGGCCACGATTAGCGTGTTTTTAACGAGTTATCGCTTCTGAGAGATAATGTAGGTATATATAAAACTATATAAAACTGTGTCAATCAGTCTGTACGTCCTATTTGCTATTTAATGATAAAACTATTGTATTCACTTTGAGCCTGCTGTGGGTACTATAAATTATACCGACACATTCTTGATCATTGCATACGATTTATATATCATTGAAGTATCAAATATTTTTTATATTACAAAAAATTCAGTCTAATTAAGAACCGCCCACTTTTTGAGGTCGGTTTTTACTCAAAGAAATGTAAAGGGTAATCCATAAATTACGTTAACGTATTTCACGGTTTTTTTTTCAAACTACCCGCGTCTTTGTCACAATAGACATCACATATTTTGAAATGATTTTTATTTGCATATAAAATAAACATCTAAAAAAATAACAGAAATAAAGTAGTCAACGAATGATAAATAGCGCATTTAAGCACACAGAGTATTTTAATACTCTTCTGTCAACCCCTTAGGGGATAACAGTGTGAGTGTGTATGTAAGATCTAAAGAAACAGAGAATTTCTTCGGTGGACTTTAAACCAAAAAGTAAGATATAATCTTTACTTTTGTTCTAATTTTTTTACTCCTTGTTACATAATGTCATACATCAGTAACCCTTTTGTATCAAGACGTAATTTATGGATGTCCCTTTTGTAGGGTTAAAAAAAAGGGTGAGATAGAAAGACCTATAGGAGATGAACTCATAACTGTTTGTAAAGGAAATATGATGATGTACTCCTAGCCGAATCAGTCAACTACACAAGAGGTATAGTCTGCACGTGTGTGCGCAAAGGTGCACTCTCTGTTCCCTCTCTCTCATAATCCAATGGGACGGTTATCCGCCACGTCTGGGGAGAGATAAGGCGTGCTCTCCGAGGCACAAAAGGACACATCAACATCTAAATAATTTTGATTGTGGCCAATAACATAGTAAGTACAAATTGTAGTATTTTCCTATGGTACACCTGCATCTGAGGACAGTTGATTCCTTCCCCAGAATCCAGCTGGAGGAGTGGTTTAAGTTGGTTTAATTTAATAATTTAAATTTACTATTTTGAAGTTTAGTGTAAATATTTCTGACTAACCAGTCATATCAATATCTACACTAGTCCAAAAACTGCTCGTATATGTATTGTGTCAGTTCAATGGCACCTCATACTATAGCGAGTACCAGATACCTGGTCAGACTATAGCGAGTGTCTGTTGACAGGTCAAAAACGGACTGATACTTCAATGTCTTCCAATAAACTAGAAGTAACAAGCGTTTGATAATTCTCAGTTGCTTACTCAAGGATAGGAACCGCCATTTTCGTCGGTTACTTTTCTGAAGGTTCCCCGACAAAAAAGCATTCAAGTTCGCAAAAGCTAATATATCAGAACAGAAGAATAAATACTCGCTGTATTTTATTAATGAAATATTACAATAAAAAAAGTAAAAATTTACTTAAGTGAATTTAAAATCTTCCTTTTGCATATGCAATATATAATGGCGTCAGCACGGCTGAACGGATTTAAATGAAATCCAACACAGTGATAGATTATAACTTGGAATAGCACAAAGGTCATTTTATATTGGTAAAAGTGATCGACAAAATTAACAATAACGCGCGACAAATGTTACGTTACATAAATAATTTGTAAAATTAAATTTTAGTAAAAATTCTACATAAAGTAGCATTGTAAAAACTTAAATGGTATATTTGTGTCATGTTTAACATAAAAATTTCTTGTTTTATGCATAAATAAGATAGAACGTGTAATGTGACGTCACATGACATGTTATACGAGCAAGCAAAATACAAACAATCGTATGAAAAGATCAAAGACACCATACAACACACCTTAGTCAATGTACACCGTTAATATTCGAAACATAACCAATTTATTTGCGTACCCACTATTTAGGAGTCTTCGTCAGTGTCTTTGGGTGCGGTATTTGGTCGGTAATATGTTTTACCGAAGAATGCATTTTAGAGACACTAATCCTTCTCTGATTTCATCCTCCGTCTGACCTTCTCAGTCTTCTTCTTCTCCATCCTCTTAGGAACCAACGACAGTGGTAAGTCGTCCTGTTCAGGCGAATCGTAGTCCTCTGGTCTCCGCTTCTTTGGTGGTGGTTTGATAGGAGATACCTTCTCACTCTTTTCTGGTGTTTGCATCTCTTTCTTTGACGATCGTAGTTGTTTAGGAGATGGGGCTTCGTCTTCTGTGGAGTTGGATTTGGTTTTATCGGTCTTGGATGAGCTCTCGGTGGCCCTCCGGCTAGACTTTTTGGCTGGTGTCTTAGAGTTTTCGTGTTCGGCTTTCTCGCCAGGAATGCCGAGAATATCCGCCCACTGTTCTGGGGGTGGAGTGGGTTGTTTCCTTTCTTCTTCTGCTGTTGATTGGTCAGATTTCTGTAACAAACGGAGGGTTTAGGAGTGTTTGCTTTGAGGCTTCCGTTTTAATCCACGATGCTTTAATTTTTTAAGTTTCTATATAACATATCTCTCTTTTTTGATCGGATATTAGCAATTTTCTGACCTGATAATCTATATGATAGTGGGGAGGGAGGTTTTTTTTTATTGTAAAGAAAGAAATGAGCAATGCTAAAGAGAGTAACAAGCTAAATGTTTATGAAATGGGAGTCGTATCGATGCGAAAATTTCGTAATTTAACATTTATTGCTGATGAAATGATTTGTCAGCCATTTCCAGAATCTTCTCTTACAAAAGGATTCATAGAAGTACGACAAATTAAACAGCAAAAGTGTACGCTCCGAAGAAAAGTGACAATTTGTTTCAGACGTACCAACCCTAGTAAAAAAAATGGAGGTAAAATAAACTAATATTAGAATTTTTGGTTATATTATATAGGTACATCTTTATTACTACAATTAGATTTAGAAAGTCTGGATGGATAAACAAATTTCGGTGAAATTTGCTACAGAGACAGCAGCTTGGAAAAGCAGGCATGCTAGTATGTAACGAAAAATGGAGGTGTCTCCGTGTGGTGAAGAATTATGACCACAGAAGTGTCGCCAACCCTTTATTTCGTGGATGTCGTAAGAGGGAACTAATTGAAGAAAGCACAATATCACTGCAAAGAGAAGGCCAACTTGAAGCAAACTGTACCAGAAACCAGTCAGCCAGCGTGCGCAGTAGGCCAAAACCTTTCTAAGAGGCTATATCCAGCAGTGGACTGTTAAAGGCTGTCGATGGACATTCGACATTGTACACATTACTGATGATACTAGGGTGTGTAAGTGGGAATAAAAATCATAGTCGGTAAAACGTGAACTTTCATCCTTTCGGGGCAAAAAAACATGAGTAAATTTGTGTGATTTAACGCGAACAAGGCCGCAATCAAATGTAATGTCGGGGTAAGTCTTCTGAACTCTTTAAAACAGATCTATATTACAAAATTTAAAAATAATACATAAAAATATGTATGGAGGTAAGTTTTACCGAGAATGTAAATTTTATAGAGTTTATACGATTATAATTAAAAGAGATATTTATTTAAAAAAAAATTGCGATATCCAATCCTTACAAAGAGAGATAGCGTCATAATTCTCAAAATATGGCTGGCAAATGACTGAAAACTAAATTTCAGTGCAAAAAAATCGCATTGTGGATTAAAATTATCATAACAAGTATATAGCGATACTGCATCGGACAAGGTAGCGTAGACTGACACGGCCTTAGAATAAAAAATATATTAAATAAAATTCTTATTTTAAAATATAAAAATAATAATAATAATCACGCATATGTTTGTAACTTCGATCGTAATTGTAATTATTATTAATATAAATAATGACATCATGCAATCACAAGTCACAATGCAGACAGTTAATTCTAAAATGCAGAGTTAAGTCTGCAGTGTCGACGTAGACCCAGTATGCAATCGGAATTGCAGAGTATTCGTGGACGGAATACGTTTTACAGAGTCCCCTAAGGCCGTGTGTCATAGTCTGCGGGCTGGATTTGCTACCAAAAAGAGCGTTATAAATGGGGTCACATATTTAAATATGAAACAAAATTGGTTTCTTGTAATTATATTTTAATTATTAATTAGCACAGTCCCATTAATATTTATAATAATTTATTTAACTTATTTTATGTGATTTGCAATAAACTTAAAATGTATATTTAAAAATGTGACCTTGAAATAAAAAAAAAATATATTTTATACGCCCTTTTAGCTACGAATGCACTGTAGTGATTGAGTATCTGAATTTAGTCTTACTACAATAATTATTTAATTAAAAAATAGCGTTATTTTTAGTAAGACTAAATCTAAACACTTCTATGATGTCCATTATCATTAATTATGAACAAATAAGCTTAAAAAGTCATAATACGAGTATAGTTATATACCGATCCGACTTTGAATACAAAAAAAATCCAAAAGGCTCCATTGAACCAATCAGAAGTTTTTGTTTTTCAAGATGGCGGAAAATTATCTATGTCAAATGTGTGACAATTTAAGCTCATTTGTGCCAATTGTAGAGGTTCGGAGATAATTTTCGATGGTTAATGTGAAAATAATCGCTATGTACTACAGCCCATTCGTAGCCTGTCCGATGTAGTACCCGCAGCAAACACTCGACGCCGCTCCGTTAGTTACCTGTCTGCAACACACTGATTTTAACCACTGCACTTTTGAAAATTAAAAAAAAACCTTTCTTTTTTTAAATTTGGGTAGCTGACCTCCGCCCGCAGAGTATGACAACTGGCGCGCGTTTTTTTTTAAACATTTAAAATTTACGGTACCTAAACCGTGACGTAACGCAATAGTTTTGGGGCACAAGTCGGTCATTTTCTTTTAAATATTTTATTATTGTTAAACCTTAGAATATAAAAAAGTATATCTTCTTGAAGCCGTGGGATCGATGAAGGTATATTGATGTCACTCCTTCTAGCAGCTTCACACAAAAGGAATGTCAGGATTACAATATTTCTGAATTGTCAAGAGTAATATAGACTACATGACTTGATATGCAGGTCGTATACAGAAGAATAGACGAGACGTCTTATTGCCTACGGTATTATCAGTAGTACTGCAGGTAGAAATATTCGCAGAAGTACCGAGCGATCCAGTAGCAGAATGGTGTTTTTTTTTTACCCATGTTACACAGTCGACATTTCATAGTTTGACATCTGTCCTTTCAACACTTGTCTATTTGACTTTTGTGACTTGGAAAAATAAAATTAAGGGACTTTTACACTTGCGTAAAGGTGGTTTTAGTAATAATTTCAGGTTTTTTAGTTATGACAATATGCTAAGTCACAATGCAGACTATTAATTTCAAATTGCAGAGTTAAGTCTGCATGTCGACGTAATAACAATCTGCAATCGGAATTCGTAGACGAAATACGTTTTGCAGAGTCCTAAAATATGAGATTTTATTATATTTTGTTTGTAATATATCATTAAACTGAAAGCAAATATTCTCGTGTGGTGACGGATTAAGAATACAAAATGTCACCACTCATGCGTCTTCCCATGGGTTTTTTTAGAGGTGGCTAAGAGAAGAAAAATGCAAGGTAACATCACTGTGACAGAGAAGGAAAACTTGAAACGATCGCTACACCAGCTCGTCGGGTTAGCGTGGTATAGTAAGCTAAATCTCCTCGTTACGGAGAGGCCCATGTCCAGCAGTGGACTGCTAAAGCCTGTTGATGATGATGAGGTAAAACAATAACATAAGATTTAACAATATTTAAAACTAATAGAAATAAATTTCCTAGTCTTTTTGAATGAATGCCGCTAATGTAAATATTTTTTGTGTGTTCTTAGACACATTATATAAACTTAGTTAAAATAATAAACTGCCTAGGATTTAGTAATATCGCTCGGTAGAAAGCAATGAAATAGATGTCTAACGCCGATATGTGAGCTAGCATTCCCGGTCGAATCTATTTCAAGATTTATTTAGGGATTGCTATAAATAAAAACAAGTCACGATTTGTCAACATCCCCATTGGACATATTTCTATATGTGTGAAAGATATTAAAATAATATTTCATCAAACCTCATCTTCTAATGGATGTATTAAGTAGTAGTTTTAGCCGAACTAAAAGGTGGTAGCTGTAGTCGAACTAAAAGGTGGTAGCTATAGCCGAACTAAAAGGTGGTAGCTATAGCCTCTCTAACAAGGTGAAAAGCAAAAAATTTTGAACGGTTTTCTAAGTTCTGACCACTTTGGTATAATAGACCAAAATCTAGTTTCTAAAAAGAGGCCTACGTCCAGCAGTGGACTGTTAAAAGTTGTATTTATCGAAACCAGTTGGTATATATAGTTTATTTCTTAATAAGTCATTATATAGATACTTACTTATGTCACAGCCACCTAGATATTTAATTGTAAAAAAAGTTGAGACAAGTAAAATAAAAAAAAATACCGTGTCCGACGCAGTTTCACTTAAAACTAATCACATTATGAGCAAGTGAAACTAGCAATGTCAAAAATATATAACACAATAACAATTGTATATTAAATACTAATAAAACTTACAAGTCACACTACTAACTAAATACACAAAAGGTAAAAATGCGACTCTAAAAATACTGAGTCTAAAAAATTTCAACCTAAAACTTTTAAGTCTAAAAAAAAACAAATAACCCTAAAAAATGTTGGCACGGTGTTTGATTTTTAAAGATAAAGAATGCCAGTCAGATGACTGATGCCTCCTTGAGAATGTAATCGTTTACAGA
This sequence comes from Hypercompe scribonia, assembly GCA_949316085.1. Taxonomy (NCBI): domain Eukaryota; kingdom Metazoa; phylum Arthropoda; class Insecta; order Lepidoptera; family Erebidae; genus Hypercompe; species Hypercompe scribonia. The sequence goes on from OX438994.1 coordinate 11,394,467, forward strand.
CGGAACTAAAGAAGATAAGCTAGGATGACGGAAAAGGTTGGGGGAAAAGGGGGGAAGGAAAAATACACCAGGTCTAGGATGAAAGTAACCGAGACTACAGCAATTCTGCCGTACAGATCCTGTGGTTTAAGAGGACCAACACCAGAGAGCATTTCTTTTTTTTTTTTTTTTATTATAAAACAATGCCCACCCTACGAATAATTCCTGTGTCGCGGGGGACTTTTACAAACATCCAAGAAACGGACACAGAACACCCATACTCAGAACAATAATTTGTCGATCATCGACGCAGTAGAGAGCGGCGTGGTGACCGCTTAAACCACTAGACCAACCGTGCAGTCATAATACATCTGTCGACTTACTCTTTACGAAACTACAGTTTAGTGAAAATGAAGTAAGGTAATGTTCTGTGAATTACATATTTATGACATTGCTATAGTTAATATTAGTGTAGTATACGTCACACTCAACAGTGCACTTTACTTATAAATCTACTTTTTGCTTTAAAGTATTTAATTTAGAAGTAAGCTAAACTCTATACTTCCCACTCTATCCATGTAAGCGACATCCCTGGCTTACCATTTTTTGAAAGTACTGTCCATTTTCTCTACCTAATCTCTGTTAATTCCTGATAAGGTCCAAGTAACCTCAACTCAAAAGCAATTTTGTTTTCTAATTTAAGAACCTGTCAAAATGACTCTACTCTGCCTATGGAAAGCAGGAATAGAATCCAAGAGTCGTGGTCACCGTACTCATTGCAAATGCAGACAATGCACTATGGTGATCTACACTATGGCGGCCTAGTGAGATGCTTTTTCACGCCCCACTTGGGGCCGTGAAAGTCATGACAGTCATTGTTGCATTGTGGCTCACAGTGTTACCACTATGACTGTCACCCCTGCATCAATGGGCCTCCGGTCTCGCACTCACCAACGAAATACGACAGCATGGATGCTGTCGCTTTAAGTTGGCCTTCTGCGAGAAATTCGTTTTCTACCCCGGTCGAGTCAGCCTGTTTTTGCTGAAATTAGCGTGGCTCTACTAACTGATATTATTTAATACCGATTTTCTGTGAAGTTCTAATATTCCTCCGGTCAAGCTGAACTTTGTGCACTGAAGCATGGCAAAAACTCTTACACACATGTACACTTTCTCTAAGATTCCCCATCACCTCTGGCAGCTACCTACGGCACCACATATATCATCACAAAAACTTAATTTGGTACATGTAAAACCGACAGCTACCTCCAGCAGCACGTATGTAATCATGATACTTCTTTAATTTCCTGTAGTATTCCATATTTCACAAAGACCTAAAAATTCTCCCCCTCAGCTTCTGCCTATATCATATCACATACTTATGTAATCACAATTATTTTCTTATTCTGCTATTGAATATCTACTTTTTTCAAGATCTAGGACAAGTCTACCTATAAGTGCACTGTACAAGTGTTCAGTACATGTTCAATACTCACGTCTCCCTTCTCTTTCTTTTTGCTCTTCTTGCTGTCGTCCTTCTCCTTGGGCTCTTTGTCCTTCTCCCCTCGATCCTTGTCCCGCTTCTCTTTCTTGGTGCTGCTGCGTTCACGTTCTGTAATGTTACAAGTGAGATATTCAATGTCTTTGCTTTATTTAAAAAAATTGATTACGTGAAGTTTGGGTGCCTATAAGTGGTGATGGTCCCTTGCTATCAGGTGAACCATTCGTTTCATCATTTGCTTTTCTACAAAATATCTGTATTTTATCTATACATTTAAAAATAACTTTTCCTGACAAAGTGATCTATCAACGCAGTCTTAACTGCTGGGGCTACAAATATGACATTATATCGAACACACTATGAAAGAAAATTCTGCAAAACGCAGAAGCCAGGAGTATGTGGTGTTTCCACCAAAAGCCAACCCGTCGGCTGGTCTCAGGCGTCCTTATTTTAAAGATTAAGAACAACATATAGTCTACAATTCGTAATGATTTTATGTAATTTTGGTCGTAATATAGTTGGCTGGCCTCTGAGAGTTATCTTGGCATACGCTGTCTTAATCATTGAAGTTACACAAAGATGATGTACCGTAAAATTGTTTGTATGTTAAAAAATATATTTAATTAAAATGATCTGTTACGAAACTTAATGTTGCAGACCAAACTCCACGTGAACGAAGCCACGGGTAAAAACTAGTAAATAAATAAATAAATAAATAAATATTTCGGATATCTGACACACAACACAATCTAGTATCAATCTAAGCAGAGCTTGTACTATTAGACAACTGATATAAATACATATATATTATACATAAAAAACATCCAAACTCAAATATTTGCAGATCACGCAAACATTTGGTTCGATCCGGGAATCGAACACAAGTCTCTATATATATATATTTCATCACCATCATCAATAGCCTTTAACAGTCCACTGCTGGACATAGGCCTCTCCTTAGCAAGGTTTTGGTTTTTGATTTACTACACCACGCTGGCCAGACGAGTAACAAGAGGGTTTGTTTCAAGTTTTTCTTCTCTTTGTAATGATATTTTCCCGAATAGTTTCTACCCTTAGTCGCCTCTTACGACACCCACGGGATGAATAGGGGTGGTAACACTATGTATTTTTAATCCGTCACTACATGGACTTGTATTTATTTAGTTTATATTAAAAAAAAACAAATCCTTACTCTTATCTTTAGTATCTTTGTCCTTCTTCCTCTCTTCTTTAACAATCTTACAATATTCTTTAAAGTAATCTTCTCTTAGAGTACTGCTCTCAACGGCCTTGTACCGCGGATCAGAGTCCACCTTCTTCTTAGCTTCGACCCAACGTAGGTGTCTGTCAACACTCTTGTCTTTAAGCAGCGCTATGAACTCGTTTTTGACCTATAATGAGATAAACATACAGTTAGAAAGAGATTTTGATTGACGCTTGATTGTAAGGAGAAGTGTGGGCTGGTGAGTCGTGGGGATATTTAGAAAGTGTCTGGTGTTGAAGAGAAAATAAATTAGAATAAATATAAAGGAAATGGTTGAACCGCGGCTTGATTTTAAAACGTTCATTAGTATATAATATATTAGGTAGTAGAGCCACGCTGATTTCAGCATGCCCTTCCACAGAAGACCGACCTAAAGCGACAGCATCCGTGTTGTCGTGTTTCGTTGGTGAGTGCGAGACCGGAAGCCCATTGATGCAGAGGTGACAGTTATCGTGATAACAGTGTGAGCCTTACACTGCCACGATGACTGTCATGCCTTTTACGTCCCCAAGCGGGGCGTGAAAAAGCATCTCACTAGACCGCCATAGTGTGGGTCACCATATTGCATTGTCTGCGTTTGCAATGAGTATGGTGACCACAACTCTTGGAGTAGAGTAGAGTCACTTTAACAGGCTCTTAATATAGAAAAAATAATATATACTTACTTACTAAACGATTATATACTAGGAAACAGTTTTTAAATGTACGTTTTCGATTTGAACGATAAGAGTATTTTCTTGGATAAGTCTTTTAAAGCAACAAAGGGGGGGGGGGGAGGGGGGTTGCTATTGTTTCAACGATTAGTCACATTCTAATATTTAAAGTGTTGATTTTGTATTAAAAGGCAACCATTGAAAGAAAATCTAATATATACAGCTAGTCTACAGGCCATAAACTTCATTTATTTATTTTATTCAATTTATCGTCCAAAATAGTCAGATTATAACAAGTTGATTAAAAATTAAAAATGAACTACAGAACCCTTTTTTTTTTAACGTGTGCAAACCCCCTCGGACCGTCACCCCACCAGGGTTTACGGCGGGGTGGTGTGTCGGAATCGGACCGACTAAAACCACACGGTGTGCCACTCTACGCCTGACATAGGAGGGATCCGGGAACAGCTGTTATTACGACATACAGATCGGATCCACTACAGAACCCTAAGCCACGGTAACATACTAACTTTGCCCTATTCTCTAACCGCGATCATTCTAAATTATTTTAATTTCGTAAAATTATAAAAAAACAACCTCAAAAGTGATTGGATATTAAGTTTTATGTATTTGAAGGCGTATTTTTTTAGATATTTTAATAGAAATAATATTTTTTAAATATATAAAACTCTCTTCCAAACACAGACATATATTAAAAAAAAAACGCTAAGCATATCCCCACGAGACACTTAAACACTTCTATTCGCTCAATAGCAACACTAGAAGCTGAAAATAAAAATATATATTAAAAGCTGAAAAGAGATACTATTTATATTATTAACCTGTGGATATAAAGAGGCATTAGACCCTGAAAGAGAACTTCTCATTAGTAGTATGAATGGTAAACGGAAGTATTTTATCATTGAAGTGTCAAGTAACACGATTCCACGTATGTTTGTTTTGATAGGGCCACTTCTTTTTCTGATTCGGCTGGTTGTATAAGGTGGTTATGTCGGACTCGAACCGACCAAAAACTACACGCAGTTTTACTAATAGCCAGGGTACGAAAAAACGCTTTTAAAGCTAATCGAAAAACGAGCCTAACTGCTAATCTAGATGTTCGAATTCCTGCCTTGGACAAATTGTATGGATATATTCAGAACAAACTGAAAGTTTGATAACCAATTCAGAAGTCTAAAAAAGCAAAAATTAGAGTGAGGTTCCCGTAAGAGGCATTCCATGTTTAATTATGGCAACATATTAAGTCACAATGCAGACTTAATTTCAAATTGCAGAGTTAAGTCTGCATGTCAACGTAATATCAGTCTGCAAATGCAATTACATATTCGTAGATGGCATACGTTTTGCAGAGTCCGACAAAATTAAATATTACTACATTTTATTTGTAATAATATTATTAAATCCAAGTATAACATCTCCGTGTGGTGACGGATTAAGACTACAGAGTGTCACCCCCCCTATTTATACCAGTATTGTAAGAGTCGCCTAAGTTGCAACCTACGCCAGACAACACAGTGTTGTTAAGACAAGGAAAACTTGACACAGACCCCATACCAGTTCATCTGGTATAGCAGGCCAAAACCTCCTTTCTGAGGAGAGGTGCACGTCTAACAATAGACTGCTAAATATATTTTTTATCTACATTAAGAGCCTGCCAAAGTGACACTAATCTGCCTGATGGAAAGCATGAATAGAATCCAAGAGTTGTGGTAACCATACTCATTGCAAATGCAGACTATGCAGTATGGTGACCCACACTATGGTAGCCTAGTTAGATGCTTTTTCACACCACGCTTGGGGACGTAAAAGCCATGACAGTCATCGTGACAGTGTAAGGTTTACACAGTTACCACGATAACTGTCACCCCTGCATCAATAGGTAAAGGTTGTTGACGATGATGTAAATGGATTAGGAGTATAAAATAACTGGAGCAGGTCGTCAAGAAGATGCAACTTCGTCTACCGAGAGACGGAAGCCCAAGACAAATAATTTTCTATTAAACGTCACACTCGTTAACAACCTATAACAGTGCCTTCGAAAGAAGGACTTATATGAATAGCTGTACCCTACCACGTTGTCGAGAAATGAAGAAGAAAACGGTCAAAAAATAGACAAAACTTTAATAGGTTGTATATCGTGTCAATATTTGACCTCAACCAGTTTCTGAAGTGTACTCAACTTAACATTTTAGAGGCAGGAGAGCTACGCTGATTTCAACACGAACGAGCCGGCTCGATCGAGGCAGTATTACCCTCCCACAGAAGATCAACCTAAAGCGACAGCACCCGTGCTGTCGTGCTTCGTTGGTGGGTGCGAGACCGGGGGCCTATTGATGCAGGGGTGACAGTTGTCGTGGTGTGTGCAATACAATACCACGATGACTGTCATGCCTTTTACGTCCCCAAGCGAGGCGTGGAAAAGCATCTTACTAGGACGCCATCGTGTGGGTCACCATACTACATACGCAATGAGTATAGCGACCACAACTCTTGGATTCTATTCATGCTTTCCATCAGGCAGAGAAGAGTCTCTTTGGCAGGCTTTTTGAAAAAAAATATAACCGGAATATATATAATAAATAAATACCGATCAAAAGGTCCCGTGCTCAAGTCCAAGGTTGGATTGAAAAGTGCTTTTGAGATTTTCTGATTACAGAAATATATTATAACAACCCAGAGTTTGGAAATCGGCGTCTTAGCACCTTGGAGAGTACGTAAAACCATCGGTTCCGCGCCTGAACTTTCCCCAGTCCTATCCGTTAACCGTCCCATCGGGTTGTGAGAGTGAGGGAACAGAAAGCGCACCTCTGTTTGCGTACACACTTGTGCACTATATCTCCTGCGTAGTTGACTGATTGGTCTTCGTTGACGTCATCATCATCATCATTACAAGCTGTTGATGGACACCCCTTTATGATATATTTTTGGAATGAGGATCGTTAGGATAGGCTACTTGAACACGTCTTTCCTTTAGCTGATTAACTCATATGTTGATGTCATACTATATAAGAACCATACTATGACGTCATACCTAGCTGACGTCAAACGATTTATATTGAACGTTAGAAGAAATGAAAACAATTAAATTGAAATTGAGGATTGTTTTTTGTGAAATAAAATAGTTTAAACCTGTGGGAATCGAACCCACACTTCTAGACGCAGTTGCAACAATTTACCTATTGTACTCTATGGTACTTTTTCTATGTAAATATATACTTTTATTATATACTTCCGTCTACCAAACATTAGTTATTTCTTTATATATTTCGTGTTTTTCTAATAACTGTCTTATATTTCTCGTGTTAAAAGATAATCAATTTCACGGGAACCATTCATTAAGTACATGTGTACTTGTTTTAATTCATGACCAGTGTAACTTGAACTGTCATTGTAAGGAATTCTGTACTGTAACCGATGGACAGAAGTTTTTTATGACATGTTCAAAACATTCACTGCTAAGTGGGTAACTTATGTGAACTGCGAAATATTTGTTTCGGTTTTTGGGTGTTTTCTATATATAATATGTATGTATTTACAAAAAAAAATATATAAGGCAATCTTGCTCTGGTATTATAAGTTCTGCTTAGTTTGTAACTAGATGGCGCTGTGTGTATCTCTGAAAAATATGTGTTAGCTTTCTGTACTCGCTCATACATTTCGTATATTAGATTCCTTGAAAAGTGACTTTTAAACTGTTATTGCAAATAACACACTTCGACATTCGAATTCGAACCCACACTATTCCATAGCTAATCTCGCGCTACATTTCTAAGTTTAAGTTTTTGTGTTTAAAAGCAGTTACCCATTTTCTTTAAGAAATAGGGGAGTCTGGTCAGGGTTTGGGCTACCGAGGTCACATTCAGTCGGTAAATTTAACGAAATACATACATATTATAAATAAATTACACCCAAACAGAACAAATACTCGTGTTCTAACACAAAGATTTGTCCTGGATGGGAATCGAACCCACAACTTCTGGTTTAGCAGGGTCACTAACCACTAGACCAACAAACCCGCATTTGTATTGAACACTTCAATTGAGGAGCATGTCAAATCTGACAACACACACTTGAGTAAATCATGCTGGATTCGAACCGCACACCACAATATACATTCACTTTTATCGGTAGTGACTTCAGCCACATAACTTCTAATAAGGAGATTTGGTTTTTTAAAATGGTATCCCATGAAATTAATTACATTTTACCTGACTTGATCATTTTAACAATAAATACATTTTCTTTACTCTTTAAACATTTATTGTATTTTACTTAAAACAATTAAAACTTGTAACTTTACTTTAAAAAAATCATTGTCTAATTTCTGAACTGAACTTTTTACCAATATTAAAAAAAAAAATCGTAATATATGTTCATAGGATTAGAGAGGTATCAGTTCAGTCGTTTCTACCAAATTATAAAATATAAAAGAAAAAAAATGGCTGAAAAAGAAACGGTTAGTGCCTACGTTTCGCTAAGTATTTACATTTCTCACATTGGCAACCCATCACCGTTACTAGGCTGGTAGCACTGAAGCAATCCTGGTGTTGCCAGTGTATTAACTCCTCCCTTTAGCGTGGCAACATTGCCTTACGTAGCATATGCATGCATAATTTCGTCTTCAAGCTTACAGGGAATATGATTTTTCTATATAATTAAAAAAATTAAGACTTTTTCGTTTCAATGATGTTTAATGGTCAAAAAATAATTAAAAACATATCATGGGTTTTAAAGCAGAAATTTAAAAGGGGTCTTGACTTTTTAATATCAATTCCATAGAGTGGATGTGCCAAAGCAAGATATTTAAAAAACAAAATCCGCCATTACGAATTTTCAAGTCTAGAAAGACGAGTACTGGTGCATCCACCCTAAGTCTAATATAAAATTTCGTGTTCTACATTAACTTGAAAGGTAAAACAATAAAATCCCAGTTAAACATCATTGGAGATTGCTTTAATAATATTTCTTCTTATGTGTTTGTATATTTTGTTAATTTCATTGATATTTTTGTAGTGAGCTGCTTAAAATATGTCTAACCTTCTGTGTGTTCTGGTGATGAGGTGTGACCGATTGACGATTTTACCATCATTTTTGAACCCCATACGTTTTTAAATTTAGATACTTAATTTTATATCCCAGATTAAAAATACTTTATGGTATACAAATTTTTTGGTGTTTTTTTTATTTCAAACAAGTGTTTGTCTATGACTGTAAACGAGACGAATTTGACTTTAATTAGTAATGGACCGCAACTCTTCCCGAGGGGGGTTCGACATTTTGTAGAATATATATTAGATTACTTGAAAGCATATCAGCCTTTTTAACCAAGACGTGTTTCGCGTCGACTCTCTTTCTACAATCTCTAACGCGTCTACTCTCTCGGTTTTTTGGAAATATTGTATTTTGACCACGTGACTTAACGTTGAGAGAAGTCATTCCCATAAACTGCTTAGTTTTCTATTAATGTCAACTCGACATCGGAGCGCCAATTTTCAAACTACCCCCCATCATACAAATTTGAAAACGCCCAAAACTTTGTTAATTGCCTCCCTTAGGAAACAGGTCGTCAATCGGCCACCCCCGCAGTGGCCGCGCGCCCGGCGCGCCCCGCCGCCCGCGCCGCGCTACGCCACAAACAACGAAGCTATTCGCTATATTCACGCTAGTTGCGATCGCGCCGTTCTGAAGAGCCTTTTATATCTTCGTTTTAAAAAAGTCTTATTTAAAAACATTTACAAACTTTGTAATAGAGTCGATAATGTTTTTAAACGATTATTGTTTTTGAAAAATCGATTCATTGTTGTGTTAAAGGCAATCTTCAGAAAACACCATCGCGTTAGGGAAAGATATATTTTATAGAAAATAATTATTATCATATATTGTGATAAAATATAGATTTCAATAATATAACGGTTATATCTTTGATATTGTTCTCCATCACGAAAAATAAAATAAAATCAGGTAATATTCATTGAATAAATTGGCAACACTGAAGGCATAGACGACGCGTAGTAATAGACAACAATAAAAGAGCGATTTGTTTTTAAGAACAATACCAAAAATCTTGAAAATAAAATTGGAATATACGACAAAGTTAATTTAAAAAAATCAGTAATTAATAATTCACAGGAACGACAAAAAACGCACAGCATTAAACGACATACAAGTTAGAAAATTAAACTTACACACGTGGGAATCGAACCCGATACATCACAAACGAAACAGTCAGGATTTGAACCCGACAACGATTCTTATAAACACTGAAAAATGTTTTTATATTCTGCAAAAAGAAAACACAATTTAAAACCTAGTTATTTCTAGCAGGAATCGAACCTGGAATAAAATATAGTACTTAGTAGCTATCTTTTTCATAGGAGCTGTGTTATTTTAACAACAATTGATGAACAAACACACATTATTACATTTTGATAAAAAAAGAAGTGTTCAATATACAAAATTAAAGGGCAATTGCATTTGAAAAACTTTAAAGGAATTGATCTCTCCAAAACAGGGTATATATATGGAATTTTTACCGTTCACCCCTTACTCTGATATTCATAGAGAACGAACTCAAAAAATATTGAATATTACCACCCCTATTCATCCCGTGGGAGTCGTAAAGCCGTCTCAGGGAACAAACTAAGACAATATCACTGCAAATAGGCGAAAAACTTGAAATAAACCCTCTTTTTTAGCGTGTGGAAACCTCCTTGGGCCGTCACCCCACCGGGGTTTGCGACAGGGTGGTGTGTCAGAATTGGACCGATTAAAACCATACGGTGTGCCACTCTGCGCCTGAGATAGGAGGGATCTGGCAACAGCTGCTATTACGACATCCAGACCCACTTGAACCAATCGTATACCAACTCGTCTGAGCAGCGTGGTGTAAGCCAAAACCTTCTTTCTAAGGAGTGGGATATCGACTGAGTTACAGTAACCATTACCAATGTAAGGACAGATTTTTGTCCAGCAGTGGACTGTTAAAGGCTGTTGATGATAATTAATTTACTGTGTAGGTTTTGTTATCTGTTCTCAAATAGAATCAACATAACATGTGTATACTTTTTTATAGTATAGAGACAGTTCACTTGATGGTAAGTGACTACCGCCTTGGACACAGTTCAACAGTCAAAGTTGCTGTTGTCTGAAATTCCCTCTTCCAGTATTAGGGGAGGGGAGTTTTAACCTACATAACTTCACTCACTTGGTGAAAAGCAAAGATTGCTAACACCGGTTTTTTACGAGTCCGTGATGTAACTCCGGCCTATTTGTAGTGAATCATGGCTCTCCTAAGAGCAATACTTTTACTTAACTTGAGAACTGCTAGAAATGGTTTGATTATTTACGGCTCGAAGGACCATGTAAGGGTGGCTACAAATTATTTCAAAATAAGTATAAGGTAAATTATACTGCATACATATACCCTATTTGTTATAAATTTGTAATATAACGAATTAATTATTATTAATAATGTAAGAGGAGAATCGGGAGTATATAGTGTGTATCAAATATATGACAATATAATCTGGGTACGGATTGATTGTGGACAGGGATACCCTTTGATTGGAGTCTTTAATATTCAAGTAGTGGGTGTTCCTAAGACATACTTCGAAGCTTGAGGAAGCTCATAGGAACACTTTATCGCGATAACCGACAGACACGCGGGCAGAGCCACGGGTAAAAACTTTTCAAGCAATTTTGCCGCACATTATTATTTTTAATTTGTAAAATTATGGCATTTTCTATATCTAAAATCTAAAAAATCACAAATCGAATATATCTGAACCATTTAAGTCCGTCAGCCTCCCAAATCTCCTCTAGCCAAGTCGTCTTAACGCACACCTCACACGATCGTCTTACTCCATCACTCACCTGTTCTCTGGCCTTCTCTTTCTCTTCTTTCTCCTTCTTGCGCAGCTCGGCGAGGTGCTCGTTGAAGTATGTTTCCCTGTCTCTAGCTTTTTCTATACCTTTGTAGCGTTCATCGCGCCCGTGTTTCGACGTGAACTCACTGAACGATGACCTTTAGATTAAAAAAAAAACTTATTGTTAGTTTGAAATCGACCTTTCACAGTCTCCTGCTGGACGAGGGTCTCCCCAGTGCCAACTAACCCGGTCTTGACACAAATGGAATTTTTTTTTATAGAAACCTATCGAAGTGACTACTCTGCCTGATGGAAAGTATGAATAGAAGCCAAGAGTTGTGGTCGCTCTACTTATTGCGAATGAAGACAATGCAGTATGGCGGCTCAGATCATCCCCTCTGACCCAATACATTTAAAATAAGGTGCCTTGATTGAATGGTGCATTAACACAGAGCCTGAACCGTTGGGGCTACAAACTATATATATAAGCTGTAAGTATCGTCTAGGAAAGGGGTTTTTTTTTAATTTCAACCCTAAAAGGGTGAAATAAGGGATTAACATGGCATTATGCCATTTTCAAAGTAAAACTAAACGGTTCGTCTCTTCTTTCCTGTGTAAATCAGTTAACACCTGGAACTCATTACCAGCGCACGTGTTTCCCTCCCACTACGATCCCGGGTCCTTTAAGCGGGGCGTGAAAAAGCATCTCATTAGGCCGCCATAACGTGGGTCGCCATACTGCACTGTCTTCATTCACAGTGAGTATGGCGACCACCGCTGTTGGATTCTATTCATGCTTTCCATCAGGCAGAATAGAGTCACTTTGATAGGTTGTAAATAAAATTAAAAAAATAAATAAACCAAAACTTCTTTTCTAAAGAGAGATTATGTCCAGCAGTGGAGTTTACGGCTGTTGATGATTTACTCACTTGGAGTGTAGTTTAGCTTCCTCCATGAGAGTTTTGAAGGCGGCTTTCTTCTGCGCTAATCTATTCTTATTTTCCTTTCTCTCCTCCTCGGCTCGGTCGCGGACGTACTGGTCGAAGACCTGGTTGTGGGAGAAGTCACGATAACATATATTAGGAAGTTATATTATGGCGTATTTTATATGTAGTTGTAATGAGTAAGTGAGACAATAGTTACATATTAAATATTGTTTCTAGTGTTTACTTGTGTTGTGGTCAGTTTCAGATATGCATGAAGGTTTTATATCGATTGAGTAACTTTTAGAAACAAAACTAGATTTGAAGGTCAAATGTTTTTATATTTAAGACAAATTAACGGTAAAAATGAATGAATAGATACCAACTGAAATCTATGAAAACAATATGTCTAGCGTTGATTATTCATTTGTTAATATTTTTTGGTCTGAATAAATAAAATCAACTGGACAACGTATGGTAAGCGAGGCTCTTTCGTCCCCCCTCATGGTAGACCGTTACAAATGATATTTATTTCTGTAAGTAAAAGTTTTATAGATATTTTTATAAATCGGAGTTTACAGACAGAAGGTGATGGCATTTCCTAAGACGTACTTTGGGACGAAACACCGATGGAAACCGTATCGGTGTCATTTTGTTTGAAGTCGGTGAATATTATGGTAAGGGAAAATATGCGATAGGGAGCCGACCTGGCGCCGCTCCTTGGAGTTGAGCATGAGGTAGCGCGGGTCGAAGACGATCTTGTGCAGCTCCTTCTCCCAGGTGGAGAAGGCGGACACGGCCTTCTCGTGCAGCATGTGCAGGAAGGCGCCGTGGCGCTGGTGGTGCGGCACGGTGCCGCGCTCGCGCGCCGCGCGCGTCTCCGCCTCCGCCGCCGCGTCCGCGCCCGCCAGGATGCTCGCGCCGCCCGCCAGCATGCCGCCCGCCGCCCCCGCCGGCTTCTCTGTGGACCGCCGGCTAGCTCAGTGACTCGTCATCATCGACAACCCTTTACAGTACAGGAGGTTTTGGCCTCCTATACCTCGCTGATCGGACGAGACTTGGTATGAGATCTGTTTCGAGCTTCCCTTCTCTTTGTAACGATGTTATCTTACATACTTTGTTCCCTCGGTCGTCTTTTACGACACCCACGAGATAAATAAGCGTGGTAACGCTATGTATTTTTAATCCGTCACCACACGTTATCTTGAGAAGATTGATCAATTGTCAGTATATTTAAGAATTCTACCAATAATGATGACCATAGATATTCATGCCGACCAGGACCGACGGCCTAACGTGCTTTCCGACGCACAGACTTTCAAATTTTTTTTACAGATCCACATATAGAAATCCTTGCATTTATCCACCGTACAGAATTACAAATGTCTAATATATTATGTACAAATGGCAACCTTACTGTCAAAAACGATCTCTTCCAAACAAACATGATTAAAATGATACAAAAGTAATTGAATTTCATAGTCCCCATCGATAAAAAAATAGTTAAATATATTGTTAAAACCTATTTTCAGTAATTTCTTTTCTCGCGTTCAAAATAAATAGTGTAACGACTTCCACATTACAACACAAACAAAAATATACAACAGTGCCATCTAACGAAGATACATCAAACTACGAAGTATGAACGAAACATATGAATGTAATAAACTACGATGCAACTCCTAATCCTGTATCGCGAAATAGAGATTCGCGTAGCAATTAGCATACCTAGTCTTGCCATAAATATTGTAATAAAGAAAAAAGAAAATTGTTAACTGCAAATAACATTTATTACTTTTACAGTGTGTCAGTTTAATACATAAATATAAAACAATTAAAAATATAAAAAGCTTATTCGAAGTGGTCTCCATTGGCTGCAATACAGTCCTTTAAACGATGAGGCCAGTTATCAATAGAAGCACGCACTCTTTCCATGGGAAAATTCTTCACTGCCAATCGTATAGATTGTTTTAGGGACTCCAAATTATCATGGCGTTTAGAGCAAGCTGTACTCTCTAAAACTGACCACAAATCATAATCCAGCGGATTAAGATCGGGACTAGACGACGGCCAGTCTTCAGCTCTGATGAAGTCCGAAACGTTCGATTCCAACCAAGACTGCGTGGACCGAGCTTTATGACCCGGCGCCGAGTCTTGCTGGAAGGACCATACTTGGTTATTGAACATGGTGATGTTAAGGGGCTTAACTACCTTCTCAAGAATGGTATCTTGATACACTTGTGCCGATGTTTTGATACCTTTTTCACAAAAATATGGCTCAGTCACTCCTTCATAGCTAACACCCCACCAAACCATCACTGAAGTCGGATAATGTCCACGTTGCACTCTGTCGACTAATTGGGAAGCTTCCTTAGAGCTTTGAGCATAAATACGGTCATTTTGTTTGTTAAAATGTTGCTCAATTGTAAAAATTTTCTCATCCGTAAACAAAATTTTTCTGTGACCTCCCTTTGCGTACCGCTTCAGTAGTTGTTTCGATTTTACCACCCTATTCTTCTTTAAATTATCAGTTAAGAAATGGCCAGTGCGTCTCTTATAGGCTGCAAGTCCTAAGTCATCTTTTAAAATACGCGACATGGTTCTAGGTGCTATCTTCATTTCCCGAGATAAAATCTTTTGCTTTCGGACAGGATTTCTTCGAATTCTTTCCCTTACTGCTTTGACCACCTTTTTCGTACGAACACTACGTGGACGGCCAGATCTTTTTCTGTCACAAACAGAGGAGGTCTCATTGTACCTATTAATAGCCCGGTACACAAACATTTTACTAATACCAAGTGTATGGAGAGTTTTAAAAATTGCATTTGGCTCCATACCTACTTTGTGTAATGCTATCACAGCGATTCGGTTCTCTTTATCACCCCACACCATTTTAATATCGCAAAATATTTTACAATGTATTGGCGCCAAAATGAGAAAACACAATGAACAATCGTATAAAAATGACAGATTCGAAATTCAAATGTAATATTTTTTTATAATTAAGTGTAACAGTATTTATGGCCAGACTAAGTATATACAACATCCCAACGTCAACCGTTGGACCGCGGCCCCACCAGGCATGATCACCTCGCCTGGTCCGAGGATCATGACATGACACTCGTTCCCTCCACAATAGTATCCGGCTCGAAGGCCCAAAATTTAACATCTTTGATCCTTCAAGCCGGATTGAAGAGTTTAACATGGCATAGTTGAACGATACAAAACCAATTTTACATATATTCAAATTTGAAGATAATCTTACCATCTTTTTCCTCAGTCTTAGCTTTCTTGGAGGAGTCAGCGCTGGAGTCGTCGCTGCTGGAATCGGCCGCGCGCTTCAGTTCTCCGTTCGACGTCTTGTTCCCGGTGGTCGACGAGATCGACGACGTTGCGGTGTCCTTGTCTTTACGCTGAGATAAATTCAACAATAATTAAAAAAATACATAATTCAGGGGTCTATGTGAACGATCTCCGTCCTCCATAAGTGAAGATCTAGGGATGAGAAGCAAGGCCATTTGTCACCTCAGTAATCAGGTCGGGCTGAGGACGTGAACGATACGCACGCCTCTTTTGGGGTCCTAAAAAAGAGAACATCGGGGTTCCCACACGAGAGGGCTATCTACGAGCCGTAGATGACCCCGAGGCACTTCCAGAGATTTTTTTACTAGGGTGCACTTGGTTCTCCGGTTACTGGTACCTGAGACGGCATGCGGTTTTTGGTCAGTTTTAGTCCGACATATCTACCTGCTGGTGGTATCCGAGGGGATTTACGCACAGGAAAAAAGGGGTCTATGTGAAGTCTATATAAAATAAATTTAGTTTCGAGTAATGGAGAAAAGAAGCTTGTTAAGAAAGTACTTTTTTTTTTAATTTGAACAAACATTTCTTTTATGATAATGTAGTGACTTGTCTTTATATTTGTCTACTATTATATTATTTATGTAAATTATATGTTAATCGTACAAAAAGACTTTATTAGTAGATATCATTTTGTTGTCATCGGCCGGCGCAGTTATGACACATCTATTGTCCATCGACCGGTCGACCGGCTACGTCACGCGAGCCGTGCGCGTGTGGGCGAGACGGTAATATCTTACTGTTGCGCTTGCGCACACGCACCGCGCCAGCGCGAGATTTGAGGACGAACAGTACCTTCCCGGTCCTACCGCCCAAAACTAACCCGCCGCGCTTTGATATACTATTTATTTCTATAACTTATGTTCTGTCGTCCTGTCGTTCCTATCTCTCCTTCTATTCTAAACTGAACTTGTGTAGTGTGTAAATCTATTCAATAAACTCTCATTCTGTTTCTTGTGCACCTTGGACTACTTATTTCTTACTCCATCTTCATACTTACATCTCAACTACACCTACCCTACAATAATATCATAAGTTTTGGTGTTTCGTTGAGTGATATGATATTAAAATCGATTCAGAGGGCCTAGTGTGAGTTTATTTCACATCAATTCGATAGTCAGTGACAACTTTCGACGTCACAGTTGATCCACATTGAAGTTTTTATCAATCGCAAAACCTAAGCATCGGAATGATTTTTTTATATTACGGACATCCGACACACAACGCCATCTAGTTACAAACTAAGCAGAGCTTGTACTATGACAGACAGATTGACTGATACAATATTTAAATATGTATATGTACAATAGAAACACCCAAACTACGAAACAAACCATCAATAAACAGTGGTCGCATGCGTTACCACTGTGCTGGTTAGTCGATGTGAAAACTCACACTAGACCCTCAGTAGTGTTGCGAGTTCATGATAGAACTAAAAAACATCTCACTAGGCCGCTATAGCGTGGGTCGCCATACTGCACTGTCTTCATTCGCAGTGAGTACGGCGACCACCGCTCTTGGATTCTATTCATGCTTTCCATCAGGCAGAATAGAGTCACTTTGGTAGGTTGCTGTATAAAAAAGGACGTACCTGCAGCTCGAGCAGCGCGGCGGGCGGCTGCGTGACGGCCTTGTCCACGTCGGCGCGGCCCATGAGGATGGCGGGCCGCTCCCACACCGACGAGTGCGCCGCCGAGTTGTAGAAGAACACCGAGCCGTCTCCCGTCCACACCACGCACCTGCACAAACCCGATCGTCGTTATCGTCCACGGTCCCTAACGGCCCACCGCTGGACATAGACATACCGAGATGGCCAGACGGGTTAGTATGAGATTTGTGTTAATTTTTCCTTCTCTTTACGACGACGTTGGCCGCCATAGATTGCTGCCTTAGTCGGCTCTCACGACTTCCACGGGGCGAACAGAGGTGGTCACCGCACGAAGACCATTATCACACAACGGCACAGTACTACCGCGCTTTTAAATGTGAAACAGCTTAACTGTCAGAGCAGCAGACGTGGCGACGCGTCACCACAGCATACGTCGCCACAAAAATTTTTAGATTTTTATTTGTAAAAATTCAAAAGTTGGCAATATAGTTGCTGCTCTGAACCATCCAAAGTAGCTATCATTTAATCAATCTATTCATATACGTTTTATATATGAAGAAGCAAACCGAATAAACTACCTCGTTCGTTCAGCAGCTAGCGTATGCAACTGCCAATCAAAAAGTCTCGGGTTCGATTCCCGGATCGGGTCCAAAAATGCTGTTGGGTTTTTCTTACTAGAAATTCCTAACAACAGCCCAGAGTGTGAAAGTTTGGGCACGTTAAGCCATCGGTCCTGGTGGTCGTGAACATCTATGACAATCGTTATTGGGAAGTCTATGCCTCCAAATGTACTGACAATTAGTTCAACCTTCGAAATGAGTTCGATCTCAAGGTTACGGAGGTCCGATGAGGTCCTTGAACTAGTACCCGACCCCAAACAACCCACGGAATAACAAAGGTTAGGAAGCTGAAACTGGATCTCTTACCAAGGAGTTCCCATAATCGGTGTGCTGGATATAGGCCGACTCCTGTCCTGTTTCGCCTTGTCCTTCTCTTTCTCCTTCACCTCCTTCTCCTGTTGTTCGGTCTCCTGGCGCAGCTCCTCGACTTCGTTGGAGCCCGCGGCGACGGCGGCACGCTCTGCTTCTGGCGCTGCGCCTGTCCCTCCTTCCGCACTCGCTTCTGCATTCATCAATGAATAATATGTAGGTATATGGAGATTAAAGCTTCTTATAGGATCCATAAATAGTTATGCCTGGCCTGTTGTCATAGTGTTTAGTGACCCTGACTGCTAAGCCAGAAGTTGTGAGTTTGATTCACACACAGAACAAATATGGTGTGATAAGCATGATCATTTGTTGTGTCTGGATATACCTTATCTACAATATGTATGTATTCTGCTAATGTCATGCCTTTTACGTCCCCAAACAAGGCGTGAAAAAGCACCTCACTAGGCCCCCATTATGTAGGTTACAATACTGCATTGACTGCATTCGCAATGAGTATAGTGACCGCCACTCCTGGATTCTATTCATGCTTTCCATCAGGCAGAGTAGTCACTTTGGTAATATCGTAAAATAAAAAAAAAATATTATAAATGCGAAAGTTTGTGAGGATGTTTGTTACTCTTTCACGAAAAAACTACTGTACAGATTTGGATGAAACTTTACAGTAATATATGTTACATTACTTACAGGTTATACATCGGAATAACATATAGGCTGCAATTTGTAATGATTTTATGTAATTTTGGTCGTAATATGATACATGTTAATTTAGTCGAAAAAAACTGGTCTCTGAGAGTTATCTTGGTGTACGCTGCCTAAACCATTGAAGTTACACAAAGATGATGTACCGTAGGATTGTTTGTATGTTAAAAAATATATTTATTGAAAATGATCTTTTACGAAACTTAATGTGGTAGACCAAAACCCACGCAAGCGAAGCCGCGGGTAGAAGCTAGTTTAGAAATATTTCAGTAATCTGTTTAACAGGTACAAACAAGCTGTGCCTAGTTTGAGATGAAACGGCTGTGTGTGATGTCCAAAGATATGTATAACAGTTTAGTAGCTGTGTGCTTTTTTTCTAGCCATTTCTACTCTCAAGTTTCTTATTTTTTAACTTATTTAGGGGAGCTATCTACGTAACCCTTTTCAGAGGGGGGTACTCAATGTGAGTACACGATTGGCCTAGTGCTCGCCGCTCTGCACTTCGCTGAGTGTTGAGGGTCTACATCCTACATGGGACAACACTTTGTGTGATCCTCAAATTGTTGTTCTGAGTCTGGGTGTTCTTTGTGTCCGTTTCTTGTATGTTTGTAAAGTCCCCCGTGATACAGGATTTATTCCTAATGCGGACATTGTCTTTTAAAAAAAACAATGTTCCACTTTCAGTCTACTAATGGGCAGAGAAGAGGTCAAAGATTGTAAAAGAGGCCATGTTGTATAGATATGGTTCTTAACCCATTACTTTCCACTGTCATATTTTTAGGACACCCGATTACTAATTTTTTTCTAAAACTGGCTTTTTAAGCCTTTTTTGTAAACAAAAAACATTTTTAACTATTTTTCCGTTAAAAAAAAAATTTGCTAAAAAAATACAGTGACATTATTTAGAAATATAATTTCAAAGTTTATATATTTCGTAGCCGTTAAGAGTGCATTGTTGTTTGTTTTATATAGCTTACTAGCTGACCCGGCAAACGTTGTATTGCCATTTTTATTAAAATGGCTATTAAAAAATAAGGGTTGATCGTAGAAGGGTGAAAATTGAGGATTGTATGTATTTTTGTATGTTGTATCATAAAAAAATAGAAATTAAAAATTTTGTCTAAAAAATAAAAAAAAAAATTTAGGTACAACCCTAAATTTTTTTTTACTCTACCCCTAACATTTAGGGGAATGAAAAATAGATGTTGGCCGATTCTCATAGATACCGGATAAGCACAAAAAATTTCATCAAAATCGGTCAAGCCGTTTCGGAGGAGTATGGCAACGAAAACTGTGACACGAGAATTTTATATATTAGATTATAGCTATGTATATAAATAAAAGTAATTATATATTTCAAATTACCTAAAATTGTTGGGCAACCTTTACTAAACGTGACATAGCCAATAAAGTCGTAATAATATATTTTTTTCTTAACATATGATCCCAATGTCATACATATAGGAGAGGTTGGTTCACACCCTAGAATAAATAAATTTTTGTTTTTTGCTTCACATTATTTTTTCTTACTATTTTAACAAATATATTTTGCGATTTGAACAGAATATTTCATTAGGTAGTAGAGCCACGCCGATTTCAGCACGACGGGCCGGCTTGCCCGGGGCAGTACTACCCTCCCACAGAAGACCAACCTAAAGCGCCAGTATCCGTGCTGTCGTGTTTCGTTGGTCCGGAGACCGGAGGCCCTGGGGTTACAGTTATCGTGATAACTGTGTAAGCCTTACACTGCCACGATGACTGTCATGCCTTTCACGTCCTCAAGCGGGGTGTGGAAAAGCATCTCACTAGGCCGCCATGGTGTGGATCACCCACTGCACTGTCTGCATTTACAATGAGTGTGGTGACTACAACTCTTTGAATTCTATTCATGCTTTCTATCAGGCAGAGTAGAGTCACTTTGGCAGGCTCTTTATATAGACAATAAAATCGAAATTTTTCGATGGTTGGAAAGTAATGGGTTAAGAGTGTATCTTTGTGGAATCCACAAATCTCTTTGTGGAATCCATAAACTGTTATTCTAAACGACTCCGAGTAGTAAGTCCCCAGCAACTCAGCATTCATTAAAAATGTAAGATTTGAGTTTTTAAATGAAAAAAATACATATGATAAAATGCACACAATATTACTAAAAATACGTATAAATGAATTATATATATATAACAATACCATAATCCTCTGTGGGTTCAGGTCCGATAAAAGGAAGCAAGAAAGACATATTACATTCATTAATTATTTATATATACAATATGATCTAGCCTTTAACAGTCCACTGCTGGGCATAGATCTGTCCTTAGCAAGGTTCTGGTCTACTATACCGATTGGTATAGGGTTTCTAGGAGGGGTCCGGATGTCGTAATAACAGCTGTTCCCGGATCCCTCTTATCTCAGGCGTAGGGTGGCACACCATGTGGTTTTAGTCGATCCGATTCCGACACACTCCGCCATAAGCCTCGGTGGGGTAACGGCCCAAAAGGGGTTTCCACACGCAAAAAAAAGGGTTTGTTTCAAAGTTTTTTTTTTCTTTGCAGTGATGTTGTCTTCGCCTTTTACGACACCCACGGGATGAATAGGGGTGGTAACACTATGGATTCTTAATCCGTCATCACACGGATGATGTCAATTATCTATATACTTAGTCTGGCCATAAATACTGTTACACTTAATTATAAAAAAATATTACATTTGAATTTCGAATCTGTCATTTTTATACGATTGTTCATTGTGTTTTCTCATTTTGGCGCCAATACATTGTAAAATATTTTGCGATATTAAAATGGTGTGGGGTGATAAAGAGAACCGAATCGGTGTGATAGCATTACACAAAGTAGGTATGGAGCCAAATGCAATTTTTAAAACTCTCCATACACTTGGTATTAGTAAAATGTTTGTGTACCGGGCTATTAATAGGTACAATGAGACCTCCTCTGTTTGTGACAGAAAAAGATCTGGCCGTCCACGTAGTGTTCGTACGAAAAAGGTGGTCAAAGCAGTAAGGGAAAGAATTCGAAGAAATCCTGTCCGAAAGCAAAAGATTTTATCTCGGGAAATGAAGATAGCACCTAGAACCATGTCGCGTATTTTAAAAGATGACTTAGGACTTGCAGCCTATAAGAGACGCACTGGCCATTTCTTAACTGATAATTTAAAGAAGAATAGGGTGGTAAAATCGAAACAACTACTGAAGCGGTACGCAAAGGGAGGTCACAGAAAAATTTTGTTTACGGATGAGAAAATTTTTACAATTGAGCAACATTTTAACAAACAAAATGACCGTATTTATGCTCAAAGCTCTAAGGAAGCTTCCCAATTAGTCGACAGAGTGCAACGTGGACATTATCCGACTTCAGTGATGGTTTGGTGGGGTGTTAGCTATGAAGGAGTGACTGAGCCATATTTTTGTGAAAAAGGTATCAAAACATCGGCACAAGTGTATCAAGATACCATTCTTGAGAAGGTAGTTAAGCCCCTTAACATCACCATGTTCAATAACCAAGTATGGTCCTTCCAGCAAGACTCGGCGCCGGGTCATAAAGCTCGGTCCACGCAGTCTTGGTTGGAATCGAACGTTTCGGACTTCATCAGAGCTGAAGACTGGCCGTCGTCTAGTCCCGATCTTAATCCGCTGGATTATGATTTGTGGTCAGTTTTAGAGAGTACAGCTTGCTCTAAACGCCATGATAATTTGGAGTCCCTAAAACAATCTATACGATTGGCAGTGAAGAATTTTCCCATGGAAAGAGTGCGTGCTTCTATTGATAACTGGCCTCATCGTTTAAAGGACTGTATTGCAGCCAATGGAGACCACTTCGAATAAGCTTTTTATATTTTTAATTGTTTTATATTTATGTATTAAACTGACACACTGTAAAAGTAATAAATGTTATTTGCAGTTAACAATTTTCTTTTTTCTTTATTACAATATTTATGGCAAGACTAGGTATATATAAAATGACTTGATCTGACCAACGTATTCATCAAGAGCTTAAAACGCTGGGGTTACAAAGTTGTCATATTGGCAGCTGAAGCTTTAAATTGTATTTTTTTCTAAATTTCAATAGTAAGGGAGTAAAATAACCCATGAAGGGTTGTAAGAAAGTTCTTGATTTTTTTAGAAACACGTACCGATGTTGCGAGACAATAGCACAAATTTTGTGCGAGAAAATATCATCAAAACTGATCCATATTTTTTGGAGTTCATATTACACAAATATACATACATATTTTAATTTCGTATTAATTTTAAACCCATGTGATCGGGGATGAGATATTTTTTTTTTTACGTCTCGGCTACTCATAGACTAAACAAAATATAATTTAAACAACAGAACTTATTGGAAGGTGGATAAGCCTAGACTCACCAGCATCAGACTCCAGGTCCACAACTTTTCCATCGTACTCCCTCCTGAACCTTTCACCTTTCTCCTTCATTATGATAGCTTGAAGTTCTGGAAGGAAAAAATCCCTTATAATGTTGGCCAGACTGAAAGATGGATGGAGAGTACTAACTGCATATTCTCCGCTAACGTAGTTTCGGACGTCCAGAGATCAGGTGGAGCGATGATTTGGCACAGACGAGATGGTTGGCAGGAGCTGGGTGTGAGGAGTCGAGGATCCAACCAAATGGAGTGTAATTGGAGAGGCCTATGTCCAACAGCAGACTACGATAGGCTGATAATTATGTTTTTTTGCAGGTATGTTGTAAACGAGTGGACATTTCACTAGAAGGTAAGTGACTACCGCTCCCTATGAAGTTTGAAATTAGCAGTTACATTCTCCACTCCTATTCATCCCGTGGGTGTCGTAAGACACGACTAAGGGAGCAATCTAAGGAGGACTACATCACTCCAAAGAGAAGGATAACTTGACATAAACACTATATCAACCTGTCTGGCCAGCGTGGTATAGTAGGCCAAAGCCTCTTTGTTAAGAAGACCTATGTCCAGCAGTGGGCTAGTAAATGCCTTTGTTGTGTTGTTGTTTATGATCCACATACAGTTTTTTTTTTCTAATTTTAGTGTTGTAAAGTTACCTGAGAAACAATATATATTCCTAGCATGGAAGGTATTGTAAAACAAAAAAATCTACTAATATTATAAATGCGAATATAAGTTTGTTTGTCACGGTTTCACGCGTAAACTACTCAACCGATCATCATGAAATTTTGTACCCACGTTATTGGAGGTATTAGGAGTAACATAGGATACTTTTTATTATATATATATATATATATATATATATATTTAAAATGATTTGTTACGAAACTTAATGTAGCAGATAAAATTCCACGCAAGTAATGGCTAGTGAATCATAAATCTTCAGGGGTTCAGGGAATTGTCTTTTGGGTAGGTTTGAGTCGGATATATCCATTCCCACCGGTGGATGGCATCCGAAGAGACTTCCACACTGAAAAAAAGGGTCATGGACTTTTGGACTATTGTATATAAGCATGAAGTTGGTGGTACATACCTTCTAATTCCTTCATAGGCTTTGGTTTCTCCCAGACGCTCTCCTGTTTACCAGCGTTGTAGTAATAGGGACGACCGTCAGGCGCCCGGTGTGTTGTCCACTCCGATGCGAGAGCCATTAGCTCTGGTGGGATCGTCTGTAAGGATGATAGGGATTATAACATGGTTACAGCAACCTGGTCGATATCTGGATGTCGTAATAGCAGCTGTTTCCGAATCCCTCCAATGTCAGGCGCAGAGTGGCACACCGTGTGGTTTTAGTCGGTCGGATTCCGACACACCACCCCGCCGTAAACACCGGTGGCGTAACGGGCGGAGGGGGATGCCACACGTTAAAAACAAAGCCTTGTCGATATACACAGTGAATTGCTTAACAAATTTCGCAATACTAGACTAAATCCTTACTAATGTTATAACTGTGCAAGTCTGTTTGTTTGTTTGCCTTTCTTTCACGTCGCAACCGAGTAATTTTTCTGTACGATTATTGCGTCTGGAGATAGTTAAAAGGCTGGAGAGTGCTATAGGCTACTTTTTAGCAAGATAAAACAACTCAATCAAATAGGAAGATCCAGTATGTTGTGTATTTGAATCACTCCAAATTTTGTTTTTTTTTTTCATATAGAAACCTACCAATGTGATACTATTCTGCTTGATGGAAATAGAATCCAAGAACGGTGGTCGCCATACTCACTGCGAATGAAGACAGTGTAGAGTGGCGACCCACGCTATGCCATGCTATGACCCGGCATATATTTTCGGCTGATTACATACGGTAGAAAATTCTTCATTAGATTTTATAAAAATACCCAGACTCTTTATCGATAAAATAAATGTAAAATTTTATAAATATGTAATGGATGTTAGGTACTGTTTCACGCAGACTAAGTTTTTCTCAAGTTAAATAATTTCTATATTACATAGTTCAACACACATGAAACGAAGAACATTCAGACTGAGTAAAAATTTATGGGTCACACAAAGTGTCCCATGCGGGGTTTGAATCCACAACACTCAGCGCAGTAGAGCAACGTGGCGACCGCTTTACCCTCTACGCCATTCGTCACACAAAGTACATATATAATAAAGTATATGATAAAACTCACAGTCTCCTTATCTGGTGGTGGCTGGCTGGATGTGGGCGAGTCGGCGATCAGTGTTGGCTCCATCGAGTTCTCGCGGGGTACGGAGTCCCGCGCCACACCCAACCCTGGGATTTGTGTAGCTGTATCAATCAAATTGATATTTTACAACATGTAGTACTAGCTGACGGGCGCATATTTGTCTGCGTGTCAAGCGAAGTAAACTTTCAATGTTTTTACATTGATGCTCGTCTCCTATTGGTAATTATGCCTACATATAACATCATCAGCCTTTAACAGTCCACTGCTGGACATAGACCTCTCCTTAGAAAAGAGGTTTTGGCCACTATACCACGCTGATCAGACGTTTTGAGGTTTGTGCCAAGCTTTCCTCTCTTTGCAGTGATGCTGTCATGTGTAGTTTGATCATATTATGATTACATATATTTTCTGTCTAATCTGACCTCAATAAAACTAACAAAAAGGCAGGAATATCATGATGGTTCATCATCTTAACCAGAAGACGTCCACTGCTAGATATAGATCTTTCGCAAATTGGGGGGTTTGTCATAATCGCCACGCTTGGAATGCAGATTGGCGATCACAGTGAGATGGTGCACGCAGTACGACGCTGCTGTCCATTCTCTGTGTACTATCCCTTAGTCGACTTTTACGACACCCACGGGAGGAGATGGGGTGGTGCTACAGCCGGCACCACACGGCTCTTAGTGACCACCACACATGATAGTTAGTAAATATTGATCACAGTGCGCAGGCCACATTACAGGCAGAAACGATGGCCGATGGAGCCGTAAAGTTCTGGAGTGGCGACCGCGTACTGGGAAACGCAGCGTTGATAGGCCCCCCACAAGGTAAGGTCGCGGGAAACTGCTGCATGCGGGCGACACGGGACCCACTGTTGTGGAGAACCTTGGGGGAAGACCTATGTCCAGCAGTGGACGTATTTTGGCTGAGATGATGATGATGATAATCATCATCATCACAGTTAGGGCCAGTTTTATCAATTGCCGTTGCAGTCCCTGGTAGACTATTGGGTAGACATATTGTGTCACATACATGTCTCAGCAACACTGCAGTGAGGATTACTTATCACTGGGCCAACAGACCAGTCCATAACTTATTATACGATGGATAAATATCTGAAACTCTACCAGGAACTAGTAAACTAACCCTTAGTCTATTAAAAACGCAAACCTTCAAACAAAAGAAGAGTACGATGAACTTACTCGAATCAGGAATGTTACTGGTGATAGTGGGTGGCGGCTGTGCCACGAGAGGCGGGGGCCAGTGGCCCCAGGCCGCGGGGCCTCCCCCACCGCCGGGGCCCCAGCCTCCTGGAGCTCCTCCGGGGCCCGCGCCCGTCATCCCCGGGTACGAACCGCCCGGGAAGCCTTGACCAGGTGGAAAACCAGACACCATGTTACCTGGCAAAAAATTATGATAATAATAAATATTTCGGACATTTGACACACAACGGCATCTAGTTTTAAACTAAGCAGAGCTTGTGTTATGATAACTAGACTGACTGATAGAATACTTTTTTTTGTAAATACATACATATTATACATAGAAAACACTCAAACTTCGAAACAAATATTTGCAGATCATACAAACATTTGGTCCGAGCCGGGAATCGAATCCGAGAGGCACAGCAGTCGCATTTACTACAGATGCACCACCGAGACAGTTAAAACAATGGGAGTTCACACATCTCACTGAGGGAATTACAGAGCCTGTGCTACGGTAACCAGTCTGCTGCTAAACATTGTTAAATTCCTGTACAATAGGGTAACATTGTCCTGTACTAATTGTAAGAATCTATTTCTCCGTCCCAAGTAGGATGCCGCTCTCAAGTGTCTATAGCAACGGATGCGGCTCGCGATATGATTTGATGCGCCTCGCCGAGACATTCACGGAATCAAGTGTGCGAGCCAAGCCGAGTATTTTAATAACATTGTCGTATTATTTCACGTCTGATATCTATTGCAAAAAACTATGAACACAACAACACTACTTTAAAATGTACCTACTACTTTTAAACGCGGCCCGCGAACGTATTTGCACACTAAAGTTTGGCCCGCGATATGTGAAAGGTTGCCCATACCTAGTCTATAGGCTGTTCAGTGTACGCAGTTAAGTCTAATTTATGGCTTAACTTACAATGAACTAAGAACTGAGCAGGATGACGAAATTTCATTCGCTCGTTTGTTGGTTTCGGACATTTTTTGGGGGTAATTTGCCCAGTTTTAAGAAAAATATCGTGGACTTGAGTATAAACTAGGTTGAGCAAAAGCTCACCTAAGTTTGGATTTCGGTGGTTTGTGGTGTTTTCGCCTTTGAATGTGGAGTGTTTTTAGTGTTTTCTTTATTCTACAGACTGCCATTTATGTCAGCTGTGATTGCCTAGAATTGGATGAATACAAAACTTCCCTTGTTGTTAACTAAAAAAAAAAATAAAAAAAAAATAAACACATACATATTTTAAACATTTGTATCTAATACCAGAATCTCGAAAACGGCTCAAACGATTTTCATAAAATTTAGTATGCAAGGGGTTTCAGAGGCGATAAATCGGTCTAGCTAGGTTTCATTTTTAGAAAAGTGTTCAAAGCAATGAAATGTTTGTTTAATAGGGCCGTTTTGACACTTATACCGAGTGAAGCTCGATTTCCAGGTGCCATATAAAACAAATAATCACAACACAATGATTTGTCTCGGTTGGTAATCAAACCCATGGCTTCTAAGCTTAGCAAGGTCACTAGTCCAATAGGCCAGACCATAAACAATAACTTTATCCATCTTACCATTGGCTGTTTGACCGATCGAGTTCGTCTCGCCTGGTGGCATATCATCGTTCATCCCATCCGCAGGGCTCGTGTCATCTCCCTGTTTGTCTTTACCACCTGAACAAAACATATAATAATCAGACATCTGACACAACGCCATCTAGTTTCAAACTAAGCAGAGCTTGTACTACGGGTACTAGACAACTGATTGTCTAAATATGGTGACCAGTCATGGATTCAATGCTTTCCATCAGGCAAAGAAGAGTCACTTCGAGAAGCTCTTAAAAAAATGGCAGTAGATG
Organism: Hypercompe scribonia; assembly: GCA_949316085.1. NCBI lineage: Eukaryota > Metazoa > Arthropoda > Insecta > Lepidoptera > Erebidae > Hypercompe > Hypercompe scribonia. The sequence continues at coordinate 11,422,965 of OX438994.1, forward strand.
ATTCAATGTTTTAGGTTGTTTGATGATGATTGGAATGGTTGCCGTTCCTTGGGACAGACCTTCGTTCAGCAGTGGACGGCGATAGGTTGATTGACTTGACTCGACTGTAATTTCCTTTTCCTATGCACTTCTAATACACTAGGCACTACTCTACAGTTTCCATCCCATGGTTGCCTGTAAGAGATTGCCAACGGTCGATAAGGCCACCATTTGTACTTCCTTAGTTTTTAGTCAACTTTATATTTAATGTTGTGTATAATAAAGAGATTTATTATTATTATATTATTTTTATATTATATAAAATAGATTTTAATTAAATTTTAAGCGGAGTGTGAACAAGCATCTCACTAGGCCGCGATAGCGTGGGTCGCCATACTGCACTGTCTTCATTCGCAGTGAGTACGGCGACCACCGCTCTTGGATTCTATTCATGCTTTCCATCAGGCAGAATAGAGTCACTTTGGTAGGTTTTCTTTAAAAAAAATCACTTTGCGTGTCGCTGTATATCTGAACTTACTGTGAATTATGCCCAGATTACGATATTGTTTTCGATAAGTTATGCACTTTGTATATCGACGGAGTTAATATTCAAGGCCTTCTCTTCCAGACAACTTTAGGGTGGTATAGAAACATTGTGAGGGAAGTGCACAGTGGTTACATTACAATGAAAATATACCACACATAAGTAAGCCTATAAATACATGAACAAATACAATACATATGTCATAAACACACACATATATACAGTTTAGTGTCACACTTTTTTAAAACGAAATTAATTTTAATTCATAAACCTACTAACATATTATTGTTTCAGTTTATAAAATATGTGGCGACTTCCACATAAGTGCAAACAGAAAAACATACTACAGCGCCATCTAGCGAAGATACATCGAACTACGGAGCAACTACTAATCCTGTATCGCGAAATAGAGATTCGCGTGGCAATTAGCATATATACGGCATCACAATATCTACCGTTGGGCCGCGGCCCGCCAGGCATGATCACCTCGCCTAGTCGGAGGATTTTCCCTTTGTGTCGGAGGGACATCACACGCGTTACCTCCACAGATATATGAGACCCTACATTTTTTACGATAAATGTAGCTATGTGCTAAAATCCAGGGTGGTAGCTACCTCCATACCAAATTTATCAAGTCAAACACACACAAACTTTCACCTTTAAAATACGTGTACAAACAATTATGGCTACTCTTAAAATAAAAAAAAAAAAATTAAAACACACGACACTTACTTTCCTTAACCCATGGGGGAGGCTGTGTCATGAAGGGTGGCACCCCGTTGCCTTGTGGGCCTCCGTGCACTCCTGGAGGCATGACGCCAGTTGGCATCATTCCGTTTGGCATCATGCCCATAGGACCAGGACCAGGCATAGGACCACCCATTGGTCCGTTCATGTTCACGTTTTGCGGAACTTGACTTTGGGAATTAGCTGCAATAGAAAAATGTAGATTAGGAAGACAAGTTGATCTGTGTGGAGATGGGTTAAGCATACGGAGTGTAACGTCTTGTTGTAAGAGGCAACTCAGGGAAAAGGAACATCAACCCTGGCCAGTGTGGTATAGCAGATCAAAACCTTCTTCAGAAGGAGAAACCTATGTCCAGCAGAGAATAGAGTGGTTACAGAACTCGGACTTTGGATAGTCAGTTACAAGTATGCGACTCTGAACTAAACGAACAGCTTTTTGTTTCAGAGAGTCAATAGCCATAGTGTTGCCACCTTATGAGATCTTTTTTTTTCTCTATTCTATTCTGCCTGATGGAAAGCATGAATAGAACCCAAGAACGATGGTCGCCATACTCACTGAGAATGAAAACAGTATGGCGACCCACGTTATGGCGGCCTAGTGAGATGCTTTTTCACGCGCCGCTTAAAGGACCCTTGATCGTAGTGGGAGGGAAACACGTGCACTAGTAATGAGTTCCAGGCTTTAACTGATTTGCACAGGAAGGAAGAGCCGAACCGTTTAGTTCGGGAGCGTATGTCTACCATTCTGAAACGGTGACTTCCAAGGCCAGAACAAGTTGTCCTGTGGAGGAATCTTCTCTCGTCTCAATCAACATTAGTAACCTGATATATATCACACAAGGCTGTCTGATAAAAAAAACTATTTAGAGCCTGTGCTAGGTAAACAGACTGCCAATACAAGATCAAGAGGTCTCGGGTTCGATTTCTGGATTGAGTCTAAGAGTGTTATCGAGTTTTCTGATTATAGACATGCTTAATTACAGCCTGGAGTTATGAACTTGTGGTCTTAAGCCCCGTGTCTCAGAGAACACGTAAAGCCGTCGGCCCTGCGCCTGGACTCTCCCCGGTCTTGTTGGATAACCGTCTCATCGTATTGTGAGAATAAGGCAACAGAAAGTGTATCTGCCTTTGTGCACACACTTGTGCATGTAATGTCCCCTGTGTACTTGACTCGTTTCCGTTGAGACTACTTCATCACATATAGATAAATTACACCCAGAACCAAAGCAAATGATCATGCTCATCCGTTCTGAGGGGAATCGAACCCACGAACTCCGATTTAGCAGTCAGGGTCACTAATCAGTCGCTAACCACCAACAGGCCCGTCATCAATTAGAGGAGGGTTTGCAATTATGTGGTGTACTTTCAGTAAGATATTATCGTACCTGCTGCAGCCATAGCTTCCACATCAGCTTGTGTGATGACCTTACACGTTGGGTTCTCCTGTGGACGCGTCCAGGTCGTCTCCCTTGTCCGGGAGTGATAATAATAATATTTTCCATCGTCTGACTTTGTTTCCACCCACAGTTCTGGAGCAGGCTGATGGAGAAGAGAGATTGAATTAATACAAAATCATGACAAGAATATAATAATGATGCAAATATTAAACAACTTACCATATTTGGTGGTGGCATTCCTGGGGGTCCACCAAACGGTGGAGGCTGTCCCATCATGTTCGGAGGGGGTCCCATTGGTCCACCAGGTGGCATCATACCTGGTGGAGGACCAAACGGTGGTGGACCGCCCATCATGCCAGGAGGAGGACCACCCATCATACCAGGTGGAGGAGGTCCCATTGGGCCCCAGTTGTTGTCGAAGTTCGGTCCGTTGTTAGGTCCAAATCCTCTTGGACCACCACGGCCACGGAAAAAACCTCTTCCTCTCATAGGTGGACCTCCTGGGCCGTATCCGCGTCCGCGAAACCGCATTGGAGGTCCATTCATCCAGCCTGGTGGGGGCCCACGGCCTCTGCTTCTGTTCAAAATTAATTCGTGTCAGATTGTTTGGGACAAAAATAGGATGTATATGGTGACAGATGACAGCCATGTGTAAGTGATTTCTACCACACGACTCGCATCGCATCGTATGGAAAGGGTTCGGTCAAAGCCGATCGTGCATCGCAGAACACTTTCTGCTTCGATAGTATATTGCGGAAGACCTCAGTCAAATTTCTGAGCGCGATGTGGTAATATAGACTTTAAACACTGTGCACACGACAGAATATCGTTTAAATATTAGAGAATCCACGCCGTTCCGATATGACGGGAGTCGTTCGGTAGAACTTATCCTAAAGTCCAATGCCATTACAGAACAATAACATATTTACCGTAGCAGAATTATGTTTCAGCACAAATAAGCTGTCTAGTCCGGCATGAAAGATCACAGCCTCACAGATTCTGGGCAGGGGACGTTAAGATTGGTAACCAAGTTGCAGGTGTATCTGGACGGCGATCTTCACTTACCATTACGACCAGCAGACACTCGTTTATACACTATCATATAGTGGAGCGCCTGGGGGTTTTCACCTCGGATTAGAGTTATAGTAAATGAATTAATATGATTGATGTGGGATATTGTTTTTTAGACTATAAATTGCAATGTTTACCAAAAATTTTTTGTGCACTCCATTTTTTCATTGTTTAAACAAATTATTATAAAAAATCAATGTTTGACCATATATTTTCACTTTAAACAGTTTTTTTTTATTTATATGTTAAATCTTACCTGAGTAGACATATAGGAACATTTTTCAAAGATACCTGTGTATAAAAATAGCAGTAGGGATCTCGAGCAGGTAGAAAAACGTGGAGGGGAGAGCAGAGCGACAGCTGCTATTATATGTACAATAGAATTTCTCGGCTAGTTTAGTTGCAAGTAACACGTGTTCTGTGAATATTGTGCTTCTCTAACAGTGAAAATTTGGTTTTTTAGTAAAAAATTCTTGTATATTCTTGTACTGGAAAGTGTATTGAAGACGACGTTTTTATATTGAACTATTACAAATTATTTTGTATTGCTTAATTTGATAAGTGATTAGATTGAAAACTGCAGTTCATTATTGAATTAATTAAATAATAAATAAATCGAAAATTAAAGATCAGATTTAATAAAAAAAAAATATATGATAATAATGAATCTAATGCAATTAATTAATTATTAATTGTTTTTTATTAGATTTCAAAGAATGGATAAACTAACGGCTACCAGCATGGCTGATGAAAATAGTTGCATAATATGTATACACCTGGGTTCTAGGTCCAAATTTAGGTGAAATGATAAAAATTAGTAGAGGAGTAACCTCTTTACAAGCTGCTTCAACCGAACGACCAGATGGATTGTTACCTACAAACTGAATTTGTTTATGCTCATTCAAGTTGTCGACAAAAATATATTAATAAAAAGTATATTGGAATGTATAAAAACAAGGTCCGTGAAAATCATTTTCTAAAACCATCCCGAGGCAAAGTTCAACAGAAGATATTTTCATCGAAATGTTTAGAAAAATCATTACCAAATTGTAAAGAACATATTCTTTTTTTACATGCCTTTACGGGTTATACTACACTACTTCTGCGTTTTTCAATGAAGGAAAAATTAAGTTTGCCAAAAATTTTGAGAAACGGATTGATTTACATGACTTAGTAAAAGTATTGAATAATATCAATGAAGACCCCAATAATATATTGCAAGCAGGTGTAGCATGTATTTTGAGTTTATATGACGCTCCGTCTAAAACTCATGATTTAAATACATTAAGGTTCAATTCTTTCATAAAAGTGTTCTTTTTTCATCACTGTTTCCAACAACTGATGCACCGTATGAGCACCTTAAAAGAGTGTACCTACAAATTCAGATATGGCAAGGAAATGACGTAGTTATTGAAAATTGGGGATGAAAGTATTCCAATAACATGTACATCCGAATAACAATGAATCATTTACCTGCTCCGGATAATTTGTTGCAAATGTTATTTTGTAATTGCAAAAAGGGATGTGGAGCTGCGTGTGTACGCAAAAAAAGTGGTTTATACTGCAGTGTAGCATGTTTACAGTGCAGCGGAAATAGTTGTTCCAATACTTCACCTATTATACAGATAGATGAAGTAGAAGAAAATATTTGATGTAGATAACAATGTAATATATTTAAGTAAACAGATTTTGTACTAATATTTTTTTTTTCTTTTCATTAGTCGTAATTAATTACCTTATTTTTTTTAATGTACACAATAGAGTACATTTTAATTTATAAGTAAACTGGCCGAGAAATTCTATTGTACATATAATAGCAGCTGTCGCTCTGCTCTCCCCTCCACGTTTTTCTACCTGTTCGAGATCCCTACTGCTATTTTTATACACAGGTATCTTTGAAAAATGTTCCTATATGTCTACTCAGGTAAGATTTAACATATAAATAAAAAGAAATTACTGTTTAAAGTGAAAATATATGGTCAAACATTAATTTTTTATAATAATTTGTTTAAATAATGAAAAAATAGAGTGCACAAAAAAATTTTGGGTAAACATTGCAATTTATAGTCTAAAAAACAATATCCCACATCAATCATATTAATTCATTCACTATAACTCTAATCCGAGGTTTTACGGTTTTGAATGCTCCAGGCACTCCACTAATAATAAAATAAAAAGAACCGCTCTAATCTCATTACAAATAACATATTCTCAAATGTCTGTCACACAACGCTATCTAATTTCAAACTAAGCAGAGCTTATACTATGAATGAAACATTCGACTGAACTGATAGAATGCTTACATATATTATATATTTTTTGAAAATACATAGAAAACACACATTATATATAGCAAATACTGCAACTCCAAAACAAATATTTGCAAATTTTACAAATAAAATTCTAATACGTAACATTAGCATCGATAATAACAATAATATTGAGTCTATTGATTCCTTAATTGATATATGTTTAATTTTTATTTGCAACCTACCAAAGTGACTATTCTACCTGATGGAAAGCATAAATAGAATATAAGAGCGCTGGTCGCCATACTCACTGCGAATGACAGTGTAATATGGCGACCCACGCTATGGCGGCGTAATGAGATGCTTTTTCACGCCCCGCTTAAAGGACCCGGGATCGTAGTGGGAGGGAAACACGTGCGTATTGAAAAAGAAGGGTGGCATGGAGCGATGGACGTGTAGAAGAACGGGCGTCATATCCCTCCAACGCAAAGGTTCCTCTGACTAGGAGAGATGATCAAGCCTGGCGGACCACGACCCAAATGTAAATGTTGGGACGTGTTTTATATAGCGGGATATTCCGCGAGAATTTCTATATCGCGATACAGGACTAGTAGGTACTCCGTAGTTTATTCTTTTATATTAATAACCTGCCAAAGTGACTCAACTCTAAATGCATGATGAAAAGCATGAATAGAATCCAAGAATTGTGGTCACCATACTCATTGTAAACGTAAAAAATATAGTATGGTGACCAACACTATGGTGGCCTAGTAAAATGCTTATTCACACTTCGTTTGGGGACGTAAAAGGCATGACAGTCATCGTGGCATTATACACACCACGACAACTGTGACCCCTGTATCAATACTCGATGTGTCTTTGGTAGGTGGCGCTGTAGTATGTCTTTTTATTTGCGCTGTACGTGGAAGTCGTCACAGATGAAGTGTGACAATATCTGACAAAGAGGATTATCTAGTCTGTGAGTTTCTAACTCGATCAGGTCTCAACAAATTCAGACAAAGTATAGAGATAGATTAGGCCAGCCTGGAAAACGGTATAGTTTCAGAGAAAATTGTATAAATATACGAGCATATTACAGTATATTAGTTCTATAACATATTTCACAATACACGTCAATGTTTGCATTTGTAATCCATGGGTAAATAGACTTGTACATCTGGATATTGTTTTATATAAACAAATAAATTACATACAATATATTGTTTGCTAGATGCCATAAAGTAATATTACACGTTCATAGCATACACTCTTGTCTTAATCTCGAAGGGGTAGGCAGTGTCGTTCAAAGGTCCACTACACATTTTGTAGACTAGAATTTTAGAATCCTACTTATGTGATAAATGGCCAGAATTGGAAATCTATTTTTTTTCTATATTAAGAGCCTGCCAAAGTGACTCTATTCTGCCTGATGGAAAGCATGAATAGAATCCAAGAGTGGTAGTCGCCGTACAACACGGATGCTGGCGCTTTAGGTTGGTCTTCTGTGGGAGGATAGTACTGCCCGGGTCGAGCCGGCCCTCTCGTGCTGAAATCAGCGTGGCTCTACTACCTACCTACTATTGCTGTAAACAAGGCAAATGTAGCCTTTAGCAGCCTACTGCGAGACATGGCCTCTCTTTAGTAAGGTTTTGGTCTACTACACCACGCTGGCCACACGGGTTGGTATAGGGTTTGTGTCAAGTTTTCTGTCTCTTTGCAGTGATGCTGTCTTGTATATATTGTTCCCTTAGTCTCCTGTTATAACACTTGGGAAGGGTTGGTGACACACTGTATCCTTAATCCGTCACCACACAGAGCATCGCTCCAAGTTAACTTATTTTATTACACATTGTCACAATTAAATCACATTTTTCTGAAATTGGTTATTAAATTTACAATACTCTCTACCTTGGTCTGCCCCTTAGCTGGTATTAGTTTAAATTTCAGGCATTACATAGCTTTTTTGTATCAGTCAGTCAAATAAAGTATTTTTAGTATAAATTTGAATAAATAATAACACCGCAGTATTCATTAACCTTTAATATTTTTTGTGTCTCTACTCTGATACATTTGGTACTTTGAAAGTACACTAAAGGTGACTAAATATTGGATTTTTTTTTTTTACAGGAACCTATCAAAGTGACTCTATTCTGCCTGATGGAAAGCATGAATAGAATCCAAGAGCGGTGGTCGCCGTACTCACTGCGAATGAAGACAGTGCAGTATGACGACCCACGCTATGGCGGCCTTGTGAGATGCTTTTTCACGCCCCGCTTAAAGGACCCGGTATCCTAGTGGGAGGGAAACACGTTTTTTCATTAGTTTTCGTGATTTGATAATACAGTTAGAAAATAACTTGAAGAATTTTCTTCTTCACTAACCGAGTATAGTCCACTGGCACCAGCAACAAAAAACAGCTGTGATTAACATGGATTACAGTAAAAACTATGTAACTAAACACGAAGAAGAGATTCAAGTTTTTCATTTCAGATGTTTGTGTTAACAAATAAGTCACAAGGTTGTTAATTACATGCAAGAAAACACTAACTGTTATAAAGACAATTACGTCGTGCTGATATATGAAGGTCGCTGATGTTGCACATACACCAATGCATATTGAGCTGATACATCAAGGCCATTGATCGTCGCGAGTAGTATTTATTGTAACATTTTTGTAAGAGCAATCACTCTATATTCCTACTTCGAAGTAGAGTCATCGCTCACTAGGTTTAGTTTTGTGTATCTATTCTAATTAATTAAATAGAATTAAAATCATTTTTTTCGAGCCATCGTGTCCAGCAAACGTTAGACTTCACTATTGTTTGATGTCACAAAAGTTGTTGCATTCATCTTTCACTATTTACCTCATAGGGCCACCCTTAAAAAGCTATTTTAAAAAGACTGTCCGAAGTAGAGATTCTCTACTTTTGGAGAGATGAACCCGTAACACAGTATCTTAACAAACACATTTTAATTTCTTATCATACACTTAATAGTAATTACCATGAATCTTGACACGGTAAGGATGCTCCTGATGGTGTGGTGCTGTTTGCAAGAGATTGGCTGACCGATTGGGTGGTTAGAAGCTGTGACTAAGCATCACTAAGCCATGTCGCATGTAACTCAGACACTGTCCTAGCATGAAAGAGAAAGAGGCTTTGCTTACAAATAATGAAGACTTTACTCGTTACTTTGCATGTCTATCAGTTTTTATATATACAGTATTTGTGTATGGGGCCGATGAGATCATAAAGTTCTGGAGTGGAGACCCCATACTTGGAAACATAGTGTTGGTAGGCCCCCCACCACAAAGTGGTCTGACGACCTGGTGAAGGTCGCGGGAAGCAGCTGGATGCGGGTGGGACCAGCTGCTGTGGAGAACCTTGGGGGAGGCAGATGTCGAACAGTGGACGTCTTTTGGGTGAGATGATGATGATGATGATTTGTGAAAAGCTTGGCATTGATTAGTAGTTATATGTATGATGTCATTTTCTACTCCAAAGTTTGTGAAGTAGCAGCAAAAGATATGTTTATTTAGACATAACAAAAGGCTGTACCTAAAATGTAGTCTTAATAGCAGTAATCTATATTATAGTCTGATTATAAGTTTCACATTTATATATTCTTATGTTATTTTATTGCATCAGACTCTCCCGTGGTCAAATATGTATCTACCCTGGTCTTGATGTCTCTACCCTGCCCTCTGTATTTACCCTGACTTTCTAAAAACTATTAAAACATGTACAAAGTCACTTGCCATGATGCAAAACAGTATTTAAACTAATAAAATACATAATATAAGTGTTTCATTACAAATTTCCAAGTTGGGGGGTAAGGTTGCTCACGTCCGTAGGATATACCATCTTGACCCTCAAGACCCACCCTACACGTGCCCCCCGGGTGGTGCTAAATGAGCAACAGCGCCGAGTTTCAGGCGGCGGAAGTGATAACCTGAACCAGCAAGTCTAACCAACTTGCCTTTGTTGATGGTAGGAAATGACCTCAACAACCCGGTCCTTACGGTCATGTCTCGTGAGGCTGGGGGCCTTGGCTTTACTGCCTGGACCAAGAGGAAGAAAATCTCAATAAAATAATTACCCTAATCCTAAGGTGAGGACTGTGCCGACAGGATGAATGGCTGGAGGGATTCCAGTTTCTAGCACCACCCTCTATGTGACAGGCCAACATAGTTGAATTGTGCCTTCTTATAGGGATGGGCGTTACCCTATAAGCGACCGTTTAAAACGACCCTACTCGTGGGAACAAACATGAATGAACCGAATCAAAACACCTCAACCAAAATTAACCAAAAAAACCTTGCCCAACAAGTCTTTCATCCAGGACTTTTTAACAGAACAAGATCGGCTTCCACAAGCGAACTTAATAAACCTAACCCAACCCAACTTGAAGCAAACCCATCAACCATTGTGGACTTAACAGAAAACTCATCAAGTCAACTAGCGCCACCACCTTGGCAGCGGGTGCCAAATACTTATAAACGTAAAAGAACAAGCAAATCGCCGCCAAATTCCTCCACCATATCAGTATCTAATAGATTTAGACCTCTACCACTAGATCAACCAGGAAATCTAAATAATGACGCTCCCAACCTTAAAACGAATATACCACCTCCTATTGTTCTATATGGAATAGAAGACGTCGGCGAACTATCAAAACTGATAGAATCGGTGTGCGATCCCAAACTATTTAAAATCAGAATAGTAAATAAAAATATGCTCCGAGTACTTGTAGGTTGCTCTGAAACTTATAAGAATGTGATATCGGCAATCAGAACTAAAGGCCTGATAGGGCATACCTTCACCCCTAAAGAAAAGAAGGCTTATCGTATAGTTATCAAAAAGTTACACTATTCGACACCTCACAATGAAATAATCGAAGCGATAGAAGCTACTGGCAATAAAGTTCGGGGGGAAATTATTAACGCCCGCCATGGCCCAGATAAGACACCAACTTTCACTTTTTTCGTTAACTTAGAACCAAATGAAAATAATAATGCAGTTAAAGACATAGAATATATTTACAACCAGCGTATAACTATAGAAGATCCACGGAAATCATCAACAATTGTTCAATGCCATCGTTGCCAACAATATGGCCACTCGAAGAACAATTGTATGAGGCCTTATAGATGCGTTAAATGTGGGGAAGGACACAAAACTGCAGAGTGCCTAAAGAAAGATCGCAACACTCCAGCTAAGTGCGCTCTGTGTGGCCTAGCCCATCCAGCTAACTACAAAGGCTGCCAGGTCTACTTGGAAATCTCGTCCCGAAAGACAAATCGAACCAAATATGCTCCACATGGTCATGCAAATAATGAAAAAAGTGAATCGAAATCAACCCAAGCTCATCAGACCAATCCTATGAAAGCCCTGCATACCACTCAAAATCGTGATAAAAGCAGCTATGCTGACATCACTGCAAATAGACATAAACCTGATTCTTATCTAAAATCTGAAAACATCTCCCAACAAAGCTGCATTGAGCAAATTTTAATAAAACAGTCTGAAAAGATCGATCAACTCATACAACAGATAGGTACTCTCCTGAACCTATTAACTACTGTTGTATCTAAGTTACATTCATAGTGCCTCTGCGGATTGCAACCTGGAACATTAATGGATTATCGTCTAACATACATGAGCTTGAGGCGGTGATTGACAGTAATAAAATTGACATAGTCTTGATTTCTGAGTCTCATGCATCTAAAAATAGCTCCTACCGAATAAAAGGTTATAGTGTTTACTTCACTCCTCATCCCGGTGATGACAAAGCCCATGCAGGTACTGCAATAGTTATAAAATCAAACCTGAAACACACTGTGTTAGAGGGCTATGCCACGCAGCAAATCCAGGCTACTACAATAAGACTAGAGGATTGGACAGGCCCTATTACATTGTCTGCTGTTTACTGCCCTCCAAAACATAAAATTACCCAGGAAATGTTCTACAATTACTTTTCCCAACTTGGAACTAAATTCATATCTGGAGGTGACTGGAACGCAAAACACACCTACTGGGGCTCCCGCCTTTCTTTACCAAGAGGCAGATCCCTTAAAAGCTGCCTGGATGATCACGGTTTTACCCCAATATCTACCGGAGAACCGACGAGCTGGCCCACTGATATCAACAAGTCTCCTGACGTGCTAGACTTCTTTGTAACTAAAGGAATTAGTCACCTGTACTCCTCCTTAGAATCAAGCCTGGATGGCTCATCGGACCATACGCCGGTAATCCTCACCTTGAGCACTTCAGTCATATATGTCGAGCCTTCCGACGCCTTATCAAATCATAAAACTGATTGGCAAGGGTTTCGTAGCTCCTTAGAAGAAAGCATTCAGCTAAACGTTTCCTTGAAGACTCCGGATGAAATTGACTATGCGTGCGAGCTCCTCACAAACAAGATTCAAGTAGCTGCATGGATAAACACACCTTGCCTAACTCGCTCCTCAATAACAACCCCTCAATCTGCGGTTGTCAAGGCGAAATTAGTAGAAAAAAGACGGCTAAGAAGGCTGTGGCACCAATCCCACCATCCTACTGATAAAACAGCGTTTAACAAGGCTACAAAAGAATTGAAATTGCTACTTTCACAATCAGTAAACATTTCATTCAGAAACACATTAGAACGTATGACACCACGAGGGAAGGGTGATACTTCACTTTGGAAAGCAACTAAATCCCTCAAAAAACCGCAAGAACATCTATATCCCCTTAAAAACTCAACCTTATGGGCGCGAACAGATGGCGAGAAGGCTGAAGTATTTGCAGACCATTTAGAGAAGGTATTCACCCCAAACGAAGGTACAGATGAATCTGAAGTAGACAACATAATAAGTCAGGACCTCCAGTTGTGTCTTCCACTGAAACCCATATCCCCAAAAGAGATAGCAAGCGAGATAAAAGGACTAAATTCCCTTAAGGCGCCAGGCTTTGACTTAATCACCCCCATTATTTTAAAAAAATTGCCCAGGAAATGTATAACATTACTTGCCTCAATTTTCAATGCAACCTTAAGATTATCACATTTCCCCAAAATATGGAAAATCTCGGATATTGTCATGTTCCACAAATATGGCAAGCCACCTCACGAAGCTTCATCATACCGCCCCATTAGCCTCACACCAGCTCTTTCTAAATTATGGGAAAAGATATTCCTAGTCCGCTTAAAAGAACACATGGACCACTGTGATCTAATCCCCAAACATCAGTTTGGGTTTCGAAAACAGCACTCGACAGTAGAACAAATGCACCGGGTCCACCATGAGATCAGACGGTGCTTTGAAAAGAAACTCTACTGCTCGGCAGCTTTACTAGATGTCCAGCAAGCCTTCGACAGAGTCTGGCACAAGGGTTTACTGTGCAAAGTAAAAGACAAACTTCCACATTCACTTTACCCTATTATCAAGTCCTATCTCGAAAACAGACTCTTTCAAGTGAAACAGAGAGACACCAGGTCTACACTTCGACAAATTAAAGCCGGCGTTCCTCAAGGCTCAGTGCTGGGCCCAGTGCTGTACAATATATTTACCTCAGATTTGCCAGTAAATGAAGACGTAACCATTGCAACATACGCCGATGACGTGGCCTATCTCGCTAGTGATGATTTGCCAACAGCTGCTAGTAATAAGCTCCAACTAATACTCGACGAGACTTATTCATGGATGAGAAAATGGCGCATTAGGGCAAACGTTCAGAAATCGAATCACATAACTTTCACCTTGAGAAGGGGTAACTGCCCTCCCGTCAAGTTTGGAAACGATTTCTTGCCAGATAGTGAAGATGTAAAATATCTGGGCTTCAACCTAGACAGAAGGCTCACCTGGGTTAATCACATTAAGAAGAAACGTGATGAAATCAACCATAAGTTCCGTAACCTCTACTGGCTAATGGGTAGAAACTCTGTCCTCTCAGTTGATAATAAACTACTCATTTACAATGCTGTGTTAAAACCTATCTGGACCTATGGAATTCCAATGTGGGGTTCTGCATCCAACAGCAACATTATGTGCATTCAACGTGTTCAGAACAACATCTTACGTACCATCACAAACGCTCCATGGTTCTCTAGAAATGATGAAATCCATGACTACCTCAATGTTCCCACTGTTCAGTCTGAAATCCAAAAGTTTAAAAAGAGATATGTTGATCGTCTCACGATTCACCCGAACATCCTAGCCAACGACCTCCTAAAACCTTCCCTAACTGCAAAAAGACTGAAAAGGAAGGATGTGTTCTGAAAAGGCAGACAAGACACTGGTCTTTTCGCCTAATAACCACATTTAATTCAACACATCCGCTTATAGTCTCGCGACTGATTGCAGATATAAAAAAAAAAAAAAAAAAAAAAAAAAAAAAAAAAAAAATTAATTTCTATGGTTTACGAGATTATCAAGTCCAATCAAACTCATCAGTTTAACAATTTTTTGGTTGCAATCACAAACATCAAATCAAAACCAAAACTCCAACATATATTATTTCTCTGGCTGATAAAATTCGTAATGAGGTTATTCGACAGAGAACTAGAGTAACTGACATCACACGGAGAATCGGTATGCTAAAGTGGAAGTGGGCCGGCCATATCTCCAGACGAACCAATGGTTGCTGCAGCCGAAGTGTACTAGAGTGGATACCACGATTGGGCAAACGTGTAGGCCGCTCTGCGGTATGATGGACTGACGACTTGAAGAAGGTGGCTGGCAGCAGATGGATGCGAATTGTCCAAGACAGGGATGGTTGGCGATCCTTGGGGAAGACCTTCGTTCAGCAGTGGACGGCGATAGGTTGATTAATATATTACTAGAATTATATGTATGCCAGTGTTGTAATAAGAACAAGGAAAGACTGCAAAATTACACATTCCAACTCGCTGTACCTTTGCTGGTATTACGAGTTGGTTACAGTATGCCAGAAATATGAGAAGCCAGACACAATCCATGTGAATTCAAAGGTAGAGCATTTACAGAAATTAACCTGTAAATAACAGTACAAAGTTTAAAACATCCGATTATGACTTAGCTGATGGAAAATAGAAAAAAAAGAAAACATTGCAATGAAAACTATTTTTAGCTAAATACACAACAGTCTATTGTAATGTTTGAAATACTCAAAATTGTCTAACATGCAGTGCAGAAAGCTTTAATACATTATATAAAATAACATAAAAATTACGTAACAAGCACCTCATAAGAATATTAATACATATCTAACCAGTTATGGTATACCGTTGGTATAGACGGTTCACGTTAAAAATACAATACAACATCAAAAAATATTCAGCCAAGCAATTTCCAACTTGAATAAATGATATTTTCTTTTTTTTAAACATAAAGTTTGCCTAAGTGACACTACTCTGCCAGATGGAAAGAATAAGTAGCATCTAAGAGGTGTAGTCTCCAAACTCATTACAAATGCAGACAATGGTGCATAGCGATCAACATTATGGCAGCCTAGTGAGATGTGGCGGTGGAAAAGAACATTTTGGCTTCTGCTATGCATCACAATTTAAAAAATGATTAACCGATAGGTGACAAAAAAATCTGATATGACACGAGATTACTGCAGTTGGTATAGTTGACGAGTTATGTAGCACCCAACCTTCTATGGGATACCCGCCCGCTGTGACTGCAAATATCTGCATCACAATACGCAATATATCCTTGGAAAAGGGATGAAAAGAACTAAGACTGATTGCAATTTATTTCATAAACATATAAACAGAGAACAGCCCTACATTTTCATAAATTTTAGTGTTGTAATTTTAACTGATAATTTACTGATGAAAGTCAGAACAAAATGATCCATCAGAGAACCAAAGGAGCCGAAAGTTCTGAAAGTTAGTAAGCTGAAATTGCACATGGTACTCTTCATGCTACGATAAAGGTCCCAGGATCACTATGGTATGGCAACATATACCCTGGCAGTCATTTCCAGGCTTTGGCCGACTGGTAGAGTTCACTGAAATTCACACTTCAAATTTAACGGCAAAGCAATCTCTAAATACAAATACGACAACGGTTATTTAAGCAAGTCCAAAGTTACATCCGTAACTTCTGTACTTCCAAAAGTGTAAATGACAATGTCTACAGCAGAACTACATCTAAATATAACAAGTTATATATATGTTTAGCTAAGCATGCATTTGCAAGGCATTACACACTAGTACATTCTGAAAATTTTGCATACAATTTTATTCACATACTTTTAAATATCTTAACAGTATAGACATGGCCTCAAATTAAAGATATATTCATGTAGAGCACAATTTTTAAGGGATTTTTTAGGAAAAAAAAACAATAACTGTTGACGCTAATCAGACAGACATAGTGCACAAATACTAACAGAGCATAATATTAAAACAAAAATCATTGTAGTAACACCAAGGTCTCATCAAAATGCTAATTAATTACTTGCACACAAAGTACTCAATACAATGCATGATATTTAAAAGAATAGTTCCTAAAAATTAGTCAGAAAATTAAACTTATAACTACGCAAGTACAACACAATAGATATATATATATATATAACGTAGTAACATATTGATTTTACCTGAAATTGCCCCGACCGCGACCTCCTCTAAATCCGTTGCCGCCTTCATCGTCTTCATAACCTTCGTCACCATACCCTAAGTTATCACCAAAATCCTTGGTGCTGTCCACTAGATTCTCACTTCCATCACCTCTGTTCATATCACTCACTGAAGAGTCTTGTGTGTCCATATATTCTTCTTCCATTTTGAATGTTATCACTCCACGATAAACTTATGTCCTCATAATCAACGAACAGATTTGTTGAAATAATGGGAGCGAATCACTTATTCACTCTACACGGAAATCAACAAATGTCGACCTAAGATGGCGGCCGGCAGGCGGCTTGCTTTATAGTGCTTAACACTACCGCCACCAACTACCTCGTTGAATTGAATCGATATTGATTTTGGCTTTAGCTTGTTATATTAATAGAATGCATCGACATATTTGATTGGTTGCATCAGAGTTATCAAATTATTATTTTGAATGTATTTAGATACATTAATATAGTATATAATGTTAGTATTACGTTAAAATAAATTTAGTTTTTATTATCTTTTGTATATTTTCGGTTAGAATGATTTAGTTAGACATTATTTTATTGGAAAAAATACAATTTATTCCTTAAATAAGTGTTAAAAATAAGATGTGCCTAGTACATAATATCTTTGAGACGGATTTCAATGTAGATGAGGCACTAAATAATTTTTAATCGTCAACTATTTTCTAATTGTCATCTACAGTTTATACGAATTTGTCAGTACGTGTTTAATAATTAATGCAACTGTAGCATAAAGACATAAATTAATGGTTCTAGTGAAAAAAATCTCACATAAAATAATAGGTCATGTGAAAAAGATCTGTAAAGTCTCTTCAAATTAATTAAATACCTAAACTTTCACAATTTATATACAAATCGTAGAATAGTAAGTGCTTCTCTTCTAGGTAAGGCTTTTTTTAACTAGTAAATGTCTACATCCTCAACCAAAAGTAATGTTGACATTAAAACAAAATGATGATGTATGTTCCAAGGATTAATTACAGTGTAATAACTAGGCCCTACACGAACAATCTAACCAAAAAAAGTATACAAAGGGTCGGAACCTCTCCTCTTTCCTCTTTTTCTACTTCTTATTTAAAATATTTGTAGCAACACATTACAATTTCATCTTCGAATTACTATAATTAAAAGGTGTAATGACTATCCACATCTAATTTTTGTTACTAATTATTATCTAGGACACCTCTATAAAATCAACCACGCTTTTTTTTCTTTGACAGCAATTTGACAAATAACTACTTGGTGTTGCAAGCCTTAAACCTTAAACTTACTACGTTGGTCCTTGATCAATAACTAAAGTTACTAATAGCGTCAACACTCGTAATTATCATTTCTACAGGTGTTTGGTAGATTCTAAAACGGGTCTTCTATGTCAAGAAATAAAAACGGTGTTCGCGTAGAGACACAAAGTAAAATTCTTAACCTTGTTCACAAAATTTTCTACTTCATGGAATGATACGAAAAGTAATATTTTAATTACTTTTCGTATCATTTTTCAATCATTTATTATACCTTAAGGTCGATGATAACCCCTTTTCTTGAATTACTACTGTCTGAAAAGGGACCAGCCTGAATTCGAAAAATGTCTATGCACATTTCTCGTGTGAACTGGGCCATTACACCTATTTGTTATTGTTATTATAGAAAAATTCCTTGCGTTTATTATAAATGCCAAGAATTGAAAAAAAAGGTATTTTCATATTAAATAAATATTATTAATTTTTTGTTTCAATCACATAAAAATTCTTGATAAATGTTATTATGTCGACAAATATCGCAAACCGATTAATCTCGAACTTTAATTTAAAAAAAGTACTTTAAAAAGTATTTGTTAAATGTATCTAATATTTTTTGTTAATATCCTAAAGTTATATGGTAAGTAAGTATACTTGCAGATTGAGCTGCCGTTTTATTCTTGTTATTTACTTAAATACATAAGGTTTAACCGATTCTGATTTCAATAATTTAGTGATGAACACAAAACAATGTGATTTATTTTCTTCGGACTTAAATCACGCAATTGAATTCTAACTAAAGAAGAAATTTCAAATGATTTGGTTTATAGCTTTATAACAACCATAGAAATAAATCACCACATCAATAGTTTGTTTCCTCTTGTTTTGTAATCTGAGATTATGTCAATAATTTATTAGTTATGACAAAGTCTTTATAAAGTGGTTATTTTAAGTAAAAGGTCGTGTCCGAAAAGGGATAATCATCGAACTTTAATTTACTGAAGGTTGTTGAGCTAAATGCTATCTAAAATAAAGACAGGGTTTCTTTCAGTACTTCAATTTATTAACTTGTTATAAATACACTAATGGAAAAAATTAAGGGATCAAAAAAAAATTCCAAATTTTTGGGCAGCTTTCAACAGGTCGTAACTTCGAGAGAAATGGTCGCACAGGAAATAAACAAAAAGGAAATTGTAGCTCCAAGTGTCTAGTTTTTGGAATTGAACTTCAAAATTTTATAGCCTCCGCGGTTTTTGAGTAATCGGAGAAAAACCAGCAACAAAAAAATTTTCAAAATTTTTTTTGTTTTTCTTTTTGGTCTACGGACGTGGAAAAAATTTTTTTAGCTTAACCACTATAAGGATTGGATACCTTGTTTATTTAGCTTTAATTTGTTTTTTTATACACCTTAATACGCCCACTTCTCGCCGAGATATCGGTTTTCAAATGGAAAAGGATCCTTTTGTCTTTGATTATCGATATCTCTACAAACAATGCTCGTACAGAAATTTAAAGGTGGATTTCAAGAATTTGAATAAATTTTTCTTAACGAATGGCCATTGCGTTTCCGAAAAAATTTTTTTTCTTTTTGTCACATGAATTTGAAAATGCAACAAAAAAAGGGCTTTTGGTGGTTTTTTAGAAAATCAAGCGCTGGATCGAAAATATTGAGGAAACCACAAATATTAAGTGTGCCTTTTACAGTTCAATATGTCAACAAAAACCCTACAAAAAACCAAATTAATCCAGCTAGCCGTTTTTTTGTTTCAATAGAATTTTTGAAAAAAATAAAGGATCACGTTTTTTGCTCTAAAAAGCTCATAATTTTTAAAAATGAGAAAAAAATTGTTTTTCCGAGCTTTACCTACATTTTTGTTCCAGAAAGTGCTTAAATTAAAAAAAAAATGTTTTTCCTCAACAAGTTGAGGAAATTCAAAAAACCATCGCCTAATCATTTTTATCGCGTTTCCGCCGCTGTATTCCTTGATTCTTCTGATCTCCTTTTAATTAAATTAAAAAAAAAGTTAATACCCCCAATCGAATTTCGATCTTTTTCATACGCTTTTCGGTGATTGTTTTTTCTACTTTTCGTGAATCCTTAGCAGATCTCTTAACTCGACAGTTTTTTCCAAAACTAATCCCTTTGCGCTAAAAGATTTCTTTTTCAATATTTTTGCTGAAACTTGGAAATTTCTTACTTTTTTGATTTCCAATCATGGTTAGACGATATTTATCGTAGGTGGAAGTTGCTCGGTTAGTGATTCTTATTGACGAAGGTTACAGTCAATATGCAGTTGCATGCAGCACACACACACACACGCACACTCACACACACTCACACTAACTTACACACACTCACACACACTCACACATGGTCACACACACACACGCACTCATACTCACACAACACACGGAAGCGTAAATCCGACCGCGCGACCTCCACGTGGTACGTTTCGGATAACGCTTATGCCAGCAGTAAGAATTATTTAAACACTTTCTGGAACAAAAATGTGGGGAAAGCTCGGAAAAATATTTTTTTTTCTCATTTTTAAAAATTACGAGTGTTTTAGAGCAAAAATGTGATCCTTTAATTTTTTCAATAATTCGATCGAGTGAAACAAAAAAATGGCTAGCTGGATTAATTTGGTTTTTTGTAGGGTTTTTGTGGACATATTGAACTGTAAAAGGCACACTTAACATTAGTGGTTTCCTCAATATTTTCGATCCAGCGCTTGATTTTCTAAAAAACCACCAAAAGCCCTTTTTTTGTTGCATTTTCAAATTCATGTGACAAAAAGAATTTTTCGGAAAAGCAATGGCCATTTGTTAAGAAAAATTTATTTAAATTCTTGAAATCCACCTTTAAATTTCTGTGCGATCATTGTTTGTAGAGATATCGATAATCAAAGACAAAAGGATCCTTTTCCATTTGAAAACCGATATCTCGGCGAGAAGTGAGCGTATCAGGGTGTATAAAAAAAAAATTAAAGCTAAATAAACAAGGTATCCAATCCTTATAGTGGTTAAGCTAAAAAAATTTTTTCCACGTCCGTAGACCAAAAAGAAATACAAAAAAATTTTGAAATTTTTTTTGTTGCTGGTTTTTCTCCGATTACTCAAAAATCGCGGAGGCTATAAAATTTTGAAGTTCAAATCCAAAAACTAGACACTTGGAGCTACAATTTTCATTTTTTTTATTTCCTGTGCGATCATTTCTCTCGAAGTTACGACCTGTTGAAAACTGCCCAAAAATTTGGAATTTTTTTTTGATCCCTTAATTTTTCCATTAGTGTATATCGCTCAGTAGACAAAACTAGTAAGCAAGTTAATTTTATATTCAAGCGACAGTGGCGCGAAAATCACTTCCATTTTCTGTGAAATTTCCCACTTTGGTCGATAGAGTCGTGATGTAAAATTGGCTTGGTTAGGCTTGGAGTAGCTAGATATGACTTGGGATGGCGTGGTGTCATCATACATTTATCACTTCTTCTAATGAAATAACTAGGTCTACTACAAATAGTATTAATGCAGGTATTTACTTATATCAAGATTCGATGAACTTGTGCGCTTAGACGATAAATGCCCCATTCGTAAGATGCCCAACAGCTTGAAATAGGACTAGTTCACAAAATGCCTAATTATGAAAATATCTATATCTGCAAATGCCTAATTCTTAAAAACTCAATACTCAAAAGGCTTAACTCAGAAACAGCCCAATTCTTTAAAGGATTGACTTTAATAACGTGTTCCTCTAGACACGGAGGGGTCTCAGTATATTTAACTAGCTTTTGCTCGTGGCTTAGCTCGCGTGGAATTTAGTCTGTTAATTATTATAATACATTAAGTTTAATGACAGATCATTTTAATAAATATATTTTTTATAAGATTTTGAGTTTGATAAATATACTAAAATGTGCGGTGTGAAATAGTATCTAATTTAATTAAATTTATGATTCACAATTTAGGTCATGTGGCTTCCACATAACATATAGATATATGTTGTCGTGGACTTGTATTTAGAAGTATTCAAGACAAACAATCCTACGGTACATCATTTTTGTGTAACTTCAATGGTTTAGGCAGCGTACGCCAACACATCTCTCAGAGGACAATTTTTTTTTCGACATAATTGACATATATCGTTATATCTACTACGTTATATAAAATCAATACAAATTGTAGCCTATATGTTAACCAATATAACTGTAAAGTTTCATCCCAATCCGTTCAGTAGGTTTTTCGTGAAACAATAACAAACATGCGTCCATACTCACAAACTTTCGCATGTATAATATTAGTAGGACTTTAGAAAGAAACTATTTCTTAAATGATCACAATAGATGACTCACTCGCACCGAGGTGTGGGTGCACACCCACAGAAGACTTTCAATGTATCTGGCAAGGCGAAGAAACCATTACCACTGTTCGGCTAGTGAGGTAACTTGTTTTCTTAAATCCCAAGTATCATAGACTAGACTTAGACTTCAGCTTTTGTACTGTAACGTAAATATTACTCGTATGCTAATTTATTAACATTTAGGAGTGTCTGGCAGAGGTTGCAACTGCATTAAGTGTCTGGCAATGAATGACGTTATTTCTAACGTTGTACCGAAGAAAATATAAAAAATGGAGCTTCTTAATTAACGAATTTGCATCACTATTTTCTATACCTTTACTATATACCAAAGTAAACATAATCCAAACTCGGTACTCGCTGATCGTTTCTTACGCTCCGGCATACAATGACTGCATCCTATAATGTCCTCATTCAACATTGTCCCAAACCTAGAAAGTCAACTTTTAAAATGTCTACATCTTAAAATGTTTTCATCTTAAAATGTCTTCATTTAAAATAGGTCCACTTTTTAAAATCCTAAATATTTGGTTCCTTGTTGATACACTTTTCAATACTGTTGTGAACTATGTTTGTGATAGACAGTATTGAAAAATCAAGAAATAATAAACCTATACAATCTTTGATTCTATAAATAATTGAATAATAATAATAATATTAATCCATTTTGAAAGCATTTTTCCATATAAAAGATTCTTTCCTTCAAAAGCCATCTCGCCGCTCCGGCATACAATGACGGCACACACCAAGAAATTTTGAATTGGTAATCCAATATCATCAGTGTCTTTGTAGGATGAGGATATTGTAGGATGAGGACATTGTAGGATGAGGACCTTGTAGGATGAGGACATTGTAGAATGAGGATTTTCTAGGTTTGGGACAATGTTGAATGAGGATTTTCTAGGTTTGGGACAATGTTGAATGAGGACATTATATTTAGGATGCAGTCATTGTATGCCGGAGCGGTTTCTTATCTGTATTGGTTTTATTTCTAGGTAGTAGAGCCACGCTGATTTCAGCACGAGCAGGCCGGCTCGACCGGGGCAGTACTACCCTCCCACAGAAGACCAACCTAAAGCGACAGCATCCGTGTTGTCTGTCTGTCACAATGACTGTCACTCCTTTTACGTCCCCAAGCGGGGTGTGAAAAAGCATCTCACAAGGCCGCTATAGTGTGGGTCATCTTAATGAGTTGTCAGCATTTACAATGAGTATGGTGACCACAACTCTTAGATTCTATTCATGCTTTCCATCAGGCAGAGTAGAGTTACTTTGGCAGGCTCTTAAGATGGAAAAAGGTATACATAGAAACTTTTGCCTTTTATAAAATAGCGCATGTCTGGCCGTCTTGTGCTCTTAGGCTACACCATCCCGACATCCGGCTTCTGGCACTTCTGGCACCTACTTTGGGGGAGACCCGGACCATATAATTTCAAGTCCTCTCCAAATTGACACGATGCTCCGT
The DNA here is from genome assembly GCA_949316085.1 of Hypercompe scribonia. NCBI lineage: Eukaryota > Metazoa > Arthropoda > Insecta > Lepidoptera > Erebidae > Hypercompe > Hypercompe scribonia. The sequence goes on from OX438994.1 coordinate 11,446,616, forward strand.
TAGGCTCTACCCGGGGAAAGTATTTATCTCTCTCAATTCTGGCGTGGCGACCCGATCATAAGTTGCCATCCCCTAACGCAGCAACTAATCTGCCACCAGAGGTCACCACTCCGGCAGCTCGCGGTCCCGAAGCTACTAGTGTACCCAACTCTTAGTAGAAAATTTCTACTAAATATATTAAATCGTGTTTCTTACCTTTACATGTTGACACAGCTGACAATCTAGATAATATTTATCCTATGAATATAGATAACGTCGTAATGTCTTATCAAGATGTGCTTTTATTGAAAGGACCTATTCTCATAACGTCCCTTTCTCTTATATTTATATTTATATCCCCATTAGCGGCAATATGCTCGCCACCTATCATTACGTGGGACCAAAACAACGAAAAGGGGACGTTTAATATGTCTGTGCGTTCCTTAGCCGTTCATGGGCGATGGTGTGGTGGTCGCTTTCTATAAAATATCACCCTTATAAATAATTTGGTTACAACGAACTGGGTTGAGCAGGAACTTCTGCATCTTCTGACCATGAGTAGAACCTTATAACAGTAGACTTATTCGAGTTTAAATATAAAATTAATATAGTTATAAAAGACAAGTTATGTCGACGCACCTAAAGGATAATGTTTTACACATGCAAAAAGGTTAGCGTGGTTAGAGTGTTCATTTCTCGACAACAGTTTTCCTGTCGCTATCCCTTACCAATCCACGCCTTTCCATCTTACCAAATTTTCCCTTCGTTTAGGTCTAATTCCTAAATCTTAACACTACTGGTAGCACCACAGGTAACAAAAGCAAGAACCTATACTCGTGCACCGTAATACCCCGCTTTACGCGACCCCGTTATGCGCGGTTTCACTATAACGCGAAGCTCAAATTTCGCGCTCAATTGCCTCGCATTACGGGAATGAGTGCATATAAACATAATGTAGTCAAAAGACAATAGATGTATTTTGCCGTAAAAAATAATTAACAGTATGTTCTTAGAATTAAAGTGATTGATTAAAATGATTCGTATTTTTTGTACATATTGAATTTTGACTGTTTAATCTTAAACCTCGATATACGCGAATTTCAGTTAACGCGATTTTTTTCGGCACGTATCCCTCGCGTAAAGCGGGGCATTACTGTACTTTGTTTTTATGTGCAGGATTTGGAAGTGTATGGAATTGTATCTGATTGTGGTCTAAACATAGTATACATTAAATCCTATCGAATGTGATAGTAACTAGCGAAGAACTGGTTCAATTAAAAGATAAGATTTATGGAGCCAATTTTATTAATGGTACCAGATTATTGCACCTACAGCTATGTAAATTCATTGTGAAAGATATTTAACGCAGAAATCGGACATAAATGTCTTCAGGTTAAAACCTGAAGATTCATGAGTACTATTTGTAAGTAGAATAATGGCATTTCAGTGGAAAAATAAGTCTCGATGACGCCTTCCATGTATCAAGGGTTACTGTTCACCTGATATGCTTGAAGTTTCTTTTCATTTATTCCATTATTTCCTTTTATGGTTTTTTCAGCGTACCAAGTAGTTTCTTCTCAACTTCACAAATTTTTACAAACAAATCAAAACAATCTATGGCTCCTAATAAGCTGTGCTACTATTGGGCGCTTCCATTGTCCGTCCATCTGTGGTTGGAAATGCTCTCGATTTAGATGGGGCCCGACTTTTCATCAGACGAGGATTCAACACACGTGGCTCTTCAGGAACTAGTCTGAAGTCAGTTCCTGGTTCGTTTATTTGTGGCTTAGGTCTATATACTGCTGCAACTCTTGCTGGTTTGTCCAATGGCTTACAGACATGGAATTCCAATTTAGGGACGAGGGTGGCCTCGGCTTGTTTTGTAGTAGGAGTCTTCAGGGATGTTTTCTGGAAATCTTTAAAGATTTCGTCTAGGCACGGCAATTTGACGAATCTTTCGGGGTTAAATCTATCGAATTGCTTGAATATATGGTTATACATAGTGCTTATAGGAAAGTCTGCGACCATGTTGTATGGTTGGGCAACAGGATTGTAAGGTTGGGACACATGGCTGCACATACCGCCACAGTAACCGCAATAAAGACAGTATCCAGTGTTAGTGGGGCTTGACGGACATCCGGCACAATAGAAACTCCAGGAAGGGTTGGGGTTAGGGCAAAATAAACTAGACATAACTGGTGGATAGTTGTAAGATCCCCAGAGGTATCTGTTCACATAGAAACGATAGTCGCATGGCACACAAGGGGAGTACATATTGCAAGGGAAACAACTGTAGCTGCAACGACTTAACAGATGAGAACTGTAAGTTTCTGGACTAGAGTAGAAGTGATTTAGGGAGTTCGGTAAGCTTAAAATCTTCGAATTTGTGTTATCTTGTAACGCTGCATCTTTCTTCATTACGTGTGCTTGATCCATCACAGTCAAGCTCGGCTCGAGAGTCGCTGAAAGGATTATTATTCATATAATCTCAATCCTATCAAGTATAGAAGTAGGATAGGTGTTGGGACGTTCAGGAATAACCGGCATTGTGTGAAAAAAGCGCCAAGAAACCAGGCATCGGCTACAAAGGTGAGAACAAAGACAAGTCTGATTGAAGGCAGTAATTTGCGTATATGCATGTAAGTGTTTGAAAGCATTATTGAATAAACTTTACAAGCAAAATTACTAGCGCAATCCAAATTTTTGTCGACGAGTGGTGTATTTGGTCTAAAATTTATGTCCACAAATTCATAGTCTTATGTAACACCTAAAATTCTGATGGAAATCTTTTAGAAATTGAATGTTTTAGATCTTAAGCCCAACCTTCGTGAAAGTAAGCCGAGACTATATGGGCAAGCACAATCGGTAAAGTTAAGATACAGGGTAGTGTCGTTGGTAAGGTTTGAAACCTCTTATGACGATCGAGTACTCCTCAGGAATCACTTTTTTTTGGGCTTATCAGGCTCCATAACACGTGGTAGCAACAGTATGTTCAATCTCTCTGGAGTTTCTCGAGTGACTGCTTGGGGTTTATCAGATTTCTTTTTTGGAGCATCCTCCCCTATAACACGTGGTAACAATAAGGTGTTCAATCTTTCTGGTGTTTCTCGAATAACTGCTTGGGGTTTATCAGATTTCTGTTTTGGAGCATCCTCCCCTATAACACGTGGTAACAACAAGGTGTTCAATCTTTCTGGAGTTTCTCGAGTGACTGCTTGGGGTTTATCAGATTTTTTTGGGGCTTCCTTTCCTATTACACGAGGTAGCAACAATATGTTCAATCTCTCTGGCGTTTCCTTACTCACTTGTGCCTGTTTCTTTTCAGGCTTGCCGGCTGGACCTTCACCTATCACTCTCGGCAAGAGCAAAATATTTAATCTCTCTGGACTTTCTCGCGGAGGGTTGGCACTCTTATTAGTCTTCTGTGATTTTGTTCTGCATATTATATATTGTCTCTTAGGTTTATCCGTTTGTTTCTTTAATAAGGTATTGGAGCCTGAATGTGGTTGCATTGGATTGACACAATTTAAAGGAAGATTATTGTTGCGATAGAAACCTTGGAATGGCGCCATGTATAATCCCGGGATGGCAGGAAATCTAGGTGTGTTTACAGAAGTGCAGCTGAATGGAATAGGTACAGTATTGTAGATAGGTGGGCAGCAACCTATATTCCTACAAAGACAACACTGAACGCTTGGCGTGTTTGTGCCATAAAGTCTGGAATCTGTCCAATAGGGGATTGAACAAAATAGAGTGGAATTAAGTGGAGGGCAGTGACGATGGCAGTCCCAACTGCAAGGAAATCCGGAAGTCCTGTAGGGACCGAACGGTCCACTTGGCCCATATGCCCCATAACCACAAGGTCCACAAGGTCTAGCCGGTTTATAGCAAATGTAAGGTCCGTAACAGATGTAGGGATAGCAGTAATAGTAGCAACAATTTTGATAGTTCGGGTAGGAAACATTCAGTTGAGAGCACATGTAGGATAGGAAATTTTTGGTCTTCGAGCCTTCTGATGCTGCATCAGCCTCTGTCTTCTTTATTTGTACTTTCTTCATCACAGTCAAGCACGGCGCGATAGTTGCTGAAAGGACGATGATTCATATAATCACAATCCTATCAAATCTTGAAGGATGTTGGCTTTACCAATTGGAAGGAAACTTGCGGAAAGGAAGCGGGCAGCACCATAAAGACAAGGGGAATACAGAAGTTGCAGACTTTTGTACGTATATATTATGTTATGTATGTGTAGTGTGTCTGTGTGCAGTGGCATGAGACATGTCTACGTAATTAATAATCATGATTTACCTTTCAAGACACCGGCAACTATACACTGGTTTAAACAGGGCTATAGACAAGGTAGATCAAACTTCCCCAGATGTCTTGGAACGTAAGTCACACCAACAAAGATTTTTTTACAATAAAACCAGAAGTATTAAGCTGTGACACTTTATTGCATCGGATTTTTGTACAGCACCTAAGCAGATCTGCGTCTTTCGACAGAAGTTTGCGACAGAAGAGAACGTTCTGCGAACCATGGTCTTTCCAAACGTTTCACATCATCAACTTCCTTTTTAAATGGTATTTCCTTAACGGTTTTAGCAGGTGAAATAGTCTTGAGAAACGTATCTACCTTTCGTTTATTTTCTTTGCGCATTGTCTTCATCGCTTTCAGCGCATCGCAGTTTCTTTCGCTGAATGACGAGTGCTTTTCCCCTACAGATAGGTTTTGCTGTAAACTGTCTCCTTTATCAGACGGTGGCTTATCTTGTCCAAGATCAGAGAGATAAGCTTGGGTAGAATAGGAAGCAGTCATCGGTTGAATCGAAGAAAACGAACGAACTTGTTGGTTTGAGGGTTCCGGTTGTTGTAAAGTTGCATTAAAAGGATGCTTGCGGATCAGACGTGGGTTGATTGTATTAACAGAGTTAACGGGAGCCCCAGAAAGAGCGGCAGTAGTGGAAGCATCATCAGTAGTAGATGGAGCACTAGCGTTAGGGGGAGGGCTTGAAGCATTCATTTGGCCTTGGCATAGCGTATAGAGGCAACTTTCTGTTTCTTTGCAACATGTATTAAATGGTATAGGCGGGGGCGCCACTTTGACGCCATACATTTGTTCGAATGGAGGGGCAGGCAAGGAGGCACATGTAGTCGTGGCATTCTGCGGAAGATTCACTGGGATTGGTGCAACTGCGCAACTGCAACAAGGGCCACAGTAAGGCCGGCATATTGGAACGCACGGCGGAAAGGAACAGCCGCCTCCGCATCCACATGGACCAGCACAGCAAGGCCCACAAGAACCACAACAGGGCCCACACGGGCCACAGGGCCCACACGGACCACAGGGCCCACACGGACCACAGGGCCCACACGGACCACAGGGCCCACAGCATGGTCCACAAGGCCCACAAGGCAGACAAGGTGGACAAGGCGCACAAGGCGTACAAGGCGTACAAGGCGGACAAGGCGGACAAGGCGCACAAGGCGCACAAGGCGGACAAGGCGGACAAGGCGGACAAGGCGGACAAGGCGGACAAGGCGCACAAGGCGCACAAGGCGCACAAGGCGCACAAGGCGCACAAGGGCCACAAGGCCCACAAGGCCCACAAGGCCCACAAGGCCCACAAGGCCCACAGCATGGACCACAGGGCCCGCAAGGCCCGCAAGGTCCACAGCATGGACCACAGGACCCACAACATGGACCGCAAGGACCGGTGAAGTTACAACTCATCCCTGGTAAGCCCGGTCCGCATGGTCCGAACGGACCAGCAGGGCCACATGGACCACAAGGTCCACAACCACCACATGGTCCACAACAGCAGGAGCAGTTGAAAGGACTGTTGGCAACACTAGAAGTAGGGAGCTTGCATGGGGAAAGACATGAGCCATAGAGCATACATAATTTAGAATAGATATCCAAAACTTTTGACTTGTTCAACTTTTGCCGAGTAGATGTTTCTTGAGTCAAAACATTAACTCCATATACACCACACACGCAGCCCGGCATGCAAGGCCCACATGGTCCCCCTGGAGCAGGTGGATTAGGTCCACAAGGCCCACCAGGGGTAACAGGACCTCCAGGGCACATAGTGCCAGTAACGTGGTACGGGCCACAAAACCAAAAACCATAAGGATAATAGTAATATCCAGTCATAAATTGCATACATTTAGGTGGAGTATTGCATGGTGGAGGGAGGCAGCCACAGCGGCAGCCGCAGTCGCATGGACACGCGTTTACACTACAAAGATACTGAAGGATCTCGGAGCTTCCAGATTCAAGTGTAGGAGGCATGGCCACGGCTCCGCTTGTGAGGGGCATAAAACAAGACTGGATATGGGGAGGGCTGCGATTTGCACAACCACGCTCGTGAGCTTGACTTTGACTAGGAAAAATGGCTGACTTTGTGCGCGGTAACCATGACTGATGGTAACTACATGAGAATCCTTCCTCTGTGCCTCTGCTCGGGAGGAGACACGGGCAGGAATTACTCTTATGCAACGCTATTGGAGTCTTCACTCTTTCTTGTTCCACATATTGAGGTTTTTTTATCTTGATCGCTGACATATCTCGCAACATACTCTTTACTTGTTCCTTGACAGTCAACGGCGGCCCGAGAGTTACTGAAAGGATGAGTGGTATTGTAATCACAATCCTATCACCAGGGCACAAAGGAGTTAAATAAAAAAAGAGTTAGAGCCTTTTATTATTTATTGCACAATTTTACACATAAGTTGCTGCTTATTATTAAATAGATTCGTTTGGGTTTGTGTGTCTAATTGGGCAAGAGTCCAGCAATCATTCCGAGATGCAGGGTTGGAAAATGTTAATGCCGTGTCGAGGATTTTTGTCACAGACTTTGCTTTTGATAATTTGGTTCGTTCGAGTAGTTAGACTCCCGGTTTGATATTAGGCCTGTCAGGTTGCTCTGACGCGAGAATAGTTTGAGGCTTCTCTGAGGGCGGGCATACATCACCAGAAAATTTGTTTATGGCATTTAGTTGTGCATTACTTCTGTCTATAGGAGGCTTGTTAAAAGATCTGGAGTAAGCACCAGAAATATGCTTCTTGGGATACATTGGAAACGGATCGACCGGTCTCAACTCCGGTTTAACTAAAGAAATAGGTGGGCTATAAGTTGCTTCGCATGAAGAAAATTCTAGTGACGATTTCTCTCCTGACCGAGTACTGTATGGACAAATCAAACATGTAGGTTTTTTAGGCGTCGGAGTTTCCGGTTGGGATGTGAAAGGAAACAATTTCGATATGACAGCTCTACGTGGAGGTACTTTGTTGGAACTTTGACTAGTTTGTACGCAATTGCTTTGTGTTCCCATGTCACGTGTCGTGGCACCTTTGACAGCAGGTTCTGGCTGGACCTTACTTTCCGACAGCGGTTTAAACTGCATAGAAGGGTAATAAAATGGTGATTTTAATCGACTGGCGGGAGATTGATTCGTTACACCTAGGCTCTGCTGATCTATTACTTGTGGGAAATGTGGATGGGCGAGACGTTTATCTAAAAAAGATCGTGGGTTTGTTTGTGGTGCTACTACCCCACATACCCCAGGGAAACAGGCACAACAGCACTTTGGACATGCACAGCAAACGCCGCCCTTACCAGGGCTGCATGGACCACAGGGACAACAAATGCCGCTAACATGGTATGGTCCACAGAACCAGAATCCGTATGGATAATAATAATATCCAGTCATGTACTGTATACACTTGGGTGGCGTGTTACAGGGTGGGGGGAGGCAGCCACATCCACAACAGTCACATGGCTTGCTTGAAAAGTCACGTTTAATCATAAGCGCTGTTGACTTCAGAACGTGGGAAGGTACAGCATATAGTTTGTGCTGCAAACTGGAGTTGCACAAAATTGAAATAGAATTGAATTTCTGTGTTAACGGAGCTAATAACATCGAAGTTCTAGGTATCGTAGCAGGCTCACAACTCAGGGACCTAGTTCTACGGAAGCTGGATTGTATGGGTAGTTTTGGCAGTCTAGTTCCAGGAACGAGGTTGGGGCAGGACGTGCACAAGCGCATTCGACGTATCGCGTTCTGGGCACAGCTGGAGAAACCGCGCGCTGAAGACATCTGCGTTGCGTGTGTTATCTTCGAGTAACCCTCGGTCAGCAAATTCTTCACAGCCCTCATGCTTTGCCATGGACCCGCCGTGGCTGCAAAGGTATTTTACGCTATTCACCTTCATAATCCGAATTAGTAGTTCAGCACCCGATTAGTACTTGAGAAGTCGGGTAGAATGACAGACAAATGAAATCCAAACATTATACATCTGATTTTATTGTAAACAGCCAAAATACAAAGAGATGTAAATCCATAACAATTAAGCAAAGATGTTTTATTTGCACCTATGACTATCACGTCGGCTTGCCAGTCATGCGCTTGCTCTTACTGCTAGGGTCTTCAGTTTTCTTATTTGCCACTGGGGAGTTGATAGTGAAGTTAGGAGGGGCAGTCTGTGGGTTGGTTACAGAACCCGCCGGAGTTGCGCAGCCTGAATGTGTCATGAATCCCGCCTGAGGTGGAAATCCAGACTGGGTTTGTTGCTCCTGAGCTGGGGAGAATCCAGCCTGAGACATGTAACTAGCCGGTGCCTGGAGACCTGGCTGAACATTACAGCACAGTGGTCCTTGGCAACTCATCTGAGCTTGACATCCCGTTTGGGCCTGGCTTGCAGCGCGAGCCATGTTAGGGCTTCCGCACTTTGCACATTTGGCCTGGCCTCCTTTGGGACAAGGTTTAGGACAGGGGCAAGGACAACAGGGCCCACAAGGGCATGGGCAAGGGCACGGTCCGCAAGGGCACGGTCCGCAAGGGCACGGTCCGCAAGGGCACGGTCCGCAAGGGCACGGTCCGCAAGGGCAAGGGCACGGCCCGCAAGGGCATGGGCAAGGGCAACGACAAGGCCCACATGGACCGCAAGGTCCACAAGGGCAAGGGCAACAAGGGCCGCAAGGGCCACAAGGGCAAGGGCAACAGGGGCCACATGGGCCACAAGGACCGCACGGCCCACATGGCCCACAAGGACCGCAGGGGCAAGGTCCGCATGGGCTGCAAGGGCCACAAGGGCAAGGACAGCACGGCCCACATGGTCCGCACGGACATGGACATTCCTCCTTTTTCTTATCGGCATAACTTCTTCGCGAACCGCAGAAATCTCCACTGCACAGTAGCGCCGTACGTCCATCAACAAACACCCCAAACAGGGCATTTGACGCGCCAGGCACTGCAAAGGATTTCCAAGCTATAATACTAGGCGAGAAGGTCGCTGGCTGGAAGCTCATGCTATTCGGAAGAACGAGGGGCGCCCACGCTCTCGCCTAAGTATTATAGCCTGGAGGTCCCGAGACGACCACCGTTCTCCAAATAACACGTCACCAGCGGTATAAAGGAACAAATGCATGTTACTTGACAAGTGACAGTCTATCTGTCAAACCGCCTTCAACGTGAAAACAAGATGGCCGTTCGAAGTTTTACATTTAAGAATGAAATTGAAGACTTGTCACCAGACAAACGACACCACCAAGAGTCGAACCAAAGATTTCATCACGTATGTATGACTTACCTCGACTAGTCAAATAAGGTAATGAATTGTTAATCAAGAGAATTAAATTGGTTTCCGAATTTCAGACATTCGAAATTTCCACATTGATGAGGAAAATGCTTTGGTACGCTACATCCTTATTTAAATTTCTTTTGATAAAATCGACGGTTCAAACGTAAAATATTGGCAAGACTTTGGCTCTAGGTACGCCGTAACACGATCCACACGTTCGTCAGTAACATACATTCGCCCGGCCGTTGTTGCTCATACATACATTGGTAACAAAAACCATAGGACCGACTATTGTGGAATAGGACCACTATGCACGAACATACCAGCTCGAGAAATATGAGTTAAACATCTCGAGGATACTTACATATCGCTGAAGCTTCCGTTCTTTTCGCCGCGGTAGCTAAGGGCCGGCCTTTTATGCATTTTAACAAAGAGATGTTCTTCGGTAATACTGCCTTTCTCAAAGCGAAAGCCATGTTCACGAGCGTAGAAGTTTCTTATTGTGGTATTTTTAGATTTTATATTTGAACTTGTCGATTTAGATTTTCATTTGTGTAGGGTTTTACTACGTTACTTGAAAATTTCAGCCATGGTAGGAGTTTGAGCTTGTCGTGTCAGAACAAGAGCTGGTACTGATTTATTTGAATTATGTGAGCCTTCGAAACATTCAAAAATGATTCTTCTATTTAAAATATAATTTTGTTTCTTTGCTGTTGACGGCCACGAAGGTTGTCTACGTTTTGACATGCAACAGAAGAAAGAAGTTTCTATGGAATATTTTATGATTGTCAACGTAATTGTATAGAGTGAATATTTGAATTATCAACCATATTTTAATACTATTATACATTATTCTTAGGATTCAACATATTAAATACGTAGAGGAGAAACACGCCGACCTGTCGCTTGATGGTAAATGTCTACCGCTGCCCAATGATAACTACACCTCGGAAACAAGTGCGTTTCTGGACTTAAAAGTGAGACCATGCTCTTTTCTTGAAGGCTCTGGCATTCGATTCGGAAATATTGGAAATAGTAGAACTGTGTACGTTCACTGGCTCAGTAGATAGTGTGCACTTCCCTGACTTTCTCTTCACACTATTGAATATTTTATAATCGGCATTCATTTTACCAAAAGCATCATTATTCTCTAATTGTCAGTAGACTACTATAGCCAATAGGCTGGACAACAGTTTCTTCCTGTAACCCAAGAGTTGGTGGGCCTCTACATAGCCTGTACTCATGCCCGCAGTCGACGGTGTCACCTTGAATACGGCGCGAAGAACCAGCTTCATGAGGAGTACTGAGAGGCGTGGCAAATCCTGAAGCTGGCCATTAGTCGCACCAAAGAAGTAAAAAGAAAGGAGATGCTGGAGAATCTCATAATATTTCCCTACGAAGTAAAATTTCTTTTGGCACATCCAAAAGAAGTATTACTTCATAAAAACACATCTACAGCCTTAACAGGCCACTCCTAGATATAGGTATCCTCTTAGAAAGGAGGATTTGGCCTTCTGTACCACGCTGGTCAGACGGAATGCGGGTATAAGGTTTGCGTCAAGTTTCCCTTCTCTTTGTAGTGAGGATGTCCTGCATAATCTACACTCTTAGTCCCTCTCTTACGATACCCATGGAATTAACAGGGGCGGGGACACTTTGTATTTTTAATCTGTCACCACACGGATAACTAATATTACAACAAAGCTACGTTTATTTATATTTTATTTTATTTTTAAATTGCCATTAAGAATGCAACCATAAACAAATATATAAAACCATAAACAAAAATAACCAAAAAAAATTATGATGAATGTACTGGAGCAGGGGGTACGACCTGGTAAAGATCGCCGGCAACTCTTTGAAGTGGGCAGTGCAAGACCCGTTGTTGTGGTGGGCCTTAAGGACTTCTATGTCCAGCAGTGGACGTTTTTCGTCTGAGATGATGGTGAATGTCAATGGTCAATAAATAAGAACACAGTAGTTAAATAAAAATATTTTTAATTAAAACTGAGTACTCGTATTTTCATGATTTTAAATAAACACATATTATAACAACAAGTTAGAAACATATGTAGATACGTAGTTTGACAATTATTTAAAAAAAAAATATTTAAAAGATTTGCACAGAGTGAATAAATAATGTTACATTTAACACATGTTGCAAACAATTCTCATTTTTATTTGATATGCTGAAGCAAAATGTGTAAATATTAAATAAATAGTAATTAATTAAATTAATTATCTGACAAACTGATTAAAAAGAGGCAATTTTAAGAATCGTAGCGTTAATTCAAGCCATTTTAAATTAAATGTCAAGAGTAGACTAAATATTAATATGGTAACATTATTTTTTGCTACTATTCTTTTTCCATTTATCTCTTTTCTTTGTTACATGTTCAATTTTAGAGATATTTGGAATTCGAACGTGCTGTCAATTTCAAATACTATTTTTTTTTTCATAAAATGGATACGCTTGACAGATGACAAAATGGCGGGCTTTTTTGTATGTATTTAGTTAACAAAATTAATATGATTTTGATATGAGTAATCATTATTCTTATTTCCTTTTACATAGCAGAAAGATATGGTTGTAGCAGTGGTAAGAAAAGGAGCAATGCAGACGGCTATTCTGTTTGTGAGTGAGGACCTATAAAAAAACAATTACGTCAGTTCCATTACAGTACATTCTATAAATATTAAACTAACAAGTACCTACATATAAATATACTTTAATATTGATGTATTACTGGCTATTTTAGAGTTGTTTTCTTTATGAAAAACCAAAGAACAAGGAATGCATGTTTAACGAAACAGAATTTAATTTGTTAGTCAAACCGGTAGAGCGCGAAATTTGTACAAATAAACTTACTTGGCCCTTTTGGCTAATTGATCCATCAACGCAGAGCCTAAACCGTTGCATTTGATGCTTTTTATCTTGTACCATCCACTAAGAAACTATATTTGGCGCGTTCTGGAGAAGAAATTCAGCATTTCCTCGTTCTCAAGGAACTCAAATAGACGTCTCTTGAGTTGCAAATATTCATGCGTGGCAGTGGTCAGCAGCAAATCACATGTTCCCTTTATTGCCAAAAAACATTCTGATATCAAAGGCATCATTACTGGCCATACTATCGTTTATCTTCTTTGGTAATAACTAGTGGTCAGACCTAGTGGAGTTCCACCCGCATGTCTAAATAATTACTAAATCGCACTATCCCGATATCCGATATTGGGGATTTGTGGTCGTGGTGCTGGACGTGGAGGTGCTGTTGGCGGTGGGTGGCATATTCTGGTTGACGATGAGGTTTCCCTATAAGATACGGCATAGTTGATGGTGGATGGTACTCATAATCCTGGTAATAGTGGTAGTTCTGGGTATTCCAGTAATGGCCGATGAACTAGTTTGATTGAGGTTTCAGGAATTGGATGAAATGTGGAGTCAGTAAAAGTTTCTTTCTAGAAGGAAAATTCTTTATATATTTTTATTACATAGGCAACTGGATCCAAAACTTCTAGTTTCCTGATTGTGGGGACAGATTCAAATGACAGCAAATTACAAGGAACTCTTGATTTGCAACTGTCTATGGGCGGTGGTAATTACTTACCTTTAGATGATTCCCCTGCTTGAATACACTGCTGACCCTTACACAGTAAAAAGTTATTCTAACCAACCATTAAAGACGCCATCAGTACTATGGCGCTTGGCGATGATGGTCAGACCTTATGTGGTTCTACCTGCATGTCAAAAAAAAATACTTACACATGTACTTAATTAGTACAACTGCCAACTGCGACAAGTAATGCTGTAGATATATTTCACCATCGTGTTCTTTTCATATTTCATCTACAATTTTTGATGCATCCTCAAAGAGTGGCAGATCTGAAAAGCCCTTAAAAAAAGGTCTGGCCTTTCAGTTTATAAAAATAATAAGTTAGATTGTTATACTGTTTGTTTTTCCATTTCTTGCCTTTTCTTTTCCTCTTTTTTTTTCTGTATTCTGTCTTAGCAGCAATCAATTCAACTCCTGTCTGAAAAGGAGAGCAAAAATAAAATTAATGTCAAACTGTTGTGGAGGAACAGGTGTCACGTCCCTCCAACACAAATGGATGAACCTCCGACCAGGCAGGGTGATCATGCCTGAGGTGCCGCGGCCGCGGGTTGCTGCCCAACGGTTGATGTTGGGATGTAGTAACTGTTAATCCCCGCGAGAATTTTTATTTCGCGATACAGGATTAATAGTTGCTTCATAGTTAATTACTACATAGTTCCATGTGTCTTCGGTAGATGGCGCTGTAGTATGTCTTTAGTTTGCGTTGTATGTGGAAGTCACCACACTGTTAAATAAATACTATTTACCTCAGTAGTTGTGAAGAAATATTTTACGTACTCTAGAATTGTAGCTGTGACCTCTGGAATACTTTGTTCCGAATGTAGCCCGTTCATACCTCCAGGACTCACTCTCAAGTATCATCCTCCCCCAAAATCCACAGTTGACAATGCGCTTAATAGTTTAAATCAACTATAGATTGGGTCACGAATTAGTTAACATTTGAACAAATCGTATAAAAAAAAACCATTTGATATATTATAAAAATTGTTTATATTTAGTTGGAATTTATTTTTTAACTAAAACACATCGTCTAAATGATCACCGTTTCGACGTTTACACTCTTCTAAGCGACCACCGAAGTTTTCGAATACTCGTCGGCAAAGAGACCGCGAAATCGGCGACATCTCTTCGTTAATTTTTTCTTTTAGTTGACGTAGTATATTTGTTTTATTGATATAGACACAATTCTTCAAATAACCCCATAATAAGAAATCTGCTGGGGATAGCTCTGAACTTCTGGGTACCCATGGAATACCGCTTCGTCTAGAAATCAGCTGTCAGCAAACCGGAAACATGTCTTTGACCATCAGCAGGGACTCATTGGATGTGTGTCAAATGCCTCCATCTTGTTAAAAACATTGGTGTTACGATTGTAGCCAGCAAATCCCAGTAGCATCAGTCCCAAGGACTCCCGTAACATGTTTGCGAGGGATGTTAGATTTAAATATTAACGAATTGGCCCACGCTTATAATAATTAAAAAGATTCATGGAAAGAAAATCAAAAACCTTATTAATGAATGGAAAACATTACTTTATTATATTATTTTTCTTGTACGAAAGAAATAGTATATTTTATTTTTAAGTCAAGTGCTTTAGAGCACCAATCTGAAAATGTATTGTTGTCGTACGCGAAACACTTACAATTTTGTGCAGATAGTGAAAATATCGTATACCTGTTTTAAAACGAATAAAATGTTTCAATCGTAAATTTATTTATTGTCGGAACCCATTGTCCTCACCGGCGATTTGGAGACACTTCAACCATAAACTAGACAAACTGCAATTTGAACGTTTCAAAATAATTCCACAATAGCAGCAATATAACCAAACCATGTACGAGTATATAGGTTGACGTTGACACCCAATGACAGGTATTAGGACGGCGTTTAACATAAGTTTTCATAAATGTAGCAACTTCTAACCTGCATGTACCTATCAACGAAGAAATACTGCATGCGCGATGTAGGACCGTAGAATTGCTTATTCCTTCCACTTGCCTTGGCTAGATGGCGTTGAAATAAAATAAAACATCTTTAAAAGTACTACCTACCTGGAATAGTTTGAAGTATCATTTCAGGTTCAGTTTCTTTTGGCATTGCAACCGCTTTCGTGAATTCTGCCTTATTCTTAAATTAGAAAAAAAAACGCCAAGTCACTCAATCAATTACAAATGTATATAATGAGTATTTGGTTGCGGACGGCATTCTCGCTTGGTGTAAATATTTTTTTGGTAATATTATTATAAAATCTTAGTAGATACTATTTTGAACGCGAAATATATGATTACCAACAGAGTTTAGTAATCCATAGCTGGATATAGGCCTCTTCTTAGAAAGGAGGTTATGACTTATAGTCCAAGAGCCCGTGAGTGCCAGACCTTCGTCTTTTTATAAAAGCTGAAAGTTCTTCTATGTGTGTCCCTAGTACAGGTAAGAATGATCCCCAAACATGAAGCTGAGGCAGCGGTGGCTTTGGCAGATAACAGGCAACAAAGGTGTGTAAAATTCCATCTCAAATTCGTCATGAAATAAAACTTGATTTTTTTATATTTGATTCATAATAATATCAAAACTCGCGTTGCTCATTACCAGACAATTAGTATGGTTCCAACCCTCTGCCGGACACCCTTAAACTATTATAATTTATAATTATACTTACGTTATATTATAAAACCTAAGTTTCATATATAATTTTTTGGGAGCCTATTAAACTATGTTTACATAGTAGCCGGACAGTTTCGAAGGTTCTATCTTGCCAGACGCATTCAAAGGCGGCGGTCCGAATTGTGCTCACAGCACTTACGACGTTTTAACTGCTAACGTGTGGACCGATTTAGTGAGCGCACGATAACGATGAAAATGATGAAAATATTTAGATTTAATTAAAATAAATTAATTTCTCTGTAAATTTCTTATCTTAAAAAAAATGTGTCCTTTGGTATAATAAACACTAAAATTTGATTTACTTTGTTTCATTGGCTTTATAATTTTAATAGCATTGACAATAATAAACTTCTTAAAAATGAAAAATAATATCAATTAAATTATTAGATTTTCGACATGATTGACATTGTATTAGAAAAATTTTACTCAGTATTAGTATTGTTCGCTTAGTCTCCTTTCCCGACACCCACTGGATGAATAGGGGTGGTAATACTCCGTATTACTAATCTGCCACCACACGATATACATTTTTTTTAACGTTTGGATACCCCCTCGGGTCGTCACCCCACCGGGGTTTATGGCGCGGTGGTGTGTCAGACCGACTAAAACCACACGGTGTGTCACTCTGCACCTGACATAGGAGGGATCCGGAAACAGCTGCTATTACGACATCCAGATCCCTCCTAGCGCCTGCCCGCTAACGCGGGCACCATCTGCGGGTAAACTCTCTATTTAGGCGACGTACGGCGCACGCGGACGTCGCCTCCTCGCGGCTGGCCACTATAGCGGATGGAGGGGAAAACCCGTCCCGTCCATCCGCGGCCACATTCAAGGCGGCATGAGGTGCTGGTATGCGCACCTCCGCCACCCGGTTCGCCGGCGGCGAATTGGGTCCGAGTGGAGATTGTCCTCCCGGGCCCTCTCCGCCGCCTCCTACTTCCGCGAAATTACGTTTTCGCAGAAGGTTGCGACTGCGGTAAAACAACTGTCGCTACCGACCATGGAGCGTATAACGGCCGGTAGCGAGAGATCTCCTCCAATAACTGCATTGAGGACCTCACGCTGCGCCGCCTAGGCGGAACAAACCGCTAGCGTGTGCTGAGGCGAGTCCCCACTGCAGTCGCAGTGGTGACGGGCGGGACTCAGTTCCCTCCTAGTGACCGAGTGTAGATAATTCCCGAATCGAAATCGAGCATCGAAATTCTAAAACTACATGGTTGGCCTAGTGGTTTAAGTGGCCGCCACACCGCTCTCTAATACGCTGAGTGTTGCGGGTTCAAACCTCGCATGAGACAACACTTTTGTGATCTACAAATTGTTGTTCTGAGTCTGGGTGTTCTTTGTATCCGTATCTTGTATTTTTGCCAAGTCCTCCGCGATACAGGATTTATTCCAAGAGGGGGTAGGCTTCTTAAAAAAAAATATTTAGAAGTTCCAAGACAGTTAACTTTTCCTGGGACTTCCCAAGTGTCATATCTATGATGTACAGGAGTTACAGTGGTGGGAGAGATTACTCCCATCAGAAACTGATCCTAGAGATTGCTACAAGTAAAAGAAACTCACCGGTCTAACTGGACTCATGTCTTTCTTAGGCAGCAGGAGTGTCTCCAGGCCCACCATCCGGCACATCGGAATTTTCGTCAGATTGTGCCGGATGCCCTAAGCCTAGTGCTGACAACAAAGGACCGCAGCAACAAAGCAGAGCTACCAGACCGGCCATAATTGGACCACAGCATCCACCTAGAATGCAATAAACAACACCATAAAGTAATTCCTCGACATCATCAATAGTCTTCAATAGTCTACTTCTGGTCTATTGCACCACCCTGGCCAGATGGGTTATATCAAGGTTTCCTTGTCTGCATTGCTATTGGCCTATGTAGCTAGCTTTTTTTTTTGAGATCCTGCCGAAGTGACTCTAATCTGCCTGTTGGAAAGCATGAATAGAATCCAAAAGTTGTAGTCTTCATACTCATTGCGAATGCAGACAATGCCGTGTGGTGACCCGCACTATGGTGGCCTAGTAAAATGCTTTTTCACGCCCCGCTTGGAGACGTAAAAAGCATGACAGTCGTCGTGGCATTGTATAGCACACACTTACCACGACAACTGTCACCCCTGCGTCAATGGGCCTCCGGTCTCGCACTCACCAACGAAACACGACAGCACAGATGCTGCCTGCTGATCTTCTGTGGGAGGGTAGTACTGCACCGGTCGAGCCGGCCCGTTCGTGCTGAAATCAGAGTGACTCTACTACCTATAATATATTATATTGCTCTTTTAATCGTCTCTTACGACACCCACAGGATGAACAGGGTTGGTGACAGTCCACTCTACAACCACAGACGAATAGCTACTTTTTAATTTGGTTTTTAGACAGCATTCATAAATTCAATTCGAAAGAGAACTAGAAATAGAATATTAGGAACAACAGTTGGCTGACATGAATATCACTATGAGTATTGGATACGAACAATGTACACATATACAGTAAAAAAAAATTGTAATTAATTAATATATAACATTTTCTTCCTTACCTGCCGTTTGTTGTTGTTGTGGAGGGTATCCTTGTGGTGGGGGATACCCTTGTGGTGGGGGATACCCTTGTGGTGGACGATACCCTTGTGGTGGAGGGTACCCTGGCGGGGGATACCCATACCCTTGCGGTGGGGGGTATCCTTGCGGTGGGGGATAGCCTTGCGGTGAGGGGTAACCTTGTGGTGGGGGGTAACCTTGTGATGGAGGGTAACCTTGTGGCGGAGGGTACCCGTATCCTGGGTAACCTTGCTGTAAGATAAATGTAAAAAAATTAGTGCTGATTATGATTAATAGTACTCTGTTCATCAATTAGGTATTAATGTGGGTGGGAATTGAACCCTCAGTTCTCTAATTTTGGGCTTCCAAAGTGTGATCTTCTCGTGAAATAGATCGTCTTATCTTCAAGAGGTGACTTTAAATAATAACATGAAAAAACATGATTACCTGTTGTTTGTATGGCAATTGACCAATTTTCCCAAATATCCCACCAAAAGGTCCACGTCTTCGGCGGGGTGGTTGTCCATCGAAGTGTCTCTGACCATATTCACTGTGTTCTGGTTCGTCCAAATCTTCTTGCTATTACAATTTACCAATTTTAAGAAAATCATAATTGTATCGCTTAAAAACTTGATTTTCGTATTTCAAAATGGCGTTATACAGCCACTTTTTGTCATTAGTGTCACTAGCAAGCGTCACTCAGTGTTTAGTAGTTAAACTTATACAAATAAATAAAATTGAAGGGTCTGCTGTAATTTCAAATTAACAGCTTTTTACTAAATACATGTGAAAGTATATACGGTACTTATATCGAACATATAATTTTTAATTTTTTTGTGTCTGTCTGGTCTTCCAATCTCTGAAACGGCTGTACCGATTTTGATGGGACTGTTACTGGCACAAAGCTGATATTATAAGGCATAACTAAGGCTACCTTTTTTTAAAAAAAATAGGGTTGTGCAAAAAAAAATTGAAACTAATGAAACTGAACAATATTCGATTCAAAGGCAACAAAAACCGAGGGTAATACCGCGGGCCGCAGCTAGTGTTTTAACAAAAGGTGGTAGATACTTCGTGGTCAACCGTTTTTTACCTGAATATGGCGAAGTCAAAAAGAAGGGTAATTTTCGTGGTCTATTCGTATACGTATGTTTGTAAGTTCACCGTAGCGACTAAATTACTTAACTGATTATAATAAATTAAACAAGAACAAGGAAAGGTAGGTAGAATTTTCTAGGTAGTAGAGCCACGCTGATTTCAGCACCAGTTGGCTGGCTCGACCCGGGTAGTATTTCCCTCCCACAGAAGACTAACCTAAAGCACCAGCATCCGTGTTGTCGTGTTTCGTTGGTGAGTGTGAGACCGGAGGCCCATTGATGCAGGGGTGACAGTTATCGTGGTAACTGTGTAAGTCTTACACCGTCACGATGACTGTCATGCCTTTTATGTCCCCAAGCGAGGTGTGAAAAAGCATCTCACAAGGCCGACATAATGTGGGTCACCATACTACGTTGTCAGTATTTACAATGTGTATGGTGACCACAAGTCTTGGATTCTATTCATGCTTTCCATCAGGCAGAGTAGAGTCACTTGGCAGGCTCTAAAGATAGAAAAAGAGGAAAACTTGAAACAAATACTATACAAAATCTCCTTGCTAAAGTAAAGCCCATATCCAGCCATGGACTCTTGATGATGGGGTTACGGACAGAAGACGCATTGGCTTCAGTCGTAAGTGGCTAAATTCTTCTTTTGCGCTAAGTCCTACGTATCAAATTTGTCAAAAACGTTACACAACTAAAGTTAATTTTTTTTTTTGCCTTTAAAGCCTTCACTAGGCAAGTATGCTGTCCCCGGAGACCACTCGGCGCTGTCTGTGCCAGGTGTCTGACTGCTTAAACCACTACGAGATCTATGCAGACACTGTTATCTCATCATCAATCACTTTTATAGTCACTAGTTCTCCCATGTAAATAGTCAAGAATTGAGCTATTGACTACAAAAAAATATATTCAATTCTGGTTGGTTGTTTTGGAGATAACCGCAACGGACGAAAACAATAAGATTCATATAGTCGTATTATTATAAAGTGTGTACTAACTGCTTCGTTCATAATTCTTTTACTTTCCATAAGCTGTTTAAGTCATCATCATAGATTTTTTTTGTGTTTTTCTTTAATAAATCTTATAAGAACTAAAATTTGATATCAGTGCTACACTAGAATTTGATAGGTTTGACATATTGTTGATTACGACAGATCTTGAGAGGTATCATAGACACTTCTTCTAGTTTTTAAAGAAGTATCTCTGGAAAGAGTTTAATGATTGACTTGTTTAGTCTATATTAACGAATAATATGGTCCTATGTAAGTATATTCGATCCCATTACCAATTTATGTGTGGCGATGACTTAGGGATTCAGTGTCACCAACTCTATTCATCCTGTGGTTGTCGTCTATGCCGACTAAGGCAAGCTACGTAAGATAATATCACAGTAAATAGAAGGGAACCTTGAAACAAACCATTTTTTTATACCTGTGGTAACCCCCTCAGCGGGGTTTGCGGCGGGATGGTGTATCGGAATCGGACAGATTAAAACCACACGGTGTGTCACTCTGCGCTTAAAATAGGAGGGATCCGGGAACAGCTGTTATTACGAAATCCAGACCCCTTCTAGCGCTTACCCACTTCGGGTAAACTCTGTATTTACGTACGGCACTCGCGGACTTCGCCTCCTCGCGGCTGGCCACTGTGTAAAACTCGTCCTGTCCACCTGTGGCTACACTCAAGGCGGCATGAGGCGCTTTTGCGCGCGCCTCCACCGCCTGGTTCACCAACAGCGTATTGAGTTCGAGTGGAGATCATCCTTCCGAACCTTCTCCGCCGTCTCCTTCTTACGCTTTCGCAGAAGATTGCGATCGCGATAAAATAGCTGTCACTACGGGTCATGGAGCTTATCACGGCCGGTAGCGTGAGATCTCCTCCAATAACTGATGTAAGATTCATTCTGGGAAGAAATACGCGAAACACTCTATAGATGTGTTATTTTCTAAAGTCGTGAAGTATGATATATAAAAACTATACTGGTACAGTATAGAGTCTGGGTTGACCTTTGGAAGAAAGAACCATATTTTTGCGTCGACCTACGGCGACGGCATACGAGCCCCAGCCATCGTGTAACCCAACCAGTATTAGACAAAATTAAGGAGCTAAAGACGCTACCGCCAGCAGCACATTTCTGTAGGCCTCCTACACTCAAAAGCACCATATATGAACTAATACCTCAAGCTTAGATTATACTCACCTTCTCTAATACAAAAAAAAAGTTGAGTACAATTCAAGTTTCATTAAAAAAAAAACAAATAATGATATGATTTTTTTTTCAGCCTTATAAGGGAAGATATATGTACCTAGTCTTGCCATAAATATTGTAATAAAGAAAAAAGAAAATTGTTAACTGCAAATAACATTTATTACTTTTACAGTGTGTCAGTTTAATACATAAATATAAAACAATTAAAAATATAAAAAGCTTATTCGAAGTGGTCTCCATTGGCTGCAATACAGTCCTTTAAACGATGAGGCCAGTTATCAATAGAAGCACGCACTCTTTCCATGGGAAAATTCTTCACTGCCAATCGTATAGATTGTTTTAGGGACTCCAAATTATCATGGCGTTTAGAGCAAGCTGTACTCTCTAAAACTGACCACAAATCATAATCCAGCGGATTAAGATCGGGACTAGACGACGGCCAGTCTTCAGCTCTGATGAAGTCCGAAACGTTCGATTCCAACCAAGACTGCGTGGACCGAGCTTTATGACCCGGCGCCGAGTCTTGCTGGAAGGACCATACTTGGTTATTGAACATGGTGATGTTAAGGGGCTTAACTACCTTCTCAAGAATGGTATCTTGATACACTTGTGCCGATGTTTTGATACCTTTTTCACAAAAATATGGCTCAGTCACTCCTTCATAGCTAACACCCCACCAAACCATCACTGAAGTCGGATAATGTCCACGTTGCACTCTGTCGACTAATTGGGAAGCTTCCTTAGAGCTTTGAGCATAAATACGGTCATTTTGTTTGTTAAAATGTTGCTCAATTGTAAAAATTTTCTCATCCGTAAACAAAATTTTTCTGTGACCTCCCTTTGCGTACCGCTTCAGTAGTTGTTTCGATTTTACCACCCTATTCTTCTTTAAATTATCAGTTAAGAAATGGCCAGTGCGTCTCTTATAGGCTGCAAGTCCTAAGTCATCTTTTAAAATACGCGACATGGTTCTAGGTGCTATCTTCATTTCCCGAGATAAAATCTTTTGCTTTCGGACAGGATTTCTTCGAATTCTTTCCCTTACTGCTTTGACCACCTTTTTCGTACGAACACTACGTGGACGGCCAGATCTTTTTCTGTCACAAACAGAGGAGGTCTCATTGTACCTATTAATAGCCCGGTACACAAACATTTTACTAATACCAAGTGTATGGAGAGTTTTAAAAATTGCATTTGGCTCCATACCTACTTTGTGTAATGCTATCACAGCGATTCGGTTCTCTTTATCACCCCACACCATTTTAATATCGCAAAATATTTTACAATGTATTGGCGCCAAAATGAGAAAACACAATGAACAATCGTATAAAAATGACAGATTCGAAATTCAAATGTAATATTTTTTTATAATTAAGTGTAACAGTATTTATGGCCAGACTAAGTATATTGCACGCCTCACTTGGGGACGTAAAAGACATGACAGTCATCGTAGCGTTGTATTGAACACACTTGCTACGACAACTGTCACCCTTACATCAATGAGCCTCGGGTCTCGCACTCACCAACGAAACACGACAGCACGGCTGCTGTCGTTTTAGGTTGGTCTTCTGTGGGAGGGCCGTACTGCCCCGGACGAGCCGGCCCGTTCATGCTGAAATCAGCTCTAATCTACTCTTAAATACACTCAGATCTGTCAGAGAACCTAGGTGACCGACAGCTCTGAAAGTTAGTAGGTTGAAGTGGCAATGAGCTGGTCAGATACATCGCAAAACCGATAACTAGTTGAGTTAGTGTTTTGGAGTGGACACTGCGTCTTAGCAAGCGTAATGTGGGACGCCCTGTGACTAGATGGTGGAGCGACTTGCGTAAGAGGGTCAGCGGCGACTGGATGCAAAAAGCAGCAAATAGGTCTCTGTGGTATGCCTTAGGAGAGGCCTACAGTAGTGGACTGCAACTGGTCGATATTGATAATGATACACTACGAAGTAGTTTATATTACACAGTGCATGACCCGTGTCCCATCCAGACCCGTCTACTGACAAACGACATCGGCCACAGCCCAGCCCGGACACGGCTCGGTCTATATATCATCAACAGTCTTTTACAGTCCACTACTAGATATAGGCCTCTCCTTAGCAAGGAGGTTTTGGTCTACTATACCGCGCCGGCCAGACGGGTTGGAATAGGGTTTGTTTCAAGTTTTCCTTCTCTTTGTAATGATGGTGTCTGATAGTCGTTCTGCTAGTCTACTTACCTATTCAAGTGACTCATCTCATTATCTTGATGTCCCTCGACGCCGTCGAAAACAAGGGAGAATCCAATTCGGCAACAAAACCCTTTGTTGTGCTGTAAAGAGATCTCTTCTTATCACACTACTGCACAAATACCTTTACTGAAGTGCGACACCATACTTGTGGCTATTGAGTCGCAGTTGTTCATGTGTGACGGTAGCCAGGTATCTTGTCTACTCGTTTGCTCCACCATATCATCCACTCTCTATTCCCTATCTCATAAAAGAAGACGCCAGAACGGTTAAACCAATCTTGATGAAATTTGCCACAGAAATAGATAGTAAATAATTTATTGTTGCGTTCTTAAACGGCCATTACGATAATTACAGGGTTAATTGAAGTGCTTGTACACCATATACTTAACCCTTCACCACGGATAAGCTACATCTACGCTACAGATATAAATAAAGCAGCATCACAATTACGGCGATATTGCCGACCGCAGGGTCTCTGTGAAAATTGGAGCTGGTGACGAATCCTCATACGTCTGTTAGCGTCTTGCTTCATGCTCTGTAACATTGTGAAAAGAAACGGTTCGACAGGAGCTGACAACCTCATGATTTTCATCGAGTGAGTGTGTAGGGTTATTTAACTCACTGAGTGAAAAACAATATAAGCCTTGCCTTACGTAGGTGTTTTGACACTTGCCTTACGTAGGTGTTTTGACACTTGCCTTACGTGGGTGTTTTGTTGGCTATAGCATTTTGTTTGACAATATTATATTCGTATTTATAATGTTAAATACAATTGATTGACTGCACAGTTGGCTGAGTGGTTTAAGCGGTCGGCACGCCGCTCTCGTTTACACTGAGTGCTGTGGGTTCAAACCCCACATGGGACAACACTGTGTGATCCAAAAATTGTTGTTCTGAGTCTTTGTGTTCGTTTCTTGTATGTTTGTAACGTCTTTTGTGACACAGGTTTTATTCCTAGTGCGGGTGTTGTGTTTTAAAAAAATAAAAATTATAATTAAGATTATATTTACTTGTTTGTACGTAGGTAATTTTGGTGGCAAATGGCGAGGTACATTTGGTGGCGGTGGTGGATGTTCCAGCTGAAAAATATCTTTTATGAATCCTGAATAGACTGAGATTACATTATAACAGAAGGCTCCCACAACAGCAAGTCTGTGCGTCACTGCTTCCTATTCAAAAAAAAAAGGGTACTCCCTATACGTTGCCTCGCCTACTTTCTTACCTTCCTTTCCTTTAATTACATAATTTTTCTAACAAGTACTCTCAACTCTCTGTTCTCAATAGATTTCCTATTCAAAATTTGGTCCTCAGTGTAGGCACTTATTCACGTAATTTTTTAGCCACATTTACACTAGATTGTCGTCTCTTCAAATGTCTATCTTTCTTTCTATCCATGATCATCATCAACCGCCTTTAATAATTCAATGCTTGACATAGCTTTATGAAGAGTATCGAGAGGCGCGGAAAACTCTGAAGCTGGCCATAAGCCGCGCCAAAGAAATTAAGAGAAAGGAGATGCTGGAGGGTCTCGATCATGACGCCAGGGCGCCCTTATCGTGCGGCGCGACAAAAGATCCGTACGTTGAGCCCCCCTCTTACAGAGACACTCCAGCCCAGCTTCCTGCGGGAAATGGTCGAGGGCCTTTTCGGAGGTAGGGGTGGTTGTTCTACGGATACGCTCTAAGAACACCCCCGGGCCGGATGGGATACCTGCCTGAGTGCTGGCCCAAGCCCTCGAACACATGTCGGACAGCCTCAGGGAGGTCCTGGACGCTAGCTTGGCGTCCGGACGCTTCCTTGAGTGCTGGCAAAGCGGGAAGCTGGTTCTATTGAGGAAGCCGGGACGGCCAGCCGAATCGGTAGCGGCCTATAGGCCCATCGTGTTGCTGGACGAAGTGGGTAAACTGTTTGAGAGGATACTCTCTGCCCGCATCGTCCGGCACCTCCGCGAGGTGGGCCCCGATCTGTCGGACGCCCAATTTGGTTTTCGGGCGGGGCGTTCGACGGTCGATGTCGTGCTGCGCCTGAGGTCCGTTACTGAAGAGGCGGTGAGCTGTGGCGGCGTGCAACGCATTTAATAGTCTGCTATTTAGCTGCATCAGGGAAGCACTACCATGGGGTGCCAAAGTACCTGAGGCGGCTTGTGGCAGACTATCTTGAGGAGCGTACCGTCATGTACTAAGACCGTGACGGTGTTCTGAGGTGGCGGCTCATGTCGTGCGGTGTTCCACAGGGGTCTGTCCTCGGACCACTCCTGTGGAACATGGGATACGACTGGGCCCTTCGAGGTCGTCTTCCCCCCGGGCTGGGCGTAATTTGTTACGCAGATGACACATTGGTCACGGCCCGGGGGATGAACTTTCAAGAAGCGGCGCGCCTGGCCACCACGGATGTCTCTCTGGTGGGCGGGCGAATTGAGGTGCTGGGTTTGCGGGTGGCCCTGGACAAGACGGAGGCCCTTTTGTTCCATGGGCCCCGTCGTGGTCCACCCTCCGGTGCTTCCATCGTGGTCAATTCGGTCCTCGTACCGGTTCAGGCCCAGATGAAGTATCTGGGCCTGATCTTCGACGGCAGGTGGCTCTTCGACGAGCACTTCCGACAGCTTACTCCAAAGCTGGTCGGCGCTGCTTCTGCCCTTGGGCGACTTTTGCCCAATCTGGGTGAAGCTCGTCGCGACGAGACGGCTATACACGGGGGTTGTCCGGTCAATGGCGCTGTATGGTGCACCGGCGTGGGCGGCGGCTCTGACCGCCCAGAATAGGGCTCGCCTCTGGCGCCTTCAGAGGATATTGGCGGTTAGAGCTATACGCGGTTACCGCACTGTATCGACGGAGGCGGCGTGCGCCTTGACCGGAACTCCCCCGTGGGATTTGGAGGCGGAAGTGCTCGCCGAAGTTTATCGGCGGACGGCTGACTTCCGGGCGGGTAGCGGCATACGGCCCCCGCCCGAAAAGATACGAGAGTGGCGAGAGGCCGCTCGTCGAGCCACGATGGGTCATTGGTCGTCCCGGCTGGAGGCTCCACGTGCTGGTTTTACCGCCGTGGAGGCTCTCCAGCCGGTCATCGCCGAGTGGGCAGGGCGGCAGCACGAAACCCTTTCCTTCCGACTGACGCAGGTCCTTTCCGGGCACGGTTGCTTCGGGAAGTGTCTGCACTCGGTCGTCAGGAGGGAATTCAGTCCCGCCTGTCACCATTGCGACTGCAGTGAGGACTCGGCTCAGCACACGCTAGCGGTTTGTTCCGCTTGGGCGGCGCAGCGTGGGGTCCTCACTGCAGTTATTGGAGGAGATCTCTCGCTACCGGCCGTCATACGCTCCATAGCCAGTAGCGACAGTTGTTTTACCGCGGTCGCAACCTTCTGCGAAGACGTAATTTCGCGGAAGGAGGCGGCGGAGAAGGCCCGGGAGGACGATCTCCACTCGGACCCAATTCGCCGCCGGCGAGCCGGCCGGCGGAGGCGCGCATACCAGCGCCTAGTGCCGCCTTGAGTGTGGCCGCGGGTGGACGGGACGGGTTTTCCCCTCCATCCGCTATAGTGGCCAGCCGCGAGGAGGTGACGTGCGCGTGTGCCGTACGTCGCCTAAATAAAGAGTTTATCCGCAGATGGTGGCCGCTTTAGTGGGCAGGCGCTAGGAGGGATCTGGATGTCGTAATAGCAACGGTTCCCGGATCCCTCCTATCTCAGGCGCAGAGTGGCACACCGTGTGGTTTTAGTCGGTCCGATTCCGACACACCACCCCGCTGTAAACCCCGGTGGGATGACGGCCCGAGGGGGTTTCCACACGTTAAAAAAAAAGGACTTCTCCTTAGAAGTTACGGCTTACATAAATTATAATAAAATGTAATACGCCTGTTATAATTCGTATAGCAATTATTTGCATTAGTTTATTGCTCTTTGAACATAATAGGCATAGCAATTATAGTGTGTTTTACTGTTATATGAAGAAAAATTTTAACTTTATGTTCTAGGCTTCATTACGACCATTTCACAGCCATAATAAAATATACACAATGAATAGATTGGACACAAAATGTTAAAATGTGCATTTCTCCACATGGTCACTTAGATTTATGGTCGTTACTCTAGTCCTTTGGTCGTGGCGTGCAAACAATAAGAATCGTTGAATATTAAATAGCAGTTAAGGCGAAAAACTACAAATAAGTCAATTTTATTTTACAAATGTTGGTTAAGTAACTTACCTTATTTCCCATTTTAAAAATAACACATAAATGTAAATAAAATCAACACTTCCAAAATGTTATGAGACATTATTGGTTTATTTTAGAAAACTTTATATTAAATTGTTATAATTTTTATCATGATTTATTGTTAATATTGCCGAATGTTGACAGTAAATGTCATTACAGAATGACATATAAGTTGTCACGTAAGTTCAGAAATACGATCAATATTGGCACAAACGGTTCGTCTCTATGGAAGAGTTACCACAGGTTTGTGGAAGACCGACATAAAAAAAATCTTTCGTCGTTCATCACGGAGTAAGTGAAACTCCCGAAGCCCAAACTATCTGCTAACTAGATAACTGCAGTTATCTAGAAGTGAGGGTAACCGCTTACCATTACACCACTTACGGTGATAAGTCTGGTTAATTGCCCTCCTATCACAAACAAAGTACTCACTATTTCACCTTCTTATTCTACTTCGGGTCGGTCCAAACATTTGTATCTGCAAATATTTGTTCAGAAATTTGGATTTGAAAATACGTACGTATTTAAAAAAAAGAATATAAGTATTATATCAGTCAATCTGGCTTTCATAGTATAAGCTCTGCTTAGTTTGAAACTAGATGGCGTTGTGTGTTAGATGACCAAAATCAACAAAAAAGTGTATCAGATCACACACATGTAAACACGATTCTTCGATTAGTGACGTAAGAGGCACGATAGTCATCGTGGCAGTGTAAAGCTGTCAATGGGCCGCCGATCTCGCACTCGCCAAGAAAACAGAACAAAAAACAAACGAGAGGTATCAAGGGACACCCGGATGGAACGAAGTTCCTTTCGGTTAATTAGTGAAGGAATTGTAATATTATTTTTTATTTCTTTTAAGTTATAAAAAACAAAAATAATCGTCCGGACACGACACTGTTCAAAGCAAAATAGAAAGACGAAACGGAAATAATTGGCTTGCTTTCTATGAGAGAGAGAAAGACGGACAGAGAAACACGCCGCACGGTTTACTACACTATAGCAAAAAGTATCGTGACAACCTTTTGTCTGAATTTTTTACGTCTAGCCTCCTTCGCAAAGCGCGATAGGGAACTTCGTTCCAAAAACACAGATACTGCCGCTTTAGATTGGTCTTCTGGGAGAGGGTAGTACTGCCTCGGTCGAGCAGAGTCTGTTAGACATAAGTTGTTAACAGGGGGTAGCGAAATGTGATACTTGTATATAAATTGTAGTTCTGAGTATATGTGCTATGTGTCCGTTTCAAGAAGGTATATTTATATTGTCCCCGGGGAAATAAGGGATATTTCTAAGGCGAGAGTTGTCTTAAAAGAAAAGTTTGTGAAGTTACGCCCGACATTTTCTAGATGCCTTTAGAGTGCCTCCAGACTGCACGATTGGCGGTTTATGCGCTCACCACGCCGCTCTCCACTTCGCTGAGTGTTGTGTCGCTCCACAAATTGTTGTTTTGAGTCTGTTCTTTGTGTTCGTTTCTTGTATGTTTGTAAAGTCCCCCGCGACACAGGATTTATTCCTAATGCGGGCGTTGTCTTTTTAAATTAAGATAAAGAATAAAATTATATTTGCTCTCTATGAATTCTGCAGGAAACTTATAACAAAAATCACAAAATATGTCCGAGGAATTTCAGAAATTTATCAATCATCTACAGCCTTAACAGTCCGCTGCTGGGCTTTTCCTTAGACAGGAAGTTCTGGCCTACTATACCACGCGGGCCAGACGGGTTGGTACAGGAGGGATCCGGCTGTCGTAATAACAGCTGTTCCCGGATCCCTCCTATGTCAGGCGCAGAGTGGCACACCGTGTGGTTTTAGTCGGTCCGATTCCGACACACCACCCCCCCGTAAACCCCAGTGGGGTGACGGCCCGAAGGAGTTTCCACACGATAAAAAAAAAGGGTTTGTTTCAAATTTTCCTTCTCTTTGCAGTGATGTTGAGCGTATTTTGTTTCCTTAGTCGCCTCTTAAGACACCCACGGGATGAATAAGGGTAGCGAAATTGTATTCTTAATCCATAATCACACAGAATTCGGATTAATTACGAATTTCAATTATAATTTGGACAATCAATTCGCTTATATTCAAACCTTTAAGATAAATATATAAGTGTATCTTTTTTAATGTGTAATTTTATGCAGGAATGCCATTACCATCAAATGTCAATACTCCACAGTAATGGTATGATAATTACTCACATTTTGAATACATTAAATGTATGTTTATCTGCGCCCTAACTCGTCTAAAGTTGATCAACCTTAGCATGAGATGTTTCAACCGTTATTTGTATAAAAAACTTCGTTAATTAATACCTACGACGACAAATGACTTCATCGCAATATTGTGAAATCCCTAGTTCTTCGTCCAGATTGTCACCACATTTATTAGTGAAATGGGTGTGGTAAGAGTAAGGAAACTACACAAATTACACTGCAAAGCGAATGAAAGCTTCAAAAGGTCTCGGGTTCGATGTCTGTCGGACAAAAAAGTTTTATTGAGTTTTTCTGATTATATAAATGCTTAATTATAACCCGGAGTTTTGAGTTTGGAGTCTTAGCTCCCGTGCTTCAGAGAGCACGTAATACCATCAGTCCTATGCCTTATCGCTTTAGATTCATAAAATATCGGCTCTCATGGACAGCATGACCGCTTCAGACTCACAAAATACCGGCCCTCATAGACAGCAGGGTCCTTCAGAGTCATAGCCTCTCCGAGGTCGTGTGTGATAGCCGTCTCATCGGATTGTGAGGGTGCGGGAACACAGTACACCTGTGTTTATGCACACAATTGGCTGGTTTCGTTGAGACTTTCCACCGTGGCAGAAATCCGCTGGGAGTACATCATGATAGCAGTACCTATCAATCTTTTCAGGACGTTCAGAAGTGGACCGTTAATGGTTGGACAATGACGATAATGTATTATATAAACTTATGTATTTATATCATTTTCATATATATGTATGGTATAAAATAGTTAAATAACAAATAAAATCGGATCGGATCGGTTACAGCGGCGAGCAGTCCGGATTATCAATAACCCAAAAGTCACTGAATCTCTTGAGTCTCTGCGCTTGCGAAGAGATGTCGCCTCTACGGCAATCCTCTATCGTCTTTATCATGGAGAGTGTTCTGATGAACTCTTCCAACTGATCCCATCCTCTCCGTTCCTCTACAGGACAACTGGTGCTGGCCTAGGAAGTCACCGTTTCAGAATGGTAGACATACGCGCTGGAACTAAACGATTCGGTTCTTCCTTCCTCTGCAGATCGGTTAAAGCCTAGAATTCATTACCAGCGCCGCCATAGCGTGGGTCATCATTCGCAGTCAGTATGGCGACCACCGCTCTTGGATTCTATTCATGCTTTCCATCAGGCAGAATAGAGTCACTTTGGTAGGTTAAATACATAAAAAAAAATAGATTGTCAACGACGTATTTCAGTTTCTTTTTTTTTATAGAAACTCACCAAAGTGACTACTCTGCCTGATGGAAAGCATAAATACAATTCAAGAGTGGTGGCCGCCATACTCGTTGCGAATGAAGAGAATGCAGTATGGTGACCCACGCTATGGTGGATTAGAGATGCTTCTTCACGCTCCGCTTAAAAGACCTGGCATCGTAGTGGGAGTTATGCCATACATATTACGTATCCTAAGTTTGTGAGGATGTAAATGGAGTGATAATGATATTGTATACTTTATTATTATTAATATTTGGGTATACATTTGTCTGTTAAGCTAAGTTCATGTTTATGTGTCATTCTGGCGCATAATGTGGTCTCCTATAATTGAGGAAGCATAACTTTTTGATTTTGTTAGTGGTTTGTTTGTTGTGAGCCGGCTGATATCGGATGTGATCTGATACGAACGATCGTCCTGGTTAATTAACACGATAAAAGCCGGCGGATGATTATAATCTAATCACCTATTACAGGAAATGATAGATGCTACTGTAATTAATTAATGATTTATACAAAAATTATCGTTGACTTCCTACGTGTCTATGGAAACATGAATTTTAATATATCTACTGCGGACGAAGAGGCCTCAGGTTTGAGTCTGATTACAGAAATATTTGATAACAGCCCGGAGTTTGAAAGTAGAGAATTAACCCCCGTGCTTCGGGGAGCACGTAAACCCGTCTTTTCTGCACCTAGTCGTGTCGGATAACCGTCTACGGATTGTAAGAGTTAGAGAACAGAGAGTGCACCCGTGTTTGCGCATACACTTGTGCATTATATCTCCTGCGTTGATTGGTCTCCGTTGCGACTCGCCGCCGTAATTGAAATGGACTAGGAATTCAAATATTGTCTACCAATCTTACGTTAACCTAGTTACGTACAGGAGTATGTGTACATAGAGAACATATGTCACCATCATGATCATCATCATCGACAGCCTTTTACAGTCAAACACTGCTGGACATATTATAGGCCTTTCCTTAGCAAGGTTTTGGTCTACAATACCACACTGGGCAGACGTTTTGGAATACGGTTTGTTTCAAGTTTTCCTTCTGCCTGTAATGATTTTTTCCTGAATAGTTTGTTCCCTTAGTCGCCTCTTGTGACACCCACGGGATGAATAGGGGTGGTAACACTATGTATTCTTAATCCGTCACCACACAGACAACATATGTACTACATATATACTCATATTGACGGGTCTGTTGGTTTAGTACTCGCTGATCTTAACTAGTCCTTTGCAAATTAAGTTATTGTGTGATGAGTAAGACACTTCATTCTGTCTGGATGTTATTTATCTAAAAATTGTGTGCATTTGATAGTAAATAAGTCTGTTTATCAGCGATCTAGTTACCACAGTACAGGCTCTGTCTAGTTTAAGATCAGATAAGCGTGGCTTAAACAGAGCAGAAATCGAAAGCACGAGACCTGATGTTGTAATATTTTAAAAGGTGACAGCCTCTCTTATTATCATCTCAGCCAAAAGACGTCCGGTACTGAACGTAAACCTACGCTAAGATTCTCCACAAGAGCTGATCCCATGCCGTTCGCATCGGCTGCCCGCAACCCTCACCAGATCGTCGAATCACCTTGTGGCGGACCTATCAACGTTGCATTTTCTAGTACGCAGTCGCCTCTCAACAAATTTGTAGCCTTTCTCCTACACAGACAAAAACTAAATAAAAAACAATTTAAATAAAATATATTTTTATTAATAATTACTGAGAATAGTAATACAGTTCAGGATAATATAATAAACACACGGCAGCAGTATAAGCAATACTAATAATAATTAAATACAATAAATGATTCAATTAAAATTTATTTTAATACTTTTAAAATAACATTTTAACTTATGTCTAAACATGAACTCGAAATAAACGTATAAAATAAATGTCTAATTCAAAAATAATTATTTACCTTAATACGTAGTTAATGAATATAAAAAGATCGACCGGGCTTTAATAATTACTGAAATATACCACCACCAATACCAGTGGTTGTCTTTCTAGTTCGGTTAACCGAATTAATGGCAAAAATGTTTCAGTCAAATAAGATTTCTTACTAGAAAAAATTAACTTTTCGCTTAGGTAAACATACCCACATCTTACAAACGTAAGTGATGTGGATATTATTGAATTTTAATTACAGTTTCCATGAGAATTTTTATATAGTAATATTATTCGTTTACTTACAAAATTGCGACACAAAAAATGCATGTCTCTTTAAATAATTAGTCACGAATTTAACCCTAACAATGAATGGTGTTCACAGACAGCAAATAACTGAATCCGCCCACAAGTCCAACTAAAATGGTAAGTCCACTTCAGCGTCCGTCACTCCCTCCCTTGAAATTAGGAGTAGAGGGACTCGTGTCAGGCTCAGTCTAATGTATGCATTTCTCACCTTATCATACAAATCACAATCCTAAAATCCGAACGTAAGCCCACATACATATCTACATAGAATGGCAGTAAATAAAACCTTTAATCCTGTACAAATGTGTCAACTGACAACTACGATACATATATACTTAGGAACTCTTTATCGACGTTTTTAAAGACATCAGGCAAGACATCTCACACGCTATAGCCTCATTTAAGTATAATTTCTACACATCAAAATAGATAAAACATTTTTTATATCCAATAATTTCAGTTTTACTTCGTTACAACATAAATTACAAAACGAATAAAAAATTGAACGTACATTAATTCGGTTAACCTAATTAACAACAAACGCCCTGGGAAATAACCGAAAAACTGTTCAGGAAAAGCACCGCTATTGCAAATTAATACTAAAAATAATCTTTAAATATATGAAATTCTGTATTATTACATTATAATAGAGGTAAATTTTGCTTATAACGGTACTCTGCAGATAATATTTTTAAATCAAATGTCTAATTAGTAATTAGGGCGATACAATCTTCATTGCGCGATGTAAGATCACCAGTTGATATTTAGCTGTTCCTGATGGTGCTGATAGGATTTCGCTGCATCAGATTATCGTCACAAATTTGTCATTATTTTTGTGGCAAGTTACAAAATTATGAAGCAATAGGTAGCATTTTAACTGTCATAGAAATAAGAAAAATCTTACGAAACTATGTTTTACGTAAATATCAGTAAAATGACATAACACTTCTTTATATGCTGGTCTAAGTGGTTATACAAATTTATATTAAGGCTATACAATATTAATTAATTCAATAAAATACTTAAAAATATAAATACAAGAGGTTTAGTGTTGTAAGGGCGCGTAGGGTTCCCATCAAGAACTTAGGGCCCCAGGTCAATCTCACCTGCAAGTAGTGGACCTGCTGATCGATGGACGAGGCTCTGGCAAACCAAACATCCCGATTAGTGGCATTAGGCGTGCCATCTATTACGTGGGACCAAAACACTTGCGTTTAATACGCCTCTGCCAGGGGGGGAAACAGCACTGATATTCTTAACTAATAGGTATAATAACAAAATCTTTGCAACATATAAATATAAAGCAATATTGGTACATAAGGTACGAGGGTAAGTTTTTAAGTTCGCGGAATGACAGTGAAAAAGGCGGGTAAACGCGCTCTTTTGATGCCTACCGTATTCAGTGACTCATAATTAGTCTGCATAGTAAAATTTGTTGTGATTGGATCATTAGTTATTAAACTATCGTTGACCAAGTATTTTAATCGGGAACGAAGTGAAAAAAATGGAGAAAATTGAATTCCGTGCGGTGATAAAGTTCCTTACTAAGCAAGGAAAGTCTGTTCAAACCATACTCAATGAGATGTCATCGGTTTACGGGGATTCTTGCCCAGGAAAAACAATGGTCTACAAGTGGCATAGTTTATTTAAACAAGGCAGGGAATCACTTGAACACGACCCGAGGCCGGGGCGCTCCGTTGAGGTGACTACGCCAGAAGTTATTGCAAAAGTAGAAAAAATTGTATTGGAAGATGCTCGACTAAAAAAGAAACAACTCGCAGAAATGGTTGGAGTATCGGATACAACAATTTTTAAAATTTTACACGATCATCTTGGCATGACTAAGGTAAGCGCACGGTGGGTGCCAAGAATGCTCACGCCATTGCAAAAACAACAGCGCGTGGAATGTTCACGTGCGTTTTTGGACCTCTGCAATGCAGACAAGGATGGCGTATTGAATCAAATTGTTACTGGGGATGAAACTTGGGTTCATTATTATGAACCCGAGTCCAAACAAGACTCCATGCAGTGGCACAAAAAGGGCACAGCACCACCCAAGAAATTTAAGGTTTCACAGTCGGCTGGGAAACTCATGGCAACGATTTTTTGGGACTCAGAAGGAATATTATTGATAGATTATAAAGATAAAGGCATTTCTATAACGGGGGAATACTACGCTTCAATCTTAGAACAGTTAAAAGAAGCCATCAAAGAAAAAAGACGGGGAAAATTAACGAAAGGTGTCCTGCTATTGCATGACAATGCTCCCGTTCACAAGAGCCGAGTCGCACTGGCTGCCCTGCATAAGGTGGGCTTCGATATTTTGAATCACCCACCCTACAGTCCAGATTTGGCTCCGAGTGATTATTATCTCTTTCCAAAAATGAAAAAAGAATTACGTGGTAAGAAATTTTCAACTGATGAGGAGGTTAAGGAGGCGGTTTCGGCGTATTTTTCAGACAAAGATAAAACTTTTTTTTACGAGGGAATAAAAAAACTAATTGAAAGGTCTGAAAAATGTATTCGTGTTGCAGGGGAATATATAGAAAAAGAAAAATAATTTTGTGTTTTTATTATTACTCAATACCCTCCATTCCGCGAACTTAAAAACGCCCCCTCGTATGAACGACGACATAAAAGAACAGATGTTCAGTACACTATACATTTTATATTATTGTATACGCATAAAATTCGAGTTAAAATAAATGCAAATAAAAGCAAAGTTTATTTTAACAAACTAATTACTCAAACAAATAGTGTAACTCGTAGAAATGCTTGAAATTTACAAATCGCTGCTATTTTAATATACCCTGTGTCACTCTCACAATTAAATCGAATCTAACAACACTTCAAACACCCGAATTAATTAAACCGCTGAAACTGCAAACGTGTCAAAGAAATGATGATTACATACTCCTAGCCGATCTAGGAGATATTATAGTGAGCAAGTGTGTGTGCAAACAGGTGCACTCTCTGTTCCTTCACTCTCACAACCCGATGCGACGGTTATCCGACACGACCGGGGAGAGATTAGGCGCAGGATCGACGGCATTACGTGCTCTCCGAGGCACGGGAGCAAAGACACCAACTTCATTACCAGAAAAACTCAATAACATTTTTTTGCTCGACCCGGGAATCAAACAAAATCTACGAAGAAGACAGAAATATATGTACATACATACACTTAAAACCGTAACCCTTTTTTTCACAGTCGAATAAAAAGTCAACACAATCATTTATACACACAACAATTATAAAAATCCGGTCAAGCGTAATTATAAAATAAATTATTAATTAAAAAAATATATTTGTATGCATACAATTATGTTACGTAATCTAATTGCATACGCAGTACACGCACAGCAATTATTTATTTCGCAATATTGCGAAGACAATACGTATTTATCAATCGATTATTTCTCAATCGTTGTCAGTAATTCACGTTAAGATGAGTGTCATTGATTTAGGCCTTTCTCAATCTCCGGAGGAGTCCGGATGTCGCAATAACAGCTGTTCCTGGATCCCTCCTATCTCAGGCGCAGAGTGGCACACTGTGTGGTTTTAGTCAGTCCGATTCCGATACACCACTCCGCCGCAAACTCCGGTAGAGTGACGATCCGAGGGGGTTTCCACATGTAAAAAGGCCTCTCTCAATCTCAGGGTGATGACAGATAAAAGATGCGGAGTTTCACCATCCCATTCATCCCGCGGATGTCACAAAAGCTGACTAAGAAAGCAAACTGCTATATCCAGCAACGGACTAAGGCTGTTGCTGATGAATTTATACACAAAATACCTTACAGAGCCATTTAGATGTTGCAAGTACAAGTTCATGGTAATTTCACCCCTAAAGGGGTTAAATAGGAACTGAAACGTTGTATATAAACTCATGATTGTCAAAGTGGAGCTACTTACAAGAAGCTTGTATAAAACAAAAATAAAAATCATTTTACGAAAATAAAAAAATAAAACACATCTTTGTGTTTTAAGACAACATAATTTGTTCTTAACTTATCAGTGTATCATACATATTTTTTTTTACTTAATATTAGTATCTTAGCCATTACGATTCCCCTGCCGTGTGCTGTACGCTGTCTCTTCTAATTTAATACCTGAAACAGAAGACATAAGAGATTGATTTATGATGTAACCGTATTGCTGGAGTTTTTATAGCAACCTACCAAAGTGACTCTACTCTGCCTGATGGAAAGCATGAATAGAATCCAAGAGCGGTCGTCGCCGTACTCACTGCGAAAGAAGACAGTGCAGTATGTCGACCCACGCTATGGCGGCCTAATGAGATGCTTTTTCACGCCCCGTTTAAAGGACCCGGGATCGTAGTGGGAGGAAAACACGTGCGCTGGTAATGAATTCCAGGCTTTAACTGAACGTATACATATATACTCGTATACCGTAAGACTTCAGAGCGACCATCGTTAATCAAGTCTTAGGTTGCATACCAATAGAGAAAAATTACAGTGCCGGTTGCAAGGTAACTCCTCATTTTGGTGAAACAGGAATAGAAATCTGAACTGCACGGACGACGTAGTGGTTCAAGTGGTCACCTCGCCGCTTTCTACCGCACAGTGTTGTAGGTTAAAACTCACAAATGCACATTTACAATTGGGTAGATAACTGTATCGTAAATAAATACCAATGTCCACTTCATTGAAACTAATATCGCGAAACATCTCAGGAAATACAATTAACATAGCTTTTTATTATTATTACGAATTTCAATCAAATATACAGTGAAATATATTGTTCAATTGAGTAGTCTAAAACAGTGACGTCACAATTTGGTATTTAGTACATTTTTCATACAAAATTGTCGTTTTGACAGATGATAAAAAGTAACTAATTCGACTAAGGTGTCATCTAGCCTATTGTACATACACTAGGCCCGACACTAGGATTCCCTGTGTCGTGGGGATTAGTACCTTTGTTAATAATTTGGTGTGTGTGCGCGTGCGCATGTGTATTGGTAATTATTGCAAGACTTGTACTCTCAGTATGGTTGCAGTTTTTGTCCTTTTTACAGGTACTCCTATTAATGTTAACCGCTTTGCTATTGAAGGTATGCAACTTTGTGTATACGTAGAGAAATTGTTATTCTCAGTCAGGGTGTTTTGTTCCGTATGTTTGTAAAGTCTCTAGCGAGACAAGGATATTCCTAGGGCGATAGTTTTCTTTTTAAACCAATTGAAACAAAAGGGATCAAATACAACGCATTGTCTTTATTAAAGTAACAAATCTCTGTGTATGTTTGTGTGGGCATATCTCAGAAATGGCTTAACCGATTTTAACGCGGTAAACTTCACTAAACAATCAGTGTTAGATTTATTTCAATTGGTTGACAAATAAAAAAGTTATATCAGTGTAAAACCCGACACATATGCGGGCGGCGTCGCAGGAAAAAGCTAGCAAATACATATATTTCTATATACTTAGTCTGGCCATAAATACTGTTACACTTAATTATAAAAAAATATTACATTTGAATTTCGAATCTGTCATTTTTATACGATTGTTCATTGTGTTTTCTCATTTTGGCGCCAATACATTGTAAAATATTTTGCGATATTAAAATGGTGTGGGGTGATAAAGAGAACCGAATCGCTGTGATAGCATTACACAAAGTAGGTATGGAGCCAAATGCAATTTTTAAAACTCTCCATACACTTGGTATTAGTAAAATGTTTGTGTACCGGGCTATTAATAGGTACAATGAGACCTCCTCTGTTTGTGACAGAAAAAGATCTGGCCGTCCACGTAGTGTTCGTACGAAAAAGGTGGTCAAAGCAGTAAGGGAAAGAATTCGAAGAAATCCTGTCCGAAAGCAAAAGATTTTATCTCGGGAAATGAAGATAGCACCTAGAACCATGTCGCGTATTTTAAAAGATGACTTAGGACTTGCAGCCTATAAGAGACGCACTGGCCATTTCTTAACTGATAATTTAAAGAAGAATAGGGTGGTAAAATCGAAACAACTACTGAAGCGGTACGCAAAGGGAGGTCACAGAAAAATTTTGTTTACGGATGAGAAAATTTTTACAATTGAGCAACATTTTAACAAACAAAATGACCGTATTTATGCTCAAAGCTCTAAGGAAGCTTCCCAATTAGTCGACAGAGTGCAACGTGGACATTATCCGACTTCAGTGATGGTTTGGTGGGGTGTTAGCTATGAAGGAGTGACTGAGCCATATTTTTGTGAAAAAGGTATCAAAACATCGGCACAAGTGTATCAAGATACCATTCTTGAGAAGGTAGTTAAGCCCCTTAACATCACCATGTTCAATAACCAAGTATGGTCCTTCCAGCAAGACTCGGCGCCGGGTCATAAAGCTCGGTCCACGCAGTCTTGGTTGGAATCGAACGTTTCGGACTTCATCAGAGCTGAAGACTGGCCGTCGTCTAGTCCCGATCTTAATCCGCTGGATTATGATTTGTGGTCAGTTTTAGAGAGTACAGCTTGCTCTAAACGCCATGATAATTTGGAGTCCCTAAAACAATCTATACGATTGGCAGTGAAGAATTTTCCCATGGAAAGAGTGCGTGCTTCTATTGATAACTGGCCTCATCGTTTAAAGGACTGTATTGCAGCCAATGGAGACCACTTCGAATAAGCTTTTTATATTTTTAATTGTTTTATATTTATGTATTAAACTGACACACTGTAAAAGTAATAAATGTTATTTGCAGTTAACAATTTTCTTTTTTCTTTATTACAATATTTATGGCAAGACTAGGTATATAAAACTACGTGATAATATATCCGTTACTTTATCATCCGGTAACCGCGATAACTATGTATAATATATAGAACAAATTATATATTTGACTTTACAATGAAAATTATAATATAACCTAAAATAATATTGCCTTCACACATCTCACACACGGCCGTCTGATCCCACATCTGGCATACCCTGAACAATGGTAACCAGGTAAGAGGTAGTAGAGACACGCTGAATTCAGGACGAAGGTACCGGCTCGACAGGGGCAATACTACCCTCACAGTTCAACCTAAAGCGACAACGTTACTAAGACGGCCTTGCGGAAGCTGGGTATACTGAACAGAGTGAGACGGTTCTTTGCGCCTGAGCATCTGTGTCTTCTTTACAAGACCCAGGTACGCTCCTACGTGGAGTACTGTTCTCATCTTTACGATGGATCCGCGCAGTATTTGCTGGACGCTTTGAATCGGTTACAGCGGCGAACAGTCCAGATTATCAATAACCCGAAAGTCACTGAATCCCTTGAGTCTCTGCAGTTGCGAAGAGATGTCGCATCCTCCTCTCCGTTCCTCAAAAGGACAACTCGTGCTGGCCTTGGAAATCACCGTTTCAGAATGGTAGACATACGCTCCCGAACTAAGCGGTTCGGCTCTTCCTTCCTGTGCAAATCAGTTAAAGCCTGGAATTCATTACCAGCGCACGTGTTTCCCTCCCACTACGATCCCGGGTCCTTTAGGTGGAGCGTGAAAAAGCATCTCATTAGGTCACCATAGCGTGGGTCGCCATACTGCACTGTTTTCATTCGCAGTGAATACGGTGACCACCGCTCTTGGATTCTGTTCATGCTTTCTATCAGGCAGAATAGAGTCACTATGGTAGGCTGCTAAAGAAAATTAAAAAAGCATACGTGCTATCGTGATTTGTTGGTGTGTGAGAGACTGGAGGACCTTACAATGCCACGATGACTGTCATGCCTTTTACGTCCCCAAGCAAGGCGTGAAAAAGCATCTCACTAGGCCGCCATAGTGTTGATCATTGCATTGTTTACATTTGCAATGAGTATGATGACCACAACTCTTGGATTCTGTTCATGCTTTCCATCAGGCAGAGTAGAGTTTGGCCGGTTCTTAATATAGAAAAAAAGAGTGCTGATAAATTACACCCAGATTAAGAACAAATGAATATTAAAAACAATTATTTGTCCCGTGTGGGGTTTGAACGCACAACACTCAGCGCGATAGAGAGCTGCGTAGCGACTGCTTAAACCACTAGGCCAACCGTGCAGTTCTTTCAGTCTATCAGAACTGGCCTCATTGTGCCGGAGTTGGCTCTCCCACAGTCAAAGTTCACATAATATGTATGTATATATAAATATTTGATAATATAAATAAAAGTATCCACGGAAGCTACAACAATGGGTGCAGAAAACCATACGCAACTGCTGACAGGTATATTGAGACGTCACGATTGACCTCGCTATAACCTCCAATGCACAATATATTTGCTTCACGAGAGGTCAAGGAGAAATATAAGTGATAATGATTATTTAATTGTCCTCTATATATAATAACTGCATTTATGTCCGTGTGGTGACGGATTAGTATACATTCTATGGTTGTCGTAAGAGTCGATTATTTTAGGAGGGATCTGGATGTCGTAATAGCAGCTGTTCCCGGATCCCTCCTATATCAGACGCAGAGTGGCACACCGTGTGGTTTTAGTCGGTCCGTTTCCGACACACCACCCCGCCGTAAACCCCGGTGGGGTGACGGCACGCAAGGGTTTCCTCACGTTAAAAAAAGAAAGTGTTTGTTGTGTGGAAACCCCCTCGTGCCCACGAGGGGGTTTCCACACGTTAAAAAAAAAAGAGAGTCGATTATTTGAGCGAACTACACAAGACAACAGCATCAACTACTTCGGTGGCGCAGTGGTAATGAATGTGACTGCTGTGCTTGACGTCTCGGGTTCGATTCCCAGGTCGCACCAAAAGTTTGTATGATCTGTAAATATTTGTTTCGAAGTTTGGGTGTTTTCTATGTATAATATGTATGTATTTACAAAAAAAAAAGTATATAAGTATTCTATCAGTCAGTCTAGTTATCATAGCACAATCTCTGCTTAGTTTGAAACTAGATGGCGTTGTGTTAAATGTCCGAAATATTTATTTATTGTAAAGAGATGAAAATCTTACCAATCAGTCTGGTCAGCGTGGTATAGTATGCCAAAACTTTTATGAGGAGTGGCCTATGTCGAGGAGTTGACAGTTTACGGTTGTCAATGGAAGTACAATCATTTATTCCATGTCTAGATATACATATCTGTAGTTTGGTTATCAAAGTACAGAATCAGTCTCGTCCGTGGTGAGACTGCCGTATGTTTCACGTTATTATGTATGACAGTTGCGTTCAGAATATCATATTTGGCAGCAAATTATAATCATGATGAAGTTCCTGAGAAGTCCAATGATTTCATCTTTGAATGATCACGACTTTTAAGATTATAGTATATCCTTGTTCGTGTCTAAGATTTCATCACTCACATAACTCAATTAATTATTGACCAATGATGATGTAAGGTATAATTAATTAAAGTCATCGTCATAGCCCACCGGATTAGCAAGCTGAAGTGGCAGTGGACTGATCATGTTAGCCGCAGAACCGACAACGTTGGGGTAAACGAGTTCTAGAGTGGAGACCGCGTCGCGGCAAACGTAGAGTAGGACGCCCTCAGGCTAGGTGGGGTGATGGTTTGCGCAGGATGGCTGGCACGAGTTGAATGCGAGAAGCCCAAACCGATCAGAGTGGCATGCAATGAGAGAGGCCTATGTCCAGGCTGATGATGATAATGAATTAGGCAATTATAGAGCCTTTTTGGGATGAGGTGGAAAACGTTTTCATATCTCTGGCTGATTGGGGACACAGGAGCCAGGAGTATATTGTATTTCCATCTATTTTGATGGCCGAGAGAAAGACCCGGACTGGATATGAATTCAGGTGCGTCCAAATTCAACCAGAGAGACAAGTGTATAGACCCTAATGGAGTGCTCCTTCATGTTGGTA
This sequence comes from Hypercompe scribonia, assembly GCA_949316085.1. NCBI lineage: Eukaryota > Metazoa > Arthropoda > Insecta > Lepidoptera > Erebidae > Hypercompe > Hypercompe scribonia. Next base: position 11,490,181 of record OX438994.1, read on the forward strand.
GAAAGAGACATTAGGACTCCCATATCTGCACCGGCTCTGATTAAAAGTAACGAAAAATCTGCTTGACATCGGCTTTCTTTCATGAGGCCTGCGCAATAATAAATAAATATTTCGGATATTTGACATACAACGTCATCTAGTTTCAAACGAAACAGAGCTTGAGCTATGATAACTAGACTGACTGATAAAATACTTATATACTTTTTTTTGTAAATACATACATATTATACATAAAAACACCCAAACTTCGAAACGAATATTTGCAGATCCTACAAACATTTGGCCCGACCCAAGAATCGAACCCGAGGTCTCAAGCACAGCAGTCGAATCACTACCGCTGCGTGACTGAGGCAGTTGTGTCGAAGAATGCAAAATAAGTACTTACTATGATAGTTTTGCCTCCTTAGCCAAGACGCAAATGTTTCGCGTCGATTCTCTTTCTACAATCACTAACGCCTCTATTTTCTCGCATTATTGGCAACACTTTGTTTTGACCACGTGACTTAGCGTTGAGGTGACTTCATTACAATTTAATTGTTGGTTTTCTATTATCGTTTACGTTTGTAGAATGTAGAATTATTATAACACGTTCAAATAACCGTTGTACCTTCTAATTAACTCGCGAACTTGGCTCACGATCCAATTTTGCAATCAAATGGCATTGACTCGCCTTCCTGCTGTATGAGACTAGACACGAAGCGTGGTTTTAAATACGTTTCAATGACACTACCTCATCCATTGATGGAACGTCCATTAGTTCATCAACAGCCTTTAGTTGTCCAAGGTTGGACATAGGTCACTACTTATAAGGAAGGTTTTGGCCTACTACGCCAAGCTGCCAAACTGGTTGGTATAGGGTGTTTGTTGTGTTGATCTGGATGTCGTAACAGCAGCGGTTCCCGGATCCCTCCTATATCAGACGCAGAGTGGCACACCGTGTGGTTTTAGTCGGTCCGATTCTGACACACCAACCCGCCGTAAACCCCGGTGGAGTGAATACCCATGGAAGTTTCCTGCGTAGCTTACTCCTTGAGTCAGCTCTTACGACACCCACCAGATAAAAAGTGGTGGTGATAGTCACACGGACAGATTTAATGGTATTTTATATAAACAAGTAGATATTAGCGTACAAAAACTTTATTGCAAGTTCAGATGTCTTTACTCGGAGGTGATCAGCCATTACATACATCAGAAGTGAATCATAACAGTAATTTAATATGTGTTTTTTTATATAAATGGGTTTTCCTGCAATTACGGTATGTCGAGACAAGGGTTCGGATAAATTATGCTAAGTTTATCTTCCTCTAAAAATTCTGAGTAACTGCATGATGCTTGATATGAACGTAGAGAATAAAATATAACGATTTACGCATGTAGGTATTTAAATATATATTATGACGTGTGTACTCTTAACCTTTACCAAATCATGAAACACCTGTAATAAAAAATACGGGGATCCAACCTAAAGCGCCAGCATCCGTGTTGACGTGTTTCGTTGGAGAGTGTGAGACCGCAGGCCCATTGATGCAGGGGTGACAGTTATCGTGGTAACTGTGTAAGCCTTACACTGTCACGATGACTGTCATGTCTTTTACGTCCCCAAGCGGGGTGTGAAAGTGTGAAAAAGCATGTCACAAGGCCGCCATAGTGTGGGTCACCATGGTGCATTGTCTGCATTTGCAATGAGTGTGGTGACTACAACTCTTGGATTCTATTTATGTTTTTCATCAGGTAGAGTAGAGACACTTTGGCAGGCTCTTAATATAGAAAAAAAATATATATAGCCATGAAAACTACCGAGTTAGGTGATACCTTAAAACAGTATTCCGAAATTTTCAATTGTAATTTTGAAAATTAACAATTCACAATTTTTTATTAAAATTACTAAAATTTTCACATCTATCGGCACTCCGACAAATTTGTGAGAATTTATGGGTGTTTGGCAAACTTTCACATAAAAACACTGAACAGATTTAGATGAAACTTTACAATAATATAGTTTATCACTATAAACTATATTATTGTAAAGGACCCACACTATGGGGCCTAGTGAAACGCTTTTCACGCTCCGCTTGAGGACGTAAAAGGCATGACGAGGAAGTGTAAGTCTCCTGCACTTGCCATGATAACTGTGACCCCTGCGGGGGTCTTTGGTTTCGCACTCATTAACAAAAGACGACAGTACCGATGCTGTCGCTTTAGGTTGGTCTTCTGTGAGAGCGTCCCGGTCGAGCCGGCCCATTCAATTCAGCATGGTTCTATTTACTTCTGTAGTTCAAATGTGTGTGGGTATCTTTAGCGGGTGGTTGCTGATAGATAACATTCACTTGGCCCTGTGGGTGTGATATGCGTTCGTAGCTCCGTACTTGTTGTTTAATATACATTGAAAGTAGCTTTTTTATATATCTTCACAACCGAGATACGAAACTTGATACCATGGCGGACGGCAATTTTATGTCACTGCCGTTCATGCAGCTCCATCTCTCAGAGTTTTGAAGTAAAGAGTCGAAGGGTCTGTTGGTCTAGTGGCTAGTCATACTGTAGCAGACTCAGGTCGTGGGTTCAATTCCCATCCAGGACAAATCTTTGTGTAATTGATCAATTTTTTTTTTATCAAGAGTTGTGGTCACCATACTCATTGTGAATGCAGGCAATATGGCAAAAGACTATGGCCCCCTAGTGAGATGCTTCTTCATGTCCCGCTGGGGGCGTAAAAGGCATGTCACTCTTCGTGGCATTGTAAGACTCACACACTTACCACGACCACTGTCACCCCTGTATCAATGGGCCTCCGGCCCATGTAGGGGTTTTGAAATATATCAGTATATTTATCAGTAGTTACCTTTTTTTTATCGTGTGGAAACCCCCTCGGGCCGTCACCCCACCGGGGTTTACGTGTCGGAGTCGGACCGACTAAAACCACACGGTGTGCCACTCTGCGCCTGATATAGGAGGGATCCGGGAGCTGCTATTACGACATCCAGATCAGCAGTTACTATAGCACAGGGTCTGACTAGTTGGGAGATCAGAGCGCCGTGTGTGAGACGTGTGATATTGTTATTAAAATCAACGAAAAATACTTAACACCGGTTTCCTGTAGAGCTGAGGGTTGACAGTAAAGTGATGATGGCCAGCTGTTTAATTAATTAATTGTATGACGTATTATTAATCAATTATTACATACCAATACCATTATGGTTGACACAGCTGCCATAAATACAGAGTTAATAAAGATTTACCGTTTCAATAGCTAAGGTTACCGCTTACCATGAATGTTGCGGCGTCAATAAAGGAAATTTTAAAGTATCAACTATTTTTTTTTTTTTTTGTCATTCAGTACACAAAAAAAAATTGCGCAATTTATAAAAAGTTGAAGAGGTTGTTTGTTTGGTTGAACGTGCAAATCTCGGGTACTACTGGTTCCAAGAAAACAATAATTTTAGTATTATATACTCAATTTATTGAGGAAAGCTATATGCCCATATAACATTACGCTACCCATAGGAGCTGAGCATCAATAACTTATTTACAAAAACCCGAGATCTATTATTTTTTCATATAAGCCAGGCGAATCCGGATATAAAACTGATAATAATATGACTGCACGGTTGGCCTTGTGGTTTAAGCGGTCGCCACGCCACACTCTACTACGCCAAGTGTTGTGGGTTCAAACCCTACATGGGACAACACTTTGTGTGATCCACAAATCGTTGTTCTGAGTCTGTATTTGTAAAGTACTCTGCGACACAGAATTTATTCCTGAAGCGGGTAGTTTTTTTTTAAAAAAAAAGCACTCCTAGTCGATTTTGGCCACTGTGACCAGTGTCAACAGAGACCAGCCCATGCAGGAGATATTACAGTGCACACGTGTGTGCGCAAAGATAGGTGCACACTTTGTTCCTTCACTCTCACAATCCGATGGGATGGCTATCCTACACTATATATTCTATATATTTTTTTTTCTACATTAAGAGCCTGCCAAAGTGACTATTTTGCCAGATGGAAAGCATGAATAGAACCCAAGAGTTGTGGTCACCATACTCATTGCAAATGCAGACAATGCAGTGTGGTGATCCACACTATGGCGGCCTTGTGAGATGCTTTTTCAAACCCCGCTTGGGGACGTAAAAGGCATGACAGTCATCGTGATAGTGTAAGGCTTACACAGTTACCATGATAACTGTCATCCGTCCTGCTCTACACGACCGAGGAGACATTAGGCGCAGGACCAACGACTTTAGATGCTCTCCGAAGCGCGGGATTCAAAATCTCAACTTCTAAACTCCAGGTTATTTAAAACTTCTGTTACCAGAAAAACTCAGTAATAGTTTTTGCCCCCACCTGAGAATCGAACCTAAACCCTTTTGAGCGGCAGTCGCATACGCTAACCGTTACACCAACGAGGATACGAAAGTAGTTAAACAACTATATATACGCACGCTTAATTATATGTCTGTATGTTTCGACACGTAGCGATGGTTATTACTGACGTCCATTTGCAAGTACGCGCATTCTTGCAAACCCGCAAGTGAAATTACCCACCACCATTCATTTTAAGACTTTAAAACGACGTGTTAAGGTTGAAAATCATAAAACTGTACCAGCAGCGTCAGGTAACCCAGGTTTCAGAGCATTGGCCCCAGCAGAACATCTAATAAGAATTCAATTAAGATTTGATGATTAAAATTCCACACGCAAACTTCGCGTGAGATGTTCTTCAAGCAACGACGGGTGCAGAATACATTATTGGATGGTTACAAGGAAATCTTTCAGCTGCATGAGATACCAATTTAGCCAGAATAAGTGGAAGATAAAGTATTTTCATGGTGTGAGGGGTTGTGTGATGGGTAGTAACTAACACTGCCCTTATATTCCACATACACTGGAACCTAAATGGTCGCGCACAGTGCGGTTTCAGAGAAATTTTCTCCCGCGAACAATCCCGTTAGGGAATGAGCTCCCTGCCGAGGTTTTCCCTGGAAACTACAGTATGGGGCTCTTCAAGAAGGGGGTAAATAGATTGTTAAAGGGTCGGCAACGCGCACGTGATGCCCCTGGTGCCGCAGGCGTTCATAGGCTGCGGTAACCGCTTACCATCAGGCGGGCCGTATGCTTGTTTGCCACCGTCGTGGTATAAAAAAAAAAATAAAAAAAAAACTCAAATGTTTTGGAAACCTCCTCAGAAATACGCAGGAAGCGGCATTGGGTTCAGGTAACTTGAATCCACAAGGTAAAAAGTCAACATTTGCCAAAACATGGTTCTTTTGATTGGCTGACTTTTTTGACCGGACCATAATCGACAGTCATATTTTTGAGAGGTTTTTTCCTCTTTGCAAGGTTGTGGTGTCGCGTCGATAACTGTTACAGCATACTTTATTACCAATTTGTGAAGATATCATTACACAAATTACATTAACAGCCTATATAGTTAACTGCTGGACATAGGCCACTCTTAGAACGGTGATTTTGACCTCCAAGTTGGTATAGGGTTGGTGTCAAGTTTTCATTCTCTTTATGGAGCTGTTGTCTTCGGTAGTTAGAAAACTAGTAGGCTCTTATGACACCCACGGAATGAATAAGGTTGCTGACACTGAACTGCCGTACTCCTTTCTTTAGTAAAGGTATTTTAGGTCTTATTTCTTTTTTTTTATTGAGAGCCTAGTGAGTGCCAGGGTTGAACTGCTTTACACAGGTAAAAAAACCGCTAACTGCTTCCACCCTAAATGGTGGCTTCAGAAGCCAGCACGTTTTGTCGTGTCCAGGAAAAGTGGTAGGAGTATATAGAAGAACTCCTAATCATACTCTAAGGCGATAGAGCACTGCCATAGACGCTACATCATACAGAAACTCAAGGGATCTTGCTTCAGGACTGCTGATAATGTGAACTATTCACCGCTGCAACCGAACCAGAGCATCCAGCAAATACTGTGCGAATTCATCGCGTAGGTGAGAACTCCACGCAAGAGCGAACCTGGGTCTTGTAAAAAGACGCAGATGCTCGCGTGAGAAGAATCGTCTCACTTTGTAAGTTACATCTAAATTCCGCAAGGCCACTTTAGTGATGCTCTCAATGTATATGAGGGTTGAGATCCCGACAAAAATCCATACCCAGAACACCGAGCTTAGTTTGAAATGGCAGTTGAACGTTCCAAAAGGTAACGAGGGGTAAGAACGGAGACTTTTTGGTAGAAAGCGCACACACCTATGTATTATTGGAGTTGTGCTCGACCAAATTGATATAGTTTTAATTATCATGAGTTGGAGTATCGGGCCGTAGCCCGCCCGTCATGATCAGCTCGCCTGGTCGGAAGCACATGACACCTCGCCCCTCCATAAAAATATGCAAGATAACATCATTACAAAGAGAAGGAAAACTTGAAACAAACCCTATTCCAACCCGTCTGGCCAGCGTGGTATAGTAGGCCAAAACCTCCTTGCTAAGGAGAGGTCTGTGTCCAGCAGTGGACTGTAAAAGGCTGTTGATATCATGAGTAAGTGCCTATTGCAATGACACTAATATATAAAAGTGACTGCGACAAATAGTTTTTAATAAAAAGTTTCTTCAAATATTTAAAATCAACAATCCTTTTCGAAATACCCTCCTTTATAAAACCAACTAAATATCATTTTTTGAATAATTAATCCCACCGTGCGACAGTAGTCGCTTAATATTCATCACATACCATCTTTTGCTTCGTATACCACAAAAAAAATCAATTCACACACGGCTGTCTGGTCCCTAACTATGCAGCGCCGTGTTGGAACCAGACTGCCGTATACTGTACATATTATAAATAAACCTCACAATCTTGGGAATCGAACCCACTACCTCAGGTTTAGCGATTAGTGTCACAGTGTAATGTACCTATGTACTAGCTGACCTACGCAATCTCGTCTCGTCTCCTATTGTCAGTAGCGTAAGGTTTTTATTTATTTATTTTATCTTCATTGTCACATATCAATAGGCACAAAAGAAAATTGAGTTACAAATTATGTAAACGTAACAATCGCTGGTCTTATCGCTCAAGGCGATCTCTTACTTTGTACGGATTTCAAGCATTTACAAATTTGGATAGTTTGTGGCACACAAATCCAAAACCACTCTTTACTGAAAAAAAAAAAACAAAACAAGGGACACGCAGATGGAACGAAGTTACTTTCGATTACTTATCGAAGGAATTGTACAGGATTCATTGTTATTATTATTTTCTATTATTTTATTATTTATTGTGTACAAAACACCTGTATAAACTTAACAAAACAAAAATAATCATCGCGACGCTACACAGTTCAAAGCAAAATAGAAAGACGAAACGAAAATAATTGGCTTGCTTTCTATGAGAGAGAGAAAGACAAACAGAAACATGCGCACACCGTACAGTATAGCAAAAAGTGTCGTGACAACTTTTCGTCTGAATTTTTTCCGTCTAGCCTCCTTCGCAAGGCACGACAAGGAACTTCGTTAAAAAAAACATAAAAGACAGACTAGAGACTCAGAAAAATAGAGAGAAAACATGACTGGAGTAATTGAGATGACACGATGATGAAACTACGTAGAAGAACATCACTGCAAAGAAAAGGAACTGGACTGCTGCTGTTGCTGCTGATGATGATTTTTTTATGTTTGTTAATGCTTTTTGTGCCGATAACTATGCTCACAAGCAACACTCTGAAGTGTGAAGTGTTACCTACAAAAAGTTGTATATTTTTATAGACCTATGGCAGTGGTTCCCGATTAGTTTTTTCTACGTACCACTTCAAGAAAGACCTCGAACTTGCGTAACCCTTAGTCAAAGTCAAAGTAAAATGCGTTTATTGAAAATAGGTTTCTAAGAACACTTATGTAAAAAGTGACATTTAATTTAACATTAAGAAAATGACTCGACCACAAATAACTTTAAGGAGTCGGGAGAGAAGGATTAAATGATCATTAGGTATTGATTTTAAGGATTTAATATTTTAATTAAGATATTGCTCGCGTACCCCTTGATGCAATCTCACGTACCCCTGGGGATACGCGTACAACTAAATGGGAAACAGTGACCTATGGAGTCTAAAGTGGTAACAAAAATTTGGTATATTACAATACTTTACTTTAGCCAGTGTGTAATAAATATTTAGGATGACTGACACACAACGTGATCCAACTTGAAACTAAGCAGAGTTTGTATAAAGGCAGTTAGATTGACTGATAGAATGCTTACATACTTTTTTTATTATACACAGAAAATACTTTAACTCTGAAACAAACACTTGCAAATCAGACAAAAATTTGGTCAACCCAGGCATTGAAAGCAGTACACTATCAATGCGCCACTGAGATAGTCAATTATGCCACTATTTATGAGTCTGTCTACATAGAAAACATCCAAACTTCTAAATAAATATTTATAGATGACACAAATGGTAACCAAACCCAAGACCTCTAGCACTAGCAGTCGCATAAGCTACTGCTGTGCCAGTCAGAGGCATTAAAATTATATATAATGTACTTACTTGAAATTATGGCATTGTCTGACTCCCCTGGGCACGATTACTGGGCATCCTGTTCAGTCTCTTTCCAATAGTCTGTACGTGGAAACCAATGTTCTGCAACCTCTCATGATCCAAGATTTTTCTTCCATCAAAAATATATGCTGGCTTCATCATTACTTCATATATTTTCTGAAAATCTAGCGTTTTAAATTCATCCCATTCCGTACAGAGTACTATAGCATGAGCACCAGTCACAGCTGAGTATGCTGTGTCATGGATTTCAACATTCTTTTTAACGATTTCTGGATCTGAAGTAACATAAGGACTCGTTAACTCGTACATAATCTGTTCTGGCTCTACTTTTGGATCATAAATGTGTAGTTTTGCTCCTTCATCTACTAGAGTTTGCGATACGTAAATTGCAGGTGATTCTCTTGTGTCTCCCGTATTTTTCTTAAACGAAAAGCCTAAAACGGCTATATTTTTATCAGTAACTGTATTAAATAGAGATTCTATAACTTTTCTAGTGAACCTTATCTTCTGGTAATCATTCAAGTTGAGGACTTGCTGCCAATAAGCTGCTACTTCAGGCAAATTTAAACACTCACATAAATAAATAAGGTTTAAAATGTCTTTTTGGAAACAACTGCCACCAAAACCTATTGACGCTTCAAGGAATTTTGGACCAATACGGGAGTCCCGGCCTACTGCTCTGGCTACTTCGGACACATCGGCTCCTGTAGCTTCACATACAGCAGACAAAGAGTTTATACTAGATATCCTCTGTGCTAGAAAAGCATTAGCAGCCAGTTTAGACAGTTCTGAACTCCAAGTGTTTGTTGTAAGGATATTCTTAGCCGGTATCCAGTGCTCGTATACCCAGCACAGCTCTTGAATAGCTTTCTGGCCATCAGGAGTATCTTCACCACCAATTAAAACCCTCTCAGCTTCAACTAAATCGACAATAGCAGTTCCTTCTGCCAGGAATTCTGGGTTTGACAGAATTTGATAGTTCACACCTGGTTTTGTGTTTGCTCTGAGTATTTTCATGATAATTTCAGCAGCCTTAACAGGAACAGTGCTTTTCTCAACCACAATTTTGTTACTCGTCGCTAGATCAGCTATCATACGGGCTGCACTCTCAACGTACTTCAAGTCTGCAGCCCTTCCTTTACCGTTTCCGAATGTCTTAGTGGGAGTATTCACTGATATAAATATCAAGTCAGCTTCCTGAATGCCTTTTGCTATGTCAGTCGAAAAAAATAAATTTTTACCTCGACACTGTCTAACGACGTCGTCCAATCCTGGCTCATATATAGGCAATTTGTCAGAATTCCACTGACTTATCCTCTCCGCACTTTTATCACAAACAGTTACCTTAATATTGGGGCATTTCAAGGCAATCACACTGCAAGTAGGCCCGCCGACGTACCCCGCTCCTAGACAGCAAATTTTCTCAATAACCATTTTTAATCCACGAACAAAGCACAAGTGACAAGAATTAACACCGTAGAAGTGATAAAAAGGTTTTAATTATGTTTTAGTACACGTTAAAACTAATGAATTAACTATGTTTTGTAGAACTGATTATAAAATACGATATTATCGTTTTAATTAGTTTTTGCCGCGTTTTGTTGTGCTAACATGTGGCAGCCAAATGTTGTCAGCGTCGGCGTTGGGCAATAATTACCGCTTTGTAAGAAGTTCGCGAGCTTTTATTTTAACAGCGCTTTAATAGCCGACCCGTCAGCAGCTGCACTCGGCTGATGGGATGGTGTCAATGACATTTGGCTTTAGTGCTGCGAACACATTGACTACCTTAATAGAATTGAGTTTATCAGAATTATCAGACAAATACGTATCGTCGTCATTTATAGATAGATAACATTTATGAATAATCCTATTGTTGATACTATAATCAGAATAAATAATAATAGACGGGTTGTAATAGTAGGGACACATGAATTTAAATATTCTCGTGTTCAAATTAATTGTCATTTAGAAAGAAATAGTTTAATAATTTTAAGAAAAAAGAAAACAAGATCTCATCAGTTCATAACTTCTTATATAAGGCAGGATTGGAGTATATTACTACCCATTCTACCTAAATAATTTTAAATAGAGGTAAATCTTTAACATTGATATTAGACCATATAATAGAAAAGAATCTATAAGGTAGCAAGCCAAACCGCTGTCTCGAAACGAGTATAATGGATTTTAGTTTATAGATCACAGTTTTAAAGTCAATTTCATCTTGACAGTTAAAACAATATACATTAACATTTCAGGATAAACAACTTGCAACTGTAAACGACTTTGATAAAATCCAAATGTGTCAAGTTGTCAAGGATATACGATTTCATTAATTGTTGCAGAGAATGCGTGGCCTCATTGACACAAATCTGTATAATTCGGTAGTATCACCGTTTACCATTCAATAATATACCACATTTGCCAACTCAGTGGTAAAAAGAAACAGTATTCAATAAAATGCATTTATTGTTCCTGATAAAAATACTTTACAACACTAGTGTGATCTGATGTGTTGCTAGTAACCAAATAACCTTTACCTAAAATGAATGCAAATATTCGAGACCAGTAATTCCAGTTTAATAAGTGTTCTAATAAATATTATGCATATGTAATTAATAAAATAATTTTAACAGAAAAGATTTAGCAGTTATAGACAATTTTTAGAGCCAAACGACAATCGAAATTTTGGCTTTAATCATGTATGTGTCACCTACCTAGTTTCTATGAAAAAAATAAATTGTGATTTGACCATTCTTCTGATTCTAAAAGAGTACATTTAAATAAATAATATTTTTTGTTAAAGAATCTTTAAAAATCAATAAGTAATAAACATAAGAATAATAATTTAAAATAATTTCCTCAAAAAGGATTTTTTAATATTAACGTTAAAAAAAGGAAAAAATTTGATTATTTTTAAATTGTATGTAAACAAAACCTTAATTCAGATCACCTATTGACTATTGTACTTCGTGTTGATTAAAAACAATACTAAGAATTAGACCCTGAATGTTTTAGCGACAATATTTTATATACTCAATTAATCAGAATGTCTGTCTGTCGCACTTGTTTATCTAAAAACGATCTACTTCCAATATTTTCTGATAAAAATCATGTTATAACACGTACAAAACAACTTTATGTAGTGACCGGCATTAAGGCAAGTAATTAGAAAATTACCAATTAAAAGAGTACAAATGCATGTATGATAAAATCAACACATTTATATAATGTACTGATAAAATAAAGGAAATAGATTACGATAATGAAATAAGTTTACGATAGATTAATAGTGATTTCTAGTGTTATATTTTATTACTCGAAATAGTTTATTTACGATTCAATAAGGTCCAATAAAAATTTACGGCCATTGCTGTAGCTCTTAACTAGGAATTCGGATACACTAATGATTTACTTTTATTTTTTTATGGTATTGGATACTTATTAAAAGAATTTGTCACATCTCACACATATTTTTTCTATAATAAGAGCCTGCCAAAGTGACTCTACTCTGCCTGATGGAGAGCATGAATAATATCCAAGAGTTGTGGTCACCACACTCATTGCAAATGCAGACAATGCAGTATGGTGACACACTGGCGGCCTTGTGAGATGCTTTTTCACACCCCGGTTGGGGATGTAAAAGGCATGACGGTCATTGTGACAGTGTAAGGTTTACACAGATACCACGTTAACTGTCATCCCTGCTTCAATGGTAGTCTGATCTCCAACTTGGAATAGCCTGCTGTGTGGTAGCCATACTGCTGGCCAACATACTTTTATGTTTCTAAATACTTACATATTGTAGATAATTAACACTCAGACAGCTAATGATAGCTGCTGATCACCCTTGTGAGAATCAAATCCACAAACTTCAGCTTTGCAGTCATATTCACTATCCGATAGACCAATACGCAAGTTAATATCTATCCAGGACATAATATTTTAACTTACATGTGACCTTATTGGTTTAGTAGTTAAAGATCCAGGTAGCGGAGCTAGAGATTGTGGTTGAATTGAATTGGAGTTCAGAATAAATAATTTTGTAGTGAGCATGTATGATCATACATCGTTCAAATTACAGAGTATCACTGCCACCATTCATCCCATAGGTGTCAAAAACTACATGCCATGAAAGAACAAACTACACAGAACAACTGCAAAGACAAGGAAAACTTAAAACAAATCATATACCAATTGGTGGCCAAAACCACCTTTCTAAGGAGAGGCCTATGTCCAGCAGTGAGCTTGAAAGCTGTTGATGATGATAATCATTAGTATTGTGTCTGAATATCTCTATAATATGTATGTCTTTTTGAAGTGACAGTTTGAGACCTAAAAGTCTGACAATATTCTGTTGTGGAGGTTTGATAGTAGTCCTCCTTGTAGAAAATTAATATTCAGCCTTGTTGTATTAGACTGAAAGTCGACCATAAACTTTTTTTTATTAACATGTGGTTAGAACCCACTAGGGTTTGTGGTGGGCGGTGTGCCAGAATCAGACTGTTTAGAACCCCATGGTGTGTTTATCTACTCTTACCTCGGTGACGAGCTGATGTGTGTATTTATTATATATAATCATGATTATCAGCACTCTAGTTATAGTAAGGGGTCTACTAAGTTTAGGATCAGACTAAAATAATAAATATTTCAGACATCTAACACACAACACAATCTAGTTTCAAACTAAGCAGAGCTTGTACTATGATAACTAGACTCACTGATAGCATATTTCTATACTTTTTTTTTGTAAATACATACATATTATACATAGGAAACACCCAAACTTTGAAACAAATATTTGCAGATCATACAAATGTTTGGTCCGACCCGGAAATCGAAGACCTCAAGCACAGCAGTCGCATTCACTACCGCTGCGCTACCGAGGCATTTATATTATATATATATGTAAAGTACTATTATGTATGGTATATATTTGTCAATAACAGATTTTTCCGCATTCTGCTATTAATATAGAATGAAATTATTTAATGCTCAATTAGAGTTTATCATCTACAGATATTACCAAATGATGAACTGCCCCAGGTATTATGTACTCAATGTATTAAATTAATAGAACAAGCATCACAATTAAGAAAACAGAGCTCCAAAGCAAATAACATTCTTAAAAGAAAAATAAAATGTAATGCTGTTCAAACTGATATTAAAATATCATTACCACAAGATGATATTGCTAAACCCGATAGTAATAAACATAATCATATACAACTATCAAATGGAAAAGAATTTGAAATTAAATCAGAAATGATTGTTAAAAATAACACAGAAATAAACAGTATTCAGATTGAAGATTTTGAATCAAGTGATGATGGTGGAAGCATAGGTGATGTAATTCTTGAAGATTTAGAATCTGCTGGTGAAGAAGTAAAAGTGTGTATAGAAGATTTTGAGTCTAGTGATAGCTTTGGTGAAGAAGATCTCGCTCCTATGGTAGGAGTATTAAAAGAAGGTTCTAATAACTACTATGGCTACAACCAAGCAGTAAAAGAGAAGCAGTTAATGGATAGGGAAAGAAGAAAAGTTGAGACAAAGGTAAATTTATATTTTCTTTTTTTTAAATGATGATGATGATGATGATTATGGTGATCATAATGATGATGTTGATAATGTAGTCATAGCCGATTTGGGTCACGACGGCAAGTCTCAACGAAGACTTAGGAGATATTATGGTGCACAAGTATGTGTGCAAACACAGTTAATCGTTATTCAGAGTCAAAACATACCCTCGTGGACACTATGGCGCTTCAGAGTCATAATCTCTCCGGCAGTGTCGGATAGCCGCCCCATCAGATTGTGAAAGCGAGGGAACAGAAAGTGTACCTGTGTTTGCACACACACTTGTACACACTTGAGGCTGGTCTCCGTTGAGACTGGCTGCCGTAAGTCCTGCACCAACGAAACAGACCAGCATGGATGCTGTCGCTTTAGGTTAATTTTCTATGAGAGGGTAGTACTGCCTCGATCGAGCCCGCTCGTACAAATATCAGAGTGGCTCAACTACTTTTAGATTAATTAATTCTAAACATATCAGTCTGTTGTTCTACGCTTTCCAGAAATTGGCACAGAAGTTACTGGCTCTAGCTGTGACGCCATATGACCCTGGAGGCCCAATTCGCTGTTGTCTCTGCAGCACAGCAGTCAGGAGTGTTCAGAATTTCAAGAACCATGCTCGGACACATTATGGTCTTCAAAATGCTTGTGAGGTGAGTTCTCTCCTCTGGTGTAGCAATCAGAATCACTGACCACGGGAATCAGTATATTAAACCCTGCGTTTGTATATGAGAGAGTTCTGACGAGCTCTTCCAACTGATCCCATCCTCTCCGTTCCTCTACAGGACAACTCGTGCTGGCTTTGGAAGTCACCGTTTCAACATGGTAAACATACGCTCCCGAACTAAACGGTTCAGCTCCTCCTTCCTGTCCAAATCAGTTAAAGCCTGGCATTCATTACCAGCGCACGTGTTTCCCTCCCACTACGATCCCGGGTCCTTTAAGCGGGGCGTGTAAAAGCATCTCACTAGGCCGCCATACTGCACTGTTTTTATTCGCAGTGAGTAGGACGACCTCCGCTCTTGAATTCTAT
Source organism: Hypercompe scribonia (assembly GCA_949316085.1). NCBI lineage: Eukaryota > Metazoa > Arthropoda > Insecta > Lepidoptera > Erebidae > Hypercompe > Hypercompe scribonia. The sequence goes on from OX438994.1 coordinate 11,505,290, forward strand.
TCATACTTTCCATCAGGCAGAATAGAATCACTTTGGTAGGTTATAAATAAATTTAAAAAAAGATATAGCGATTTGTTAGAGTTTTCGTAATGATACAGAGCTCTGACAACCAGATGGTCACTATTTGGTAAGTGTATCCCCATCTATGGATACATGAGCTAAAGAGTCACAAATGCTTAGCTACCCTTTGAGTGCCCAAGAATTAGGAAATGTTTGAGGACGGGTGTTCAAATAATCTTACTGCTTAAAATTGCTTAACGTCTGTTTTCTGAGAGCCTGGAGTCTCCGGTCGAACTGGACCGTGCAAGCATGGCTCTTCAGTTCACTTACGAGGTACATTTCAGGTGGAAATTGATTGCACTTCGTTTGTGATAAAACTGGGACGTAGACAATGAAAATATGGGTGAAACAAAATTAATCGCTTGTTACTTTGTCGATTTCGTAGCCGTCTGTCACGGAGATCAAGTTGTATTTAAAGGACTGTTATACACTGTGACTGGTGAGATACCTTCAATACTTATGGAGAGTACTCGGTACTCGATTCTCGTTAACTTGGTATAAAAAAAATAGGTGCTTATTTTTTATCGAAATGTCTCTAAAAAATAAGTGAAATTTGGATATTATACTCCCTAAGCTCGCCGCACTGTTTACGTTGATCTAGTCACGAGCGGCGCGGCGGCACCCACCCCCGCCCTCCATCCCGCTACATAGGCAACAGCTGTACAGTGTAGGTACCGATGTATTCTGTGTTGATAGTCACGAGCGGCGCGGTGGCACCCATCCCCGCCCTCCATCCCGCTACATAGGCAACAGCTGTACTGTGTAGGTACCTATGTATTCTGTGTTGATAGACACGTGCGGCCGCGCGGTGTCCAAGTATTCCGCAGTTCAATACTGGGCTCTCGGTGTACTGTGTACGAAGTTTACTAAGAAGTTATTTAATATTTTGTTTTTATGTTATTTTATTTCATGATATTTGTTCACATATTATCACGTCCTCAAATATTGAAGGTATCTCACCAGTCACTGTATAATCCTACTAGTATTATAAATGCAAAAGTTTCTGACTATGGTTTAAGGCTATGAGGCTTATGTCCAGCAGTGGACTGTTAAAAGCTATGGATGATGCGATAATCCTCGTAATCTCACAGTGATATGGCAAATAAGTGCATTCGAAATGTAGTCATAACATCACACATGCACTTTACTGTCAACACTTAAGGGAACTCGTTTTATTTTAAAAAAATGTATGCGTGTACTAGCGTACACTCGTAAGAAGTGAAACTTCTTTATGACGTTATTTTACAAAAAAATAATTTAAACCCGTCCGAAGTCGATGCAATCGCCACCTGGATTTCAAAAATGTAACTACTCAAAACGGGCCGCAAAATACATTGGAGACATTTACCAATCCCTACTCCACTGGAGAAAGTATACTTCGAATCACGCGTGGTAGGGATAAGAAAAAGATGGCACGTAACGGAAAAATGTGACGCGTAACGAAAAAATGTTACACTAAATTTTTTTCCAACCCCGATAAAGAAGTTTCACTTCAATATTTCTATATTTCTAAATACATACAAATTATTTTTAAATGACACTCAAACAGTGCAAATAATCGTGCTCACCACACAATTACTTGTTGTGGGTGGGAATCGAACCCGAATGGAAGTGACAGGCCAGTCAAGTAATGTTTGTAAAAGTTTGTGACTATGGATGTTTGTTACTCTTTCACGAAAAAACTACTGTACAGATTTGGATGAAATTTCCCAGTAATATAGGTTATACATCGGAATAACATATAGGCTACAATTTGTAATGATTTTATGTAATTTTGGTCGTAATATAACGATACATGTCAATTAAGTCGGGAAAAAATCTGACCTCTGAGAGTTATCTTGGCGTACGCTGCCTAAACCATTGAAGTTACACAAAGATGATGTACCGTAGGATTGTTTATATGTTAAAAAAAATAAAATAAAAAGATCTGTTACGAAGCTTAATGTGGCAGATCAAATTCCACGCGAGCGAAGCCGCGTGTAAAAGCTAGTATGTCATATAAGTAATAATTTTTTTTAAACATTATCTCTATAATATTTAAAACTAATCTCTTGAGATATATATGACAGTTATCTAGGTGAGAATTTAAGATAATATATACAGACTGGTGAGATACCTTCAATATTTGAGGACGTGATAGTATGCGAACATATATCATGAAATAAAATAACATAAAAACGAAATATTAAATAACTTCTTAGTAAACTTCGTACACAGTACACCGAGAGCCCAGTATTTAACTGCGGAATACTTGGACACCGCGCGGACTTATTTTTAAAAGACATTTCCATAAAAAATAAGCACCTATTTTTTTTATATCAAGTTAACGAGAATCGAGTACCGAGTACTCTCCATAAGTATTGAAGGTATCTCACCAGTCACAGTGTATAGCGAAGTTCTAAGTTAATGCCATATAATATGTAAAAATAGTTTGAGCTATACACTTATTTCTAATTTGTATACATTTTTTTTAATATTTTTTCGGACACTGAAACTAAAATTGTCTAATCCCAAACTAAGCAGAGATGGTACTATGAGTACTATATAACTCATATAAATACATATATACCTTTATTTTGGTAAATACATACATATTATACATAGAAAACACCCAAACTCCAAAACAAATGTTTGCATTTTGAACCAGAAACCTCAAGCAAAGCGGTCACATACGCTGCCACTGCGAAACCCAGGCAATCATATGTGCCATGTTCACTACCTGTAGTGACGGATTGAGAATATGGTGTGCCATCACCCCTATTCACCCTGTAGGTTTTGTGATTTCATCATCATCATCAACAACCTATTACAGTCCACTGCTGGACATGGGCCTCTCTTTAGCAAGGAGGTTTTGACCTACTATTCCACGCTGGCCAGACGGGTTGGAATAGGGTTTGTTTCAAGTTTTCCTTCTCTTTGTAATGATGTTGTCTTGTATACTTTGTTCCCTTTTGTGATTTAGGGAGCCAAATACGCAGGGCAACAGCATTGCAAAGGGAATGAAAACTTGATCAAACTATACCAATCCGTTTGGTCAGCGTCACAGTAGATCATAATCCTTTCCAAGGAGAGATCTATGTCAAGCAGTGAACTGGTAAAGAATCTGATATAACAATGTTAAATTAGCTTGTGTACGCTTCAAAATCACAAAATTTATGACAGTGAGGGAACAGAGAGTGCACCTGTGTTTGCGTACACACTTATGCACTTTAATATCTCCTGCTGTGGTTGACTGGTTTTCGTTGAGCCGCCGTGACCAAAATCGGCTAGGAGTACTTCACTTCTTGTTAGCTCATTATTTTTTAATGCAATGTGCCTCAGCCAAGTTTGACAAGATGCTGATGACAAATAGATCGACACGTGCAGATTTTTTTTTTAATATTTCGGACATTTGACACACAACGTCATCTGGTTTCAAACTAAGCAGAGCTTGTGCTATGATAACACAAGGGAACAGTGGTTAGACAACAACACCGATGATCAATTATTTTTGTTGTACTACCCTCACTGATTACGGATTTTAGCATAAATATTTTATAACAGGTCTTGATACCCGCATAATCAGAAAGTTAATTACTCGTTTTAGTTTACTTGCTTGCATACATCTATTTATCAGTAACATTAAAATATTGCGAACTGTCGAAGTAAATTGTAGCAGTTAGGCTTCAACATATTATATAGACGTTTATCTTGTTCAAGTATGGAAAATAAACAACGAAGATCGTGTAGAATTTCACCAAATAAGTTTTTTTATGTGTGTGGATGTTACGTAGTGACGCAACTTAAAAATATTACTCAAGATGTGAAAGAAGCATACAGTTCGTATTTTGGATTTGGAATTGGAGATTTAAAAAAGCCTTGGACACCAAATATGTGCTGCATTACTTGTTATATCGGTCTTGTAAAGTGGCGAAATGGTAAACAAAAGAAATTGTCATTTGCAGTTCCCATGTTATGGCGCGAGCCTTCAAATCATATTGATGACTGTTATTTTTGTCTGACCAATGTATCGGGATATTCTAAGAAAGACAAAAATAAAATACAATATCCCAATTTGCCGTCAGCTTCACGACCAATCCCTCATACAAAGGATATTTCCGAGCCATCCACTTCTTCATCATTGATACCTGGTAAAGAAGAAATATGTTTGTTTACAGAAGAAGATCTAAGCCCCGAAGATCCATCGTATGTGCCTCAAACAAGTGAACCTCATTTGATAAACCAAAGTGAATTGAACGATTTGGCCAAAGACTTAGGTCTATCAAAAGAAAAGGCTGAGTTATTGGGTTCTAGACTACAGCAATGGAGACTATTAGCAAGTGGAGTGACTGTGACGTCATTCAGAAAGCGTAATGAGCCTTTTAAAGCTTATTTTAAAATGGAAGGTTCTTTATGTGTGTGTTATGACGTATCTGGTCTGATGAATGAGCTAGATATTAACCATGATCCACATGAGTGGCGACTTTTTATAGATTCATCAAAATACAGTTTAAAAGCAGTTCTTTTGCACAATGGTAACAAAAAGCCGTCGATTCCAATAGCCCATTCTGTGTCGATGAAAGAAACTTACAATAGTATGGAATTAATTTTAAAGTCAATTAACTACAAAAAATACAATTGGGCTATCTGTGGAGACCTCAAAATCATTGCAATTCTTCTTGGATTGCAGGGTGGGTTTACAAAATATTGTTGTTTTTTGTGTTTGTGGGACAGTCGAGCAACAAAAGACCATTACATAAAAAAAAAATTGGCCAGCAAGAAATACTTATATACCAGGAAACGCTAATGTCAAATATATGCCACTTGTCGATCCAAAAAATGTTATTTTACCTCCTTTGCATATTAAGTTAGGGCTAATAAAAAATTTAGTCAAAGCCGTGGACAAGAACGGCGAAGGATTTAAGTATTTAAAGAATATTTTTCCAAGCCTTAGTGATGCTAAGCTAAAAGAAGGAGTTTTTATAGGACCACAGATAAGGAAATTGATTAAAGATAGCGCATTTGCCCAAAAACCGAATGAAAATGAACTTAAAGCTTGGAATTGTTTCGTCGCCGTTGTGGAGAACTTTCTAGGCAATAAAAAAGCTGAAAATTACGAACAACTAGTACAGGACTTACTTCAGTCGTATCACGACTTAGGTTGCAGAATGTCTCTTAAGATTCATTTTTTGCATTCACATCTAGACTTTTTTCCTAGTAATCTTGGTGCAATAAGCGATGAACAAGGTGAAAGGTTTCATCAAGACGTGAGAACAATCGAAATTAGGTACCAAGGACGATGGGATCCAGCTATGATGGGCGATTACTGTTGGTTCTTAAAAAAGGAAGATGCATCGCCGTACAAAAGGCAAAAAAAAAGTCATTAAGCACACTGGATGTTTATCAAGTAGGTCTAAATATTCTATGAGGTTGTAATATTAAAAAAAGACACTTATATGTAATAAAATAAAATGTTTCGAATTGATATTAATTTTTAAATTGAAATTTTCGGGTTTTTTTTTCATTTTTTGATATATCATGATATTTGAAAAACAGGACCTGTTACAAAAAATCTATCATTACTTCTTATTTCTGTGAGGCATATTTAATCCAAAACATATATTTTTTTCCGTGTTGTCAACAAAACATGAAAATTTGTTCCCTTGTGTAATTAGACTGACTGATAGAGTGCTTATATACTTTTTTTTTCGTAAATACGTACATATTATATATAGAAAACACTCAAACTTTAAAACAAATATTTGCCTATCATACAAACATTTGGTCCGATCCGGCAATCCACCCCAAGACCTCAAGCACAGCAAAACGATCAAAAAGATGACATTATGACTTCACAGAACACTTTAGACAATAACTTCGTTGCATGAGTGTCAGTGAGATAAGGAAACAGTGAAAGGTCTGTATTGCATTGTCGTCGCGAGTTGCAGGTGCCCGTTGACGACGGTGACCACATACCCTCAAGTGACGCGTCTGTTTCTTCAGACTTTAAGTCAAAATACCTTTATTATGTAAAATTCTTTTGAAATTATTTATAAGGGTACCAATAAAGTCATCAGTCACGCTGAGTTCAGTACGAATGGGCCGGCTCGACTGGCGCAGTACCTCTCGCAGACGACCAACCTGTAGCGACGGCATCCGTGCTGTCGTGTTTAGTTGGTGAGTGCAAGTGCTGAGGCTCCTTACACTGTCACGATGACTGTTCTAAAACGGAGCGTTAAAAGCATCTCACTAGGTCACCATACTGCATTGTCTGCGTTCGCAGTGAGTATGGTGACCATAACTCTTGGATTCTATTCATACTTTCCATCAGGTGGAGTAGAGTCACTTTGGCTCTTAAAACAAAAAATAATAATCATCTCTTACATAATGACTCTAAGGTCACAGATCACAGATAGATACCGATGCTGGTCTACAACTGCACCTTTCCAAGGAGTTGAGCCTCAAGAGTTGAAAAGGTCACCTTTTTTAGATTACCAGCTATGCATGGAGTCATTAAGCCTTTCTTCTCTATACCACCAAAGAAGATAAATTAAATTTGTTAATAACAGGAGTGTGGAAAGAAGTTCATGACCCTTAGTCACGTGAGATACCACCAGCAACGAGTCCATGGGAAGACTAAACGCCTGGCCTGCACCCAGTGTACCTACAGGGCGGTGGACCCTCAACAGCTGCAGGTAACCACTTAACAAATTCAAGTAACGGGTTTGTTGGTCTAGTGGTTAGTGAGCCTGACTACGAAGCCGAAGGTCTTGGGTTCGATTCCCACCTGTCGACAGTCTGGTTACTATAGTACAGGATATGCCTAGTTTGAGATCTGATGGTTGTCTTTGAAATGCATGAGATTATTATAATATTATTATGCTGCTTAACTTTCCAACACCATACCAATGGCGCAACCCACCAGGTATGATCTCCTCACCTGGTTGGAGAACCCGCCTCTTTTCTGTATCAGTCCATATTTCTTGTGATATCAGAACCATGAGAGGGCCAGTCACACGGGCGAGAGGCCCTTCACCTGCGACGTGTGCGGGCACTCCTTCCGCATGAGACGCAACATCGTACAGCATATGAGAAAACACTTCGGCGTCAGGAACTTACAGGTAAGAAACCGCTTGCCCGGAGTGATGCCAACCATTGTTTGCGAACTGAGTGAGGTTTCGACTGCCTCGGTGATGCAATGGTAGCGTATGCGACTGCTGAGCTTGAGGGCTCAGTTGCGATTCCTGGGTCTGGCCAAAAGTGTTATTGAGATACTTAATATCAGCCTAGAGTCTTAACTCGCATGCCTCGGAGAGCACATAAAGCTGTCGGTTCTATACCTGATTTCGTCCCGTTCGTGTCGGATAACCATCCCATCTGAGAGAACAGAGAGTGCACCTATATTTCTGCACATACTTGTTAACTATAATATCTCCTGCGTAGGTAGGTGGCTGGTCTCTGTTGAGACTGGTCGCCGTGGCCGACATCAGTTTGCAGTACATTGCAAAAAATGTGACAACACTATTTAGAGGGATATCTCGCAAACCAGCTATGACACGGACGGGAAGTCTTACCACCACAAAATGAAATGTGATATTTGTAAAATGTCGCTCAAACGAATAAACTCTTCAAGTAAGTTATATGACGATGTATGGTGCATGTTACAGTGCGAGCGGTGCCCGGCCATGTTCCGGAGCCGCTCGGAGCTGTCCGGCCACCAGAGCAAGGTTCACTACCATACGTACACCTACTTTTGCTACCTGTGTAACGAAACGTGAGTTAATGTACACTATTTCTTTCTTTGGTATAGTAGGCCAAAACCTCCTTGCTAAGGAGAGGCCTATGTCCAGCAGTGGATTGTAAAAGGCTGTTGATGATCTCTTTTTTTAGTATGGTAACTCTCATAGAGTACACCTCTGTAGTGATGCACATACGAATTATAAAAACTTACCTCATTGTCATCTAACAAACTACAGAGTAACTAATAGGTACTCGACAAATACGGTTTTACTCCGAAAATGAAGTTTTCACAATTTGACGTTCTTTTATTGCTCAAAACAATCCTAAACGGGCATCAAAGCGTTACCCATTGGTCATATTTCTCGTGCACATACACACGCATGTACACACGCACGCACGCACGCACGCACGCACGCACGCACGCACGCACGCACGCACGCACGCACGCACGCACGCACGCACACACGCACGCACCCGCCACAGACACAAATTAATTAATAATGAATATAGTTATATAAAGATATAGGTGTACATATACATAACTATATATTTATTGTTAGTATCAAATTTTTTCTTGTTATTACATGTCACATTTCTTACTTTTTTCGTGGGAATAAATAAATAAATCACATAGCGTGGAGACCCCCTTTTTAGAATAAAAAAAATTGCAAATTAATAATCTTGACTACATGTTCTGTATGGTATTATATAAAACTCTTATACATTATTATGTGTATTTATCACTCATTTATTCGTCTCAGCCAAAAGACGTCCACTGCTGGACGTAGGACTCCCACAAGGTTCTCCACAACAGCTGGTTCCGTGCCGCCTGCATCCAACTGCTTCCCGCGACTTTCACCTGGTCGTGGGACCACCTTATAGGGGGTTGTAATTCTTTTGCAATCGGCCAGAGCTAGGTGTTTCAGGCAGACAATGATGAGGTTGTTGCCACCGGTAGTCGCTTACTTAATAAAATTAACGAATTGGTTAATAAAAACATATATGACGGCTCTAGATATAAACGTCCAGCTACGGTGAAGAAACATTTGCTGAACGTCCACGGCGTGCCAAGGAGTCTACAACTGAACATCAAATGCGTGAAGGCCAGATGGAGGTAAGGAAGTAAACGAACCCCTCAAGGGTTTAACCAGTTCGATTACCAGGTACGTTACCTTGAACTACTCACACTTTGCCAACAATAAGTTGTTTTCAAACAAGAGACACTATTCTGCCTATTTAACAGTAAATTTACTTTTTTTATATAGGGTGGGCCAAGAATTCCTTAACATATGAATCTAACATCCTGTGCAAACATGTTACGGGAGTTCTTGGAACCGATGCTGCTGGAATTTGCTGGCTACAATCGTAACACATGGTTTTACAAAGATGAAGCCACTTGTCACACATCCAATGAGTTCCTGCCGGTGGTCAAAGACATGTTTCCGGAAAAGCTGATTTCCAGACGAGGCGACATTCCATGGCCACCCACCCAGAAGTCCAGATCTATTTCCAGCAGACTTCTTTTTATGGTATTGAAGAATCGTGTCTACATCGATAAACCAAATACACTACTTCAACTAAATCAGCGAAGAGATGTCAGCCATCTCGCGGTCTCTTGCCGACGAGTATTCAAAAATTTTTAGTGCTCGCTCCCGTAACTTTTTCTCATATTCAGCAGAATTAATAGTAACTGAACAGCCGCGAGAATCTTCGAAAAAGTAGGGTCCAATGATTGGCTGAAATTGGCACCTTGGGACAATGAAGTGGCCTCGCCTGTTTAGCTTTGGTAGTTTCACTGCGCCAATACCTGCAATTCTGTTTACATGTCCGCTGAGGTGAAAATGGGCTTAGAAAATAAGATGTTGCCAAGATTACTGAATTGTGGTAACATTGATCTTATATAGTACAAAATACGGCGTATTGATGTGCGGAATAGCCCTAATTCAGTCGAACGTTTGCGCATCGGATTACGTCGAGCAGAAGTGGAAACTTGCTGCACGTTCTCTTCGGTCTGAGAAGTCCGTGGGCCTACAGTTTGCTTCACATTTATCGTACGAGTAGATCACGTCTTCGCGAACTTCTTTACCCATTTCTTTGTTATGGGAGCACTCTGACACCGATTTAAGTCGTGTAAATCGTATTCAATATGAAATAAACGTCTCACAGTACTACTCGAACTGTTGTTTTAATAAAATTGTTTCATACAGTAAGCACGCTGCGACCCCGTTAAGCGATCCGTTGCGACAAAATTGCCGAGAAACGAATTAGTATTCAAACCCGCCCCCCATACAGTATTTGTTTGCGTATGATGTTAGATTCAAATGTTAACGAATTCGTAGTCCCCTGCACTTAATTTTTTTAATCAACAAAAGGTGAAAGTATATACTGATTGTCAACAATATTTTTTTTTCTATCTTAGCAACACTTACCTAATGTTAACTATATTTCCCGCCAACGTCACTTGTCAATTATCTTGCACGCCTTGCTCGTACTGTGAATGTGACTTTGTGTTTGCTTTTCTGTTTCAACTCAATTTATTATATAACTGATTTGATTGTAAGCTTCAAAAAATTAAGTTTTCTATTGGGTATGGCCACTGTAATATAATATTGCTATTTCAACAATAAATTGTCAATTTTTTAGGCTAGGAACCCGTATGAAGTGGTTAAAGTCCTCTGTTTGGATAATCTGAATAATACATCTTTTTTTTTATTATTATATGTAAGTAAATAAAGTATGTATAGGGTTCCCACGAAGAATTTAAGGCCTGAAACCAACCTCACCTGCAAGTGGTGCATTTGCTGATCGATGGACGAGGCTCTGGCGAACAAAACATCCCATTCTATGTTAAGAGCCTGCCAAAATGACTCTTCTCTGCCTGATGGAAAGCATGAATAGAATCCAAAGAGTTGTGGTCACTATACTCATTACAAATGCAGACAATGCAGTGTGGTGACCCACACTATGGCGGCCTAGTGAGATGCATTTTCACGCCACGCTTGGGGACGTAAAGGTATGACAGTCATCGTGGCAGTGTAAGGCTCACACCACGATAACTGTCACCCCATCGACGGCCATAGGCTTTTTTTACAACTTTTACGTATTTTATAAATAATAAACTTATTAAAGATTACTTTAACATGTAACATTCGTGTATATCTTATCACACCACGTTACACTCAACCATCTAATGTTAATGTGATGTAAAACTGTATTATTTTACTAAATGAGTGAATGGATTATTGAAATTAAAACACAATAAGTGCACGCGTCTAAACACTGTATTCGGTGGTAGCAGCAAGGTTAGGGCGAATAACAAACGTCAAGTGAGTTACTTAAGTTGCACATAATTACCAATAGATGGCGGTACTAGTATAGCATTTTACAATTAATGAATATAAACCAACATAATGTAATGTTACTTAATCGTGTAGTCGTTATTTTTATGCAAATCTTTAAAAAAAGTTCAAAGTCTATACCAAAACTGTCAAGTATAGAGTAAGTTAAGCAGAATTCGCGGACCAGACGCCCATTGATGCAGAGATGACAGTCGTTGTGGTAAGTGTGTGCAATACAATACCACGATGACTGTCATGCTTTTGACGTCTCCAAGCGAGGCGTGAAACAGCATCTTACTAGGCCGCCATAGTATGGGTCACCACACTGCATTGTCTGCATTCGTAATGAGTATGGTGACCACAACTCTTGGATCCTACTCATGCTTTCCATCCGGCAGAGTAGAGTCACTTTGACAGGCTTTTCAAATATAAAGAAAATCCAACTGCAATCTACGGTTTTTTCATGAAATCAAAATTGTGTTAAACATATCACACTATTTTTGGTGGTACATTCGTTCTTTCGACGAGTTGCGTCCATCCACAATATTGCTTTAAAAAATATTTTTGTTGCAAAAAAAAACAGTGAGCAAAAAAATATCGACTTGCGAATCACAACACTATTGATACACGCGCAGCATTAGACAAGGACAATATATTGTAATTTACGTGACGTCATCATTATTATCATCATGTCCGCCAAAAGACGTCCACTGCTTAACATAGGCCTTCCCCAAGGTTCTCCACCACAGCCGATCCTATGCCGCCCACGTCCAACAGCTTCCCGCGACTCTTACTATTCGATGGACCACCTTGATGAAAGACAATATGTTATTTTTCAATATAATAAAAATAGAATGTTCTTAATGATAAAATGCTGTCTTTTTTTCTATATTAAGAGCCTGCTAAAGTGACTCTACTCTGCCTGATGGAAAGCATGAATAGAATCCAAGAATTGTGGTCACCATACTTATTGCAAATGCAGACAATGCAGTATGGTGACCCATACTATGGCGGCCTAGTGGGATGCTTTTTTATACCCCGCTTGGGGACGTAAAAGGCATGACAGTCATCGTGACAGTGTAAGTCTTACACGGTTACTACGATAACTGTGACCCGTGCATCACTGGGCCTCCGGTCTTACACTCACCAACGAAACACGACAACACGGATGCTGTCGCTTTAGGTTGGTCTTCTATGGGAGGGTAGTACTGCCCCGGTCGCGACGACCCACTCGTGCGGAAATCAGCGTGTCTCTACTACCTAGCGTAGATGACGCTAGGTAGTAGACCTCGGGCGCCAACAGAATTATTTTGCGCTTGTACATCTACATACTAACAATCAATATAAAATAGATATCTGTCTATCAAATTGACGTTTCTTATGGAAAAACGTATTTTTTTTCTGTATTTTATATCTATTAATTTAAAGTAATCGCCCATACAGCATCTATGGCAACACAATGGCAGTTTATTGGTGCCCTTCTTGAGGTAATCAGGTAGACAAGAAGCAACATATTCTTCAAATGCACTCTGTACTACCTCTCGGATCACATTCACATCCGCTGATGTAATCTAGTATAAAATATGGTTTTATTTTCTATGTAATATCTTTTCTGGTAGGAGGAACAAGTGCAGCTCCCTTCAACCCCCCTGCCCGGCGTCACAGGTCGCCACACTCCCCTCTCAGCGTCCATATATGTTATACCATCTTATTGATCACTAAACTATTTTTAAATTGTCAAGAATTTTGCGTGTCTATGGGTCACGAACTTAGTCAATACTGATTACGCGATCTTGGCGTCACTACATGTGCTAGCTACAGCAAATATGTGTTGCGCAAGCTTGTGACCCTGTATGCAACATCTATTATGGGAAATACTCCTTACAAATTTGACCTCATTGGATAACAGCTAAGGATAATGACGATGTTTTTAACAACATTGTTTTACTCTTCTAGAAGCTGCGACAAGAATGATTAAGAAGTGAAAACAAGAAGAGAAAAGAAGTAAGTGTGGTGTACTATATAACACATAACATTACAAAATACCGGTCTCCTCAAATGTATCCGAAACCGTGACAGAATGCATTTTAAATCGAGACACTCGCCACATTTTTTTTAACGCTTGGAAACCCCCTCGGGCCGTCACCCCACCGGGGTTTACGGCGGGGTGGTGTGTCGGAATCGGACCGACTAAAACCACACGGTGTGCCACTCTGCGCCTGACATAGGAGGGATCCGGGAACCGCTGCTATTACGACATCCAGAACCAACTGTTCACCTCGCACAACCAATCTCAAGAACAAACTCCTTCACTCATCCCGAAGAAGAAATAATTTTTGACCCATAAAACTGCCTTTTTTAGAGAATATCTCTTTCTAGCATCATAGCTATATAAGCTGAACCCAATATTAAACATTTTCTCAAAAATTACATGCATATGTAAAGCTGCCACCCAAAATTAATTAGTGAGTTTATCATATGCAGAACCGAATCACATTATCACTATCAATGGGAAGAGTGAGAGCGGAGGCCCATTGATGCAGGGGTGACAGCCATCTTTTTTTTTCTTTAAAAGACAACACCCGCATTAGGAATAAATCCTGTATCGCGGGGGACTTTACAAACATACAAGAAACGGACACAAAGAACACCCAGACTCAGAACAACAATTTGTGGATCACACAAAGTGTTGTCCCATGTGAGGTTTGAACCCACAACACTCAGCGCAGTAGACTGGTGTGGTGACCGCTTAAACCACTAGGCCAGCCGTGCAGTCAAACGCGTGGTAACCGTGTGAACCTTACACTGTCACGATGACTGTCATGCCTTTACGTCCCCAAGCGGGGTGTGAAGAAGCATCTCACAAGGCCACCATAGTGTGGGTCACCATACTGCATTATCTGCATTCGCGATGTGTATAGTGACAGTACAGTCACTTTTGCATTTATAATATTACTATAGATTTCAGGTGTCGGTAATTTTTCTTCAGTTCCAACTTGATATATAAGGGCACAACAAATAAAACAAAACGTCTAGAATAAACAATATATTGAGGTGTGAAGCCCTAGGGCTCCTCCGTAGAGCCGAGCACGGCGCCGCTGTAGGCGAGGTCCCAGTACTGCTCCACGCGGTGCTTCTGGAAGTGTTCGCGCGCCATCTTCTCCGTCGGCATCACCTGTCAAAAACCAAACCAAGATGTCTGACAAATACTGTTATTATTTAATAACAGTATTTGTCAGACATCTGACACGCAGTGCCATCTAGTTTCAAACTAAGCAGAACTATGACAGTTACATTGACTGATAGAACACTTATCTACTATTATTTATACATACACCCAAACTCCAAAATATTTGTAGATCATACAAACATTAGGTCTGACCAGGCAATCGAACCCGAGGTCTCGGCACACCAGCGACTCAGTCAAAATATAAGAATTATATATAGAAAAGTGGTAATGGATTAAGAACAGAGTGTCAACACAATTATTCATCACATGGACGTCGTAATAGTCGACTAAGGGTGCAAAGTTTGCAGGACTATAGGACTGTAAAGAGATGGAACCCTTGACAGAAATCCTATACCACCCCGTCTGCCTAGTGTGGTATTATAGTATGCCCTGCAGTGGACTGTTTACGGCTGCTGATGATGCTAATATATAAATAAATATTGCGGACATTTGACACACAACGCCATCTAGTTTCAAACTAAGCAAAACTTGTGTTATGATAACTAGACCGACTGATACAATACTTATATACTTTTTTTTTGCATACCCAAACTTCGAAACAAATATTTGCAGATCATACAAACATTTGGTCCGACCCGGACATCGAATCCGAGACCTCGAGCACAGCAGTCGCATTCACTACCGCTGCACCACCGAGGCAGTTAACAAGATTAAAGGTAATACTACACATACCTTGAACTTCATCTCTCCAAACGCCCTCTGCTTGACGGAGCCCTCCCACACCAGGTGACAAGTGTTGGGCACCTCGTTCCCTTCCGCGTCTTTGATCATATCCTCCTCCCATTTGATGCGGTGCAGCATCAGCCTGAAACAATAGATGTCTAGTAAGATATGGAGAAACGGGTAATATATCAATTTGACATCAACTGAAATTCTTCAATCAGGTGAGTTGATCCCATACTTGGTTTTTTGCAGCCAGAATTTTTACAGTGCGATGTAGAATTCATTTGTTACTATGTAGTTCGGTTTATCTCCACTAGATGGCGTTAAATTATGTTTTTTAATTAGAAGATAACACTAATGTACTATAATTATATTAACGTTATTGGCTATTTAAAGCCGAGCAATATTTTGTCAAAAAGATTTCGATATAAGTAATTTTTTTTAATAATATTCTGTGACAAGTTGTGGTTAAAGTATACATAAAGCCAATAAACAAATAAGCCGTGACTTATGCACTGAGCGGTCATATAAATTGCGACCCCTGAATACGCAGTCAAACATACGACCTCAGCTCTTCCAAATCTTCCTATTCATCATCAACAGCCTTTTACAGTCCACTGCTGGACATAGTCCTCTCCTTAGCAAAGAGGTTTTAGCCTACTACACCACGCTGGCCAGACGGTTTGAAATAGGGTTTGTTTCAAGTTTTCCTTCCCTTTGTAATGATGTTGTCTTGTATACTTGGCCCCTTAGTCGCCTTTTACGACACCCACGAGATGCATAGGGATGGTAACTACGTATTCTTCAGAGTGTCTTGATCTTCCTATTAGAATCGAAGATATACCTCTTGTACTTAGCGTGCTGCTTCGGGCCGCCCTCAACGACCACGACACAGCATCCCCGGTGCAAGATCACGCATCCCGTCATGTGCAACTGTTGCGCGTTCGCTTCCACCTTGAACTTGGCTGAGGCGCACTCAAAGAGGTCCTTCACTCTGCAAGAGGGGAGACATTATAAGTATAGATAAATAGTGCACGTGACGCCGTACGCACGAATGTGACACTACTCAGTGAGTTGATGAACTTGAGACACGCAATAGCGAGTGCTTTTTAATGATTTTTAATACTTGATGCATTTACATTTGCATGAGGCAGACTTGATGCCATATGGCATTCTCTACCAGTCAACCTTTAGGTGGTTCAGTAACTGACATGCCAGGTGCACGTGTCTTTGAGAGAAGCAATGAATAATTACAAATAAATTACAATGATTATCTTGAATGAATAATATTATCTATTCACCGTCACTATTTTCTTAACCCGAATGAACTCACAAAATACACTTTTTTGTGCTAAAATAACGATTTTATTATTATTTTTCTACTTTAACCATAATCATAGATAAATATGAAAATACATCTTTCGTTGAATGTGCTCCTCACTAAAACATGCATGCATTTAACAGCCCAATTCTTGAAGTTGATAAGTATATCACGCTATGGCACTCAAGAGCACAGCAGTGACTGTAAACACGGCAGAATCTACGCGTTACCCACAATTATTAGGACTAATCCCTCCCACACGCAAACCTCTAACTCCTGTACACCAGAACCAACAGTAGTGACCCACAAACATCAAGCTATGTCATTCGGGAAGTCACAGAAAAAGTTTAACTGTCTTTGAACCCACAACGAAATTAATCAGAAGTAATATGGAAGAGTTTTCTGTTCCTACCGTCACTTAGGTGAAAATTCAAGAACTGAATCTACTTACCTATAAACAGCTACATTGACGCCCATACTTGTGTCCTCGCGTATCTTTCTATCCACCTAAAATATATAAATTAATATAATAGTAATTTAATTACATTATCGTTGCCTTTTGCGTCCCCAAGCGGGGCGTGAAAAAGCATCTCACTAGGCCATAGTCACCATACTGTATTGTCTGCATTCGCAATGAGTATGGTGACCACAACTCTAGGATTCTACTCATGCTTTCCATCAGGCAGAGTAGATACACTTTGGTAGGCTCTTAAAATAAAAGAAATTAGCTGCTTGGTGAGGTCAGAATGCAGATGGGTGACAATGTTTAACACACTGATACTTCTCCGTGCCTCAGAGAGAACTAAGCCATTAGTGGCGGTTGTCATACGACATCTGTTTTTTTTTCTATATCAAGAGCCTGCGCAAAGTGACTCTACTCTGCCTGGTGGAAAGTATGAAGAGAATTCAAGAGTTGTGGTCACCATACTCATTGCAAATGCAGACAATGCAGTATGGTGACCCACACTGTTGCAATTCTTAAGGGCAATTGCGTTTAAAAACACTTCGATATAGCTTAGTGCTCGGGTTGTGAAGGTCTGATAGCAGTCTCTCCACGTAAACGATCGCTTAATGTGGGAAAAGGGTCAGAAAATGATGATTTAAAGTAAAACTTCACTGAAGACCATCTTACCTTTTCTCGCTTCTGCTCTTTAGTCAACGCTCTGGCTTTGTTCGCTTCAAGATGCGTCTTCTGACGCTTGGCTATCTGCTCCCGGACTTTCGCTTCGATGGCCGTGGGGTCTTGGACCG
This sequence comes from Hypercompe scribonia, assembly GCA_949316085.1. Classification (NCBI taxonomy): domain Eukaryota; kingdom Metazoa; phylum Arthropoda; class Insecta; order Lepidoptera; family Erebidae; genus Hypercompe; species Hypercompe scribonia. The sequence continues at coordinate 11,522,892 of OX438994.1, forward strand.
CCTCTGTTCCTAGCGCTCGCATGAGGTTGGATATTCTGTAAATTATCATCGTTTTTGGATCGTTTTAGAAAATTCTTTTGTAATTTGGAATACACTGTCTTATTTGAATTTGAAGAAAATCAAATACTACCATATTACCCATGTTTTTGGTGCGGAAATCGCCCACAAGTCTACTGGGCGTGGTTATGTCGGATTTGAACCGACGAAAACCGTAAATCTCAACCCTAAGAATAGAAAAATAAGAGATAAAGAATAAATATTAGTATACCAGTGATCATTTTTTTAAAGGCTGATTATTCGTGAATCTGTTGTACGCCAATTCTTTTTGCTTTTTTTAAAAGACATCTTCCGCACCAGGATCATATCTTGTGTTGTGTGGAAAATACATACATACGAGAAACGAACACAAAGAACATCCAGACAACATAGTGTTGTCCAATCTAGGGATCCGCCCCACTACAATCAGCGCAGTAGGATCTCTACAGCATCGACGACGTTACCTGAGTTTAGGCTCTGGTGGTGCTTCTAGACCCAGGCGCACTTTCTCCTGCTCCTCTTTCCATGCTTCTCTACGTGACTGACGGCGCAGCTTCTTGCGTTCCTTCTTGGTGAGGAACACTGGCATGTATGTGGGCTTGAGGGGTTCAGCTGCGGGCAAAAGATAGTATTTGAAAACCATTATTCACGAAAATAGGCAACATTGTAGGTCGCAATTTAGATTAGCTTCGAATATCTTTTCCAGATCTTTTTTAACACCTACGAAATAAGACATTTTTATCAGCTGAATAATTTTTATATGATATACGTAGGTCCGTCCTGTCCGTGTGGTGACGGATTAAGAATACATAGTGTTACCACTCCTATCCATCCCGTGTGTGTCGTAAAAGGCGACTAAGGAACCAAGTATACAAGACAACATCATAACACAGAGAAGCAAAACTTGAAATAAACCTTATTCCAACCCGTCTGGCCAGCGTCCAGCAGTGGACTGTAAAAGGCTGTTGATGATACCAAGGTACTAAATTTATGGTGGGTTAACTAACATACGATTCACCTAACTGCAGAACTGAAACAAACCCTATAGGAACCTGTCTGGCCAGAGCGGTGTGGTTGGAAAGGCAAAACTTCCAAGCAGTTCATAATTATAACAAACTAATCGATGCAAAAACTTTCATATCGCGATGCAGGATTGTTAGTTAGTACATGCGTAGTTCGATGTGTCTTCGTTAGATGGCACTGAAGTCTTCGCAGAATGGATATTGATAATATTGATATACATAATTAGTCTGAAGTATCGGTCGAAAAATATTTACTTTATTTATTTCTTAAAATATTGATAATAACGTATAACTCAGTGTGCTATTATGATAACCTTTAGCTTTGATATACGAATATTTGTATATTATTTGGCTTTGTCTGTTTAAAGTTAACATTATTGTAATAGAACCCTCCAAACACGGGACGGATTTTTCTACGGTGTGAGAGAAAACGAGAAAACAATCCACTTAATGTTAAGTGGTTACCACCGCTCATGTATAATTACAACTCGAGAGTCGCGAGCATTGTCACCTTTCGGATTACATCTTTGGGGGTTTGGGCTCCAGTAACTTCTCTCGCTTCGTGTAAAGGAATAACAGAATTGTTTATCTCTAGATTTTTGTCACTCCTGACCTGTACGCTGACCCTGACTGACTCCTGACCTGAAGCACGCTCGCTCAAGGAACAGAACTTAAATGATAATCATTCGTAATTCTGTATTCACCCAGAGGATGTCGCAAGAGGCAACTAAGGAAGTCCAGAAGAACAGCACTGAGAAGAGAAGGAATACTGGAACCAAACCCTATACCAACCCGTTTGGAAAGCATCGTATAGCAAAATCCTTTTCTAAAGAGAGCTCTATGTCCAACAGTGGACTAAAAAAGGTTATTGCGTCCACAATTCTGTATTCTGACAGGCCTACCTAAACTGTTTTACCAGCAGCTTTGCTTCAGTAATAAACTCAGTTTTTCCTCAAAACCCTGAATCACGGCAGCACTACACTTTCCCAAAAGGAAATCCTAACCGCAGACATTCAGGTTATATTTATAATAACAATCATTTGAAACAATAAGATGACACATCTCACACGGACCTGAATGTTCATCATACGAATGAGAAATGCCTGCATGTGGCTGAAATTATTTAAATATCATATAGAAAAAAAAACAATATAATGGGAAATTGCGCCAAGTAAGAAAACTAATTAAAGACCATAATCTTAGGGTAAACCGCACACCATAAACACCATCGTCGTACATGTATATTATATGTAACGATGTCTTTTAAACAATACTAGTTTATACGCGGCTTCTCTTGCTTTACTACACTACCTTTTGATTTAAAAATGTAGAGAATACTTGGAAAGTTCAGACATCTCCAAACAGCAGTGACTCTACTTTGCCTGATTTAAAGTACGAATAGAATCTAAGAGTTGTGGTCACCATACTCTTTGCGAATGCAGACAATGCAGTATGGTGACCCACACTATGGCGGTCTAGTGAGATGCTTTTTCGTACTTGGCTTGGGGATGTAAAAGGCAGGGTGGCATTATATTGCACACAGCTGTAACCCCTGCATCAATGGACCTCCAGTCTCGCACTCACCAACGAAACACGACAGCACAGATGCTGTCGTTTTAGGTTGATCTTCTGTGGGAGGGTAGTACTGCCTCGGTCGAGCCGGTCCGTTCGTGCTGAAATCAGCGTGGCTCTACTACCAATATATGCGCGACCGTGAGTTGGTCAAGCTATTGCTTACACTCCACAATCCATCATTATCATCAACAGTCTTTAATAGACATAGGGCTCTCTTTAGAAATGAGGTTTTGGTCTATGCCCACGCTGACCAGAAAGATTGGTATAGGATTTGTGTCAGTGGATGTAGTAATAACAGCTGTTCCTAGATCCCTCCTATCTCAGGCGTAGAGTGGCACACCGTGTGGTTTTAGTCGGTCCGATTCCGACACACCAACCCGCCGTAAGCCCCGGTGGGGTGACGGCCCGAGGGGGTTTCCACACGTTAAAAGAAAAAAAAAGGATTTATGTCAACTTTTCCTTACAGGGTTATTGTACTGTGTAGTTTTGCTCCCTTAGTCGCCTTTTACGACACCCACGGGATGAATAGGGGTGGTAACACTATGTATTCTTAATCTGTCACCACCCGGACATCAAATTTTTAAAAGCCGAAATGTAGGTTTTACACGCATTTGTTTACCCCTTTTGAACTAGAGCCGTAATAAATGTTAAATAAACATTTATAATAAATATATACGACCAAACAGACAGCATTATTAATTGGTATGATAATATTCGTGGTACTGATAATGTCTCGACGCAGACGTGCGATCTTGTTATTGTGTACAAGTACAACTTTAGTGAATACTTACGGGCATTTATTTAGAAAAGCTTTGTTTTGAGATCTCTTGTTGTAACTTGTCAAAGAAATTAAATAATATTGAGTATTTAATAGCGTTTTTTATCGACGTCAAGTGTGGAAAGCATAGAGAATATATTTGTGTTAAATTTGTAAAGTGATTAAAGGAAAATCTATATTATTGGGACAATTTTTAATGTAATATCAGTGACAATGAAACAGAGTTACTCATAGCAACATATTAAGGTTATTTCTAATAACTAGTTATGTGAGAAACTATATACGTTTCAATAACGATATGCACATATCGTTTGAAGATAGTATAGAGTTATGTTGTGAAAAAAACTTGTCGCAATGAGGACATTATACTGTGTTATCATTTTAGTGAATATATACTGTATTTATGGAAACACAATTGATCCAGAGATCGGAACAAGATCCAGAAGATATGCTCGTAGTGCCTATGGAACTTCAAACATACAAAATTCGTATCAAAGTTATAGTAATTATGTTACAACCCCAACTGTACCATTAAACTATAAAAACGTTATACAAAGTACTGCTAAATACAATAATCTAAGATACGATAATAACTATTACTATAACAGAAATAACGGTATCACTAATAACGATGCCGGATTAAATGGATATCGTTATAATGCTACAGCAGTGACCAACTCAAATTATAATAACAAGCCAGACTACAGTGGCAATTATAACTATGAGACTACGCCAACAAGTTACAATAACTATATATCAAGCACATATAAATACAATAATGTAAGACAGAATTATAATAATAACTACAAAAATAACAATACATATACGACTTATAATGGTATCGTCACTAACGTATCAGCGACCAGCTCGTCTTATAATCAATTTCCCGAATATAACGGCAATTATAACTACGAAAATACCGGTGCGTATAGCCCTTTCAACAATACCGGTTATAATAACCGCTATTACAATCTGACATATACAAATAATTTCCCTGGATACGTAATTAACGGAACACCGGTTTATCAACCGGGACAAATAACTATACCGAAACATAACACAACTGGTTTTTTCAATAACGTTTATTCCCAATCTGGGTACAACACTCAAACACCGGGATTGGGCAAACCAAGCACACCAGATACGTATAATTATCAAGACCCTAATCAAAATAATTTCAGAGGATATTTCCAACAAAACATTACATCCGCACCGAAGTACACAATTCCAACACCCGGTACGGAATTAACAACACCTGTTACACCCGGTGACGTCAGCGATAGCGATATTAATGTGACTCAGATAGCGTGTGTGTTGTGTAATATCGGATGTCCGGCGAATTATTCCCGAAAAGGATTCCATTGTGTTCCAAATGATTATGATTATGAATGATTATATTGTCTTTGCTTCCAATGTTTGTATATAAATCAAAGTCTATACGTTGGTTTTATTTTTCTCCCTTATTTAATACCCTTGTATTGGCTTCACTGTTTTCATAGTATAGAAGTTACCTCGACTCGTTAGCGTATGTGACTGCAGATCAAGAGGTCTTGGGTTCGATTCCTGGGTCGGGTTAAACAGTGTTATTGAGTTTTTCTGGTTACAGATATATTCAATAACAGGCCGGTGCTTGGAAGTTGGGGTCGCGTTGGGGTCTTACACCTGATCTCTCTCCGCGTGAATCAATCGTCCCATCGGAATGTGATAGAGGGAACAGAGAGTGCACCTGTGCTTATGCACATACTTGTGCACTGTAATATGTCGACATATCGAGAGTTGCAAAGGCACCAAAATTCAAAAAATGGGAAAGGGAGGAAGTATTAGTTCCAGTGTCTGTATAAGTATGGATTGATATTTACAGTTGGATCTATCAGATAGTACTGTAACATGTTGGCCACATCTTGGGGTGATGTGACCGCTGCAAACGACCCGAGACAGGTGACACTGCGGTGCGGTTGGGGTTGTCGTCTGTGATAGGGCGCTGTCCTGTCTCTTACTGTGTAGAACAATGAGAGGTGCGATAGCGTCCTGCCCTGAGACATGAGGTTCCTGGGATGTACCTCAATCGTACGGTAGGGAAGACTTCAGAAACTGCTTATGCGTTCCTGGAGCTCCTTCCGACTGCCATGATAGATTAGTTTAGTGGGTGAATCGGTTCTCCAGGAGTCCCACACACGCTCGTGGTCTCCTTACGGAGGGTATGGTACCAAAATCATTCCCAGCGTTAAAAGGGTAGTGCTGCAAGAAACTTTTAGAAATTATTGGTTTTTTAAATGGCTCTATTTATAAAAATGTATTTGATTATGCCTGCACGGTTGGCCTAGTGGTTTAAGCGGTCGCCACGCCGCTCTCCACTTCGCTGAGTGTTGTGGGTTCAAACCCCACATGGAACAACACTTTGTGCGATCCATAAATTGTTGTTCTGAGTCTGGGTGTTCTTTGTGTCCGTTTCTTGTATGTTTGTAATGTCCCCCGCGACACAGGATTTATTCCTAATGTGGGCGTTGTCTTTTAAATAAAATAAAAAATATTTAGTTACGAAATAGGCTATGTTTAGGTCGCAAAGCAATGTATAAGGTAAGGTACCCTTCATCATCATCATCATCATCATCAACAGCCTTTTACAATCCACTGCTGGACATAGGCCTCTCCTTAGCAAGGAGCTTTTGGCCTACTATACCACGCTGGCCAGACGGGTTGGAATAGGATTTGTTTCAAGTTTTCCTTCTCTTTGTAGTGATGTTGTCTTGTATACTTTGTTCCCTTAGTCGCCTTTTACGAAACTCGCGGGATGAACAGGGGTGGTAACACTATGTATTCTTAATCCGTCACCACGGACAGATTATTAAATCCAAGATTATTTGGCCTACTAGTTCCACGTAACTGTCAGTTTTTTCCACTGAGCAACTGCCATCAGACTTCCGAAATTTTGAGGGCGAACTGAATTCAAAGGTTGAAGTGGTTGTCAGTATATTTGAGGATACTTCATTATGACAATTGCCATTGTCATGACAGCAACAAAGTATTTGAAAAACATTATTCGTCATATTTAATTACTCAATTATTTCACAACAGTAAACAAACAGATACAAAAACTATTCAGAATAAGGTAACTTGAAACAGTAATACAAAATTCTGAAACGCGACAAACAACGGTTTATTATTAGAGCGATATTATTACGCCACTTCCAGAGTGATAAGAACGACATAATACAAAAATAAGTAACAGAACACTCCATTACATTTCGGATTTGATAGAGGAACGTTCTGGTTGACAAAAACAGTTAAAATTTACAATGTGTGTATTACAGTGAAAATATTCGTGAAGTGATAAAATTAACTGGATTAATTTCGTATTACTATAACAATATTATCGTGTTATCACGCAATACAGGAAATACTTTAACTTGAAGAAAAAGCACGAGAATATTTGCCATCGCTTTTGTAAAATGTATCCCGTCTATTTAGTTGTGGGATTAATCAATATATTAGCAAAAAGTAACAATTATGGCATTAAAATTAACGACACAGAAATGGATATAAGAGTGCGCAGAGACATCAGTCATGTGGAAATAATAGATGATAATCACATACATTATAACGCAAATAATGTAAGAGAAAAACGGGAGTATAATGAAAACTATTCCACGAGACATAATCAGACATCCCACAAGCACAGAAGCCATAATCACGGTATGTATGTACCACACACTAGATTACATCATCACAAAACAGTCGTAAACAATTCTTATAATAAACCACACGACTATCAACCAGATGTAACTGGATTTAAACCTGAAAATCACATACATACCGGATATAACCAAGCACACATGCAAAAAATACGGTCACTGCCGCCGCCACAAGCGTACAGCAAGCCTGAGCCAACTACCTCCAAGCCTTTGCTTAAGAAAATTTGGGCATTCTTCTCCAGAAGCAAAACCACAACCACACCACCAACACCAGGTGGGGGGAAAAAAAATGGTGCTAGCGCCCAATTGCGGAAAAGAAAACGTAAAATAATTCCAGCGTGCATTCTTTGTGATACCGGATGTCCATTGGGATATCAGAGGCAAGATTCATACTGCATCAGTGAAGATCCTGATTACGAATAGAAACTGTTTACGATTATTCGGCTGGAGAGTGTGTGTATATCTCAGAAACTGTCAGCGTAATTTGAATCAATGAGCTTGTATATCCAGAGAGGTTATCTGACGTGACATTAACATAGAAAGTGGGACACCGGTCACAGAGTCTTTAAAGTTTGAAGGGGGGAGGTACGCGCTATCGCTTGTAATCCTCAATCCGTCCGTATCAGTAATATACCTGTCCTTATTAATCATCACTTCCATCGTCAGACTTTCAAAGCCCTGTTAGCGACAGTAGTTTCCTATTCTTGTCATCTTCTAATTAATTTTTAAATTTTGTTGAGATTAAACAGCTTCGGCAGGATTATGGTGATTTTTCTATTATATTAATATAAACATAGTAAGTAAAGTTATTTTGTAAATATAATATGATTAATAAAGATGTTTTTAAAAGGTTTAGTGATTTATTTTAGTTTTTCATTTGGTATATATTAGTGGGGGTGGGCGCATAGGGTTACAACCAAGAATTTTGGGCCCCAAGCCAAGTTCATCTGAAAATGGTGCACCTGCATCGACGGACGAGCCTCTGACAAACAAAGCATCTCGATCAACGGCTTGATTAATAGGTTCGCTACCTACGTGGGACAAAAACACTGGCGAAAAGTGGGCGTTTAATATGCCCATGCACCTCAGGGGCAACAGGCGTAACTTAGCTAACTACACGACGGATTTGAATGCAGTTTTCATCAATAAAGAGGAAAGTTTCTACACGTAACATGTAGTCTCCTATACCATAAAAACTATCTGTCCTGAAGTTCGTGTGGTGTCTTGTTGTATATTTTCCTATACTATTTTATCTCTAGCCCTGACGTACATACATAAAATCACGCATGTTTCTTCGAATCGGTGGGCAAAGGCATATTAAACGCCCACTTTTTGCGGTGGGCTCCTTTAACCTCATTCACTTGGTGATTTGCAGAGAACAAATCCCTTGACATCGGTTTTCTGCATGAGGTCACGGCAGTATGACACACTCGTCCAGTCGGTCCATGTGTGCTGAACTATATTTGTATCACGAGTCATGATCCATAACCAGCTTAATACAATGAGGTAACTGCATCGTCTAAGGGATTTACACACCTTACGATGGGGTTTTTCCTGCTGCAATATGTGGAATAAATGAAAACCTCAAACCGCAACACACTTTATATTGAAACAAACAATTTATTGCTCCTATTAATTAATTATTGTTTGTTACGTCATGCAGTGATAAACCCGCCATTTGAGAGTACATCCCAACACACAATTCTGAAATAGATATTAATAATTGTAGAGTAGTCTGTGAGTACTGTGGCGGCAGAGCTAGGCAGTGGTCGGTGCACTTAACATTACTCTCTTTGAGTAGATATTTTAAGTATCAATTCAGTGCGGTAACTCAAGGTCAAAAAGACACATACTCGGGACGGAAAGTTCATACGTTTACTGCTTAGCAGAGTGTACTACGAACAGGTGAGGTTGGATCGTATCCTGAAAAATTTTCGCAAAATTGGAAGACATTTTAAACGCGGCAAATTTTGAAATAAGTTAAGATGTGGCCATCATATCTAGCGTTGGGATTATTAAATGTTTACGCCCAACACCAAAACTATGGAATTAATATTAGCGATACAACAGTTGATATAAGAGTTCGACGAGACGTTCAAGAAATAAAAAACATACCTCATATATCGACAAACTCTATGCAAAGTTACCACACTGAAGGACTTCGAGAGAAACGCGAAATACAAAGTTCGTCCAAAACTAACACTACAGGAAATAATGATTGGAGAAATAAATACGTTTGGAATAAAATAGAAAGCCAGAAAAACAAACGAAATAGCACAACTCGTAATAAATCGGTATCCGGTAATAAGAACGGTACCCGGAGATATACATCGCAACATACAATCATGCCGAGGTATAACATGACCGGATTTCAATCGGGTACAATATATCCCGGTTCCAATTACAATTCAACAGCTTATAACAAACATATTTTGGAAAATGTTAAAACAAATACCAGTAACAATACCGGACCTACTTTTACCAATGCGGTTCTTCCAGGAAACGGAACTACAACACCCGGACGAGATATAACACCGGCGACACCCGGTCATGGGAAGTCGGGTGTTAATAGTACAAAAACAGTGATCCGTGCTTGTGTGTTATGTGAAATTCCATGTCCAGCTGGAAGACACAGGGACGAATCGGGCCTGTATTGTATACCGGATGATATGGAGTATTAGTAACGAACCCTACTCGTGAATACCGGTTTTTTTTTTAAATTGTGTGGATGTACGCACCTAAGAAGTTATACTTTTTTGATGTAACAAGATAAAAATATTTCTAAAAATGGTACCCTTCGCGTAGAGAAAACGACACTAATAATAGAAAAAAAAGGTATTTAATACATTGAAAGAAAGTTTTATTATAACGCATTTTAATGTAATGCAAATAAAATCTTGACTAGCTAACGTCATGGTGTCGGTTTATCGTGACGCTGTGCGCGCTCATTGTTAAATTATAAAGTGGTTTAAGCCGTCGCCACGCTGCTTTCTACTGCGCCGAATGTAGTGGGTTCAAACCCCACATGGGACAACACTTTGTGTGATCCACAAATTGTTGTTCTGAGTCTGTGTGTTCTTTGTGTCCGTTTCTTGTATATTTGTAAAGTCCCCCGCGACACAGGATTTATGCCTAATGCGAGAGATGTCTCTTAAAGAAAACGCGCAGTAAGAAGTATAACTTCAAAAAAGAAATTATTTCATAGTCTTGATATAATTAAGTTTTATATTATTATTATATTTAACTATTAGTTATTATTTTAACTTTAAGTTATGCGCAATAAAAGATAAATATTTAAAAACAATGTAGTTTTTAATTTATATTATGTATAATGTCATTTATCCGTGTGTTGACGGATTAAGAATACATAGTGTTACCACCCCTATTCATCCCGTGGGTGTCGTAAAAGGTGACTAAGGGAACAAAGTATACAAGACAACATCATTACAAAGAGAAGGAAAACTCGAAACAAACCCTATTGCAACCCGTCTGGCCAGCGTGGTATAGTAGGCCAAAACCTTCTTGCTAAGGAGAGGCCTATGTCCAGCAGTGGACTGTAAAGGCTGTTGCTAATGTCATTTTGATATTTGATAAGTAGAGACCGGATAATATGCATTTGCATATTTGCATATGCATTTGCATATTTAAGCGATTTTCAAGGCTAATAGCATATTTTTACTAATATCTAGTGATGATGCATATTATTACTATAATTTACAGTAGGTATTTTTCGAGCGTAGCGCACTCGGCAGCCGCGTGTATTTTGTTTTGGTAGGCACTCAAAAAATGAAAGAGACAAATGATCGCGTCGCCGCGCGCTCGCCTACCGCGCTACTCCCACCTATTATGCATGTCATTATTACTTTGTTACTTTGATTGTTGACACGCTCGTGCTCGGATAATTCACCTGCAGTTAAAAGTTTTTGTGTGTGTACAATGCCTCCCGAAAAAAAAAGTGTGTCTTCGTGGATAAGTCAATTTCCTGGAACATTTACTTACGACGGAAATGTTTTATATTGTCGAGTTTGCGAGAAAAACATTTCGTGCACTAAAAAGTTTCAAATAGACCAACATGTCAAGACAAGTGTTCACGTCGCAGGATTGCAGAAAAAAGGTCCACGACAACAGCTTATAACCGCTTCTGCTTCTAGCTCGAAATGTAAACAAAACAACCAGTTTTGCATGGATTTATGTGAAGCATTGCTTGCAAGTAATATTCCTCTCTATAAACTAAAAAATTCTACTCTCAATCACTTTCTGCGAAAATATTGCTCAAATCAAAATATACCAGACGAGTCAACATTGAAAAAATACCAAATGTTCCTCTCCCTCCCGAACCAGTTGTAACCCGATGGGGGACATGGATAGAAGCTGTACTGTTTTACAATGAACATTTTGAGGCCATCCAAGGTGTGGTAAATGACTTTGACAGTGCCGAGTCAAGAGCAATTTGTGAGTCACAGACAGCTTTTAACGATTCTACCATAAAAAAAAACATAGCTGTAATTTGCACCAATTTTTCTCACATACCCGAAAGTATTAAAAAGCTTGAAACTCATGGTTTGGCATTGAATGAATCCATTCAAACAATGAATAAAATCCGCTATCTTAACTTCACGTTGCCAAGTACGTTGCCGCATAAACTTAAAGAAAAGTTTGAAAACATTTTGAACAATAATCCAGGCTTTGAACATCTGTGTCAAATTGATAGCTTTATTAATGGACCGACGGAAGTTTTGCCAGAAAATATAAGCGCTAACATAGCACCCAAGTTCAAATTCTGCCCAGTTACCTCAGTAGATGTGGAGCGATCATTTTCGACCTATAAAAATATTTTGAATGATCGAAGACATAATCTTACCACTGAACATTTGGAACAATACTTAATTGTTAATGTTTACAAAAATATTAAATAATGTTACATGTTACTGTATCGATTAACATCTATCAATGGATAGTTTTCTATAAATGTATGCTGATTTTTTAATAAAAAATATAAAACTTAATAGTTTTTTTATTTGATCAAATAACAATAAATTAAAAAGATACATACATAATAAAGTAAAACATAAAACAAGTATTTACTAACAAAATACTTAAATCTAAAGGAATAATATTTACAAAACAAAAAAAACTCATTTAATGTTGCATATTCTGTCAGTTTTCGTGCATATTTCGAGCATTTATCATGCATATTTGCATGCATATAACAAGCTTTTTATGTTGCATATAATCCGGTCTTTATTGATAAGTAACTGTTTGACAGGACCGTTAAATACTGTATTATCAACTAGATAGTTGGTCTTTGTAACTTTGAAAATAACGAACCGTTTTTCTTTATTTTGAAACCCCGACGCAAAAAAGGGCGTTATAAGCTTGACGTGTGTGTGCCTGTGTGTGTGAGCGTGTGTGTGCGAGTGTTGTGTGTATTTTTAAATTAATTCAGAGGAACTATAAAGACATAACTGCAGTCTTATTAATAGAACAATAAAGAAGAAAAATTCCCGGAGTACTACCATAAAACTATAGGTAATGTGTGTCCACGGTCCAACTGGTAGATGTTATTAATATAATATTTAAGTTAAGATGATATAAAATATTTTATACAATATCACAATTGAGTAGATGACTGTATCGTAAATAAATACCAATGTCCACTTCATTACAACTAATATCGCGAAACATCTCGCCAAAATTAACATAGCTTTTTATTATTATTACGAATTTCAATCAAATATACAGTGAAATATATTGTTCAATTGAGTGGTCTAAAACAGTGACGTCACAATTTAGTATTTGGTACATTTTTCATACAAAATTGTCGTTTTGACAGATGATAAAAAGTAACTAATTTGACTAAGGTGTCATCTAGCCTATTGTCAATTAATTACTTTTCATTGGTTCCTTTTTTTTACGATATAAGAACTGTGTGGTGACGCGAAACCGTCAGTGTGGTGACGGATTAAGAATACGAGGTCTCAGCGATTCAATCTGTGGGTGTCATAAGAGTCGACTAAAGGACCAAATTATGCAGGGACTAAACTTATGGAAAGAGAAGTAAAACTCGATGCAAACTCAATACCAAGCCGTCTGACTAGTGTGGTATATTAGACCAAAATTTTAGAAAATGTCTACGTCCAGCAGTGGACTATTAGTCTGTTGATGACGATAAGAACAGTTCTCTCAGCCGCGAAATGCCTTACTTGGATTGTTTGTGTGACCTATGACCACGAAATGATAAAATATCTGTATATCATTCAGAGGTCAACAACTGGTATTACACTAGTTTTCGCCCCCGCTTTGTCCATAAATCTGTCCATTAGTGATGTATTTTTTTTTCTATATTAAGAACCTGCCAATGTGACCCTACTCTGCCTGATGGAAAGCATGAATAGAATCCAAGAGTTGTAGACAACGCAGTATGGTGACCCACACTATGGTGGTCTAGTGAGATGCTTTTTCACACCCCGCTTGAGGACGCAAAAGGTATGACAGTCATCGTGGCAGTGTAAGGCTCACACAGTTACCACGATAACTGTCACCCCTGCATTAATGGGACTCTGGTCTCGCACTCACCAACGAAACACGACAAGACGGATGCTGTCGCTTTAGGTTGGTCTTCTGTGGGAGGGTAGTACTGCCCCGGTCGAGCCCGTTCGTGCTGAAATCAGCGTGGCTCTACTACCTACTATATTATTCCACTTTTGGGGTAGTTTTAGTAGTTTCTTGTAGGTTTTTTTTTTATATTAAACCTACCAAAGTGACCTCCATTCCGCCTGATGGAAAGCAAGAATCCAAGAGCGGTGGTCGCCATACTCACTGCGAATGACGACCCACGCTATCGCGGCCTAGTAAGATGCTTTTTCACGCCGCGCTTAAAGGACCCGGGATCGTAGCGGGATGGAAACACGTGCGCTGGTAATCAATTCCAGGCTTTAACCGATCTGCACAGGAAGGAAGAGCCGAACCGTTTAGTTCGGGAGCGTATGTCTACCATTCTGAAACGGTGACTTCCAAGGCCAGCACGAGTTGTCCTGTAGAGGAACGGAGAGGATGGGATCAGTTGGAAGAGCTCATCAGAACACTCTCTTTGATAAAGACGATAGAGGGCTGCCATAGACGTGACATCTCTACGCAACTGCAGAGACTCAAGGGATTCAGTGACTTTCGGGTTATTGATAATCCCGACTGCTCGCCGCTGTAACCGATCCAAAGCGTCCAGCAAATACTGCGCGGATCCATCGAAAAGATGAGAACAGTACACCACGCAGGAGCGTACCTGGGTCTTATAAAGAAGACACAAATGCTCAGGCGCAAAGATCCGTCTCACTCTGTTAAGTGTACCCAGCTTCCGTGAGGCCGTCTTAGTAACGTTTTCAATATATTCTCGCGGATTGAGGTCCCGGCCAATATTCATACCCAGGATACTGAAATTGTCCTGCAGTGGCAGTTGAGTGTTCTGAAAAGTGGGGAGGGGAAGGAATGGAGACTTTTTGGCAGAGAGCGCGCACGCCTGTGTTTTCTTGGCGTTGAACTCGACCAGATTCTCATGACCCCATTGAGAAATACGGCCTAGAACCCAGTCCAGCTCAGTGACAAGCTTTTGTCGCTTTTCCTCAATTCAACTCAGGTATCTGCTATTTAACACTTTTCAACAGATTTAAGTAACTGATATGATGGAAGGATGTTGGCAGATAAGTCAAGAGTAGTATGTTAAGGACTCTATCAAAAATGAACTCTACCATCGGAGTGATTTCAACCGGAAGCCAATGGACGGGTACGACGTTACTGCGGCGGTAAGATTCGTTATGGCGAATTGGCTGAAGAGGAATTACGGGACCTTCACATACCCACAGACGCAGGTAATCACTGGGAGAAGATGCTTCGGTGATCACACCCGTGTCTAATCGGGCAGGAGCCAATGTCTGAGTGCCACCGGGGCCGGACCGTGGACATGGCGCTCGACACGTTGGTAGAATGCTTGACGTGGGTGGAGCTGAGATGTGACCTTGAAGCGGCCATTCTCTCGCTCGGTAAGAATGATTGCGGCCAAGGTACGGAACGAGTGGGTGTATAACTCTGCTGTCTCCTTCTGCAAGCCATACTTGCAAAGGAGATGGCGGAGTGAAACTGGGAGAGATTTAGGTTTAGAAAAGTTGCAAATGGAAAAATTCCAATTTTTGAAAATAAAAAGCACTTACTTGGCGGTCGGAGCTGCTGAGGATGTTCCACCAGGTTGGTGATAGCGTCCTCGTTAAGGTTCTCCACGATGTCATCGTCTCCAGTGTTGCAGGCATCCACCCGCTGCGTGTCGGTGCGGGAGTCTTCGCTGGCGGGGTCCGAGCGGCACTTGCTCTCGCGTTCCTCAGGTGTCATGAGGATCACGCTGTCCCACCTGTCAACAAGTTGGAATTGACTAACTTTATTTAAGGAGGAATTAAATAATATTTTTGTGTAAGAAACTTAATGTGTGTTTGGCTATAACATCATAGCTCTTAAATAAATGAATCGATTTTGATGTGGCTTCTCTTTACGTGAAAAGAGAGCCCCCTCGAGGAGAGGGACGTGTTCCCTTCCATCAAAACTAGGTGGTTTCTGTCCCTTTTTTGTAAGTTTTTCTAAAACCCCGTGAAAAAATACCCTACTGTGATGCTGTTGGAGTCAAATCAACTGAAACCACACGATGTATGGTACATATGTCTTCTAAATCCAATTCAAGAAATTGTCTTAGGTTAATCTGCAAGTGTTAATAAGTAAGTGTACTCACCATTCTATGTCTGGTACTCTGTCCGAGTGAGGGGTGTCAGCTGCCAGAAGAGCTAGCTTAGTGGCAGAAGATATACCAGTTTTACGAGCTATCTGAGATATTTCGTTCTGAAGTTTCTCTAATTGAGCCTGGAAAAAAAATAAACAGTGAACGTAATACTATATAGCACCCTCTGTTGGCGGTAAATGTATAAGATGGAATAAGATGGTGGGATTATGTCTTCTTTACTACACTATAGTCCACTTTGTGGTGAGAAAATAGTGATGCATCGGTGAAATCATTTTTTGATCAATCAGATTCCAAGAAACTATCGTTTGGAATTTGATTGTGATATAAGTAGGTACTATTATTTAACTGGAATTACAAAAACAATTAATAGTCTTCTCAAGTCAAATTTTTGGAGTTAATTTATAGACGTAGTCATCATTTAGTTAGGTTTGAGTGTCAATTAATTTTATTGTATAATAGTTTCATGAACAAACCTTAACGAAATCGGCTGACTTTATTTGACTATTTGTTTTTTATAAAGTGGTTTGTCTCGTTTATTAAAGTAACAACCTTTTGAAACTGTAAAGGAAACCGTCTTTACAACAGATGACAAACAAACGATCTAGTATTTTTCACAGCGAGCGCTACCTTCATCCGCAGGCGCTCGGCCATCTGCGTGAACTTGCCGGGCTCGTGGAAGCGCAGCGCGCGCGCGGGGCGCGCGGCGGGGCGCGCGGCGAGGCGCTCGTCCAGCCAGGGCGCGGCGGCGCTGGGCTCGGCCGGCGCCGCGCCCGCCAGCTGCGCGCGGAACTCCTCGCGCCGCCGCGCGCGGATGTTCGCCTGAGGGGGGGAATATCGTCAGTTCCTGCGCTACTCCCTCCACGTTTTGCCAGTTGATGTTTCTTATGTTGTAAACCTCTACTAGCAAAGGAATTTTGGAAATTCTAATCCTAATGGGGTAAAATAGAACGTCATAGATTTGTTGAACCTCTTTCGGATAATGTGTAAACTATAATACTTTTATGTTAATATTTTTTTATAGTGTGTCTACTAGTTTCCCTAATAAACAAAAATAAAACTTAACGTTACATAAAAATTCATAATTTTCAAATTTAATACAAAAAAATAAGAAACGATCATGCATAAAACTAGTCATTTGTAAGGTCTCTGATTCTTCTTTTAAAACTTCAAGCTAATGAAAAAATATCTAAATTCAGAAAACATCAGAAATTCACTGCCTCTTACTCACCTTAAGAGTTGGAGCAACATGTGTCAACTGGACCCGTTTGCCACTGGTGTCGACCGTGCGACCCTCTCGATCCAGGATCAACGGAGCCGGCCCTGACCCCGCCGTACTCGTTAGGGCTCCACCTAAAACATACAAAACAATATAGTTATGATCATCCATGTGATGGTAGATTAAGAATACGTAGTACCATCACCCCTATTCATCCTGTGGGCATCGTAAGAACCGTCTAAGGGAACAAACTATGCAGGACAATAATGCTGCAATGAGAATCAAAACTAAAAATAATTCCTATACCAACCCGTCTGGCCAGCATGGTATAGTAGACCAAAACCTCCCTGCTAAGAAGAGGTCTGTGTCTAGCAGTGGACTGTAAGAGGCTGTTGATGATGATTGATGAAGTATGTTTATAAGTGGTCTGGATACACGCTACCGTAGTACAGGATCTGCGTAACTCGGGGTCAGGCAGCCGCGTTAAGGTGTATTAAGTTATTATGAGATTGGAAATCATAATATAATGGGAAATTGCGTCAAGTACGAAAACTTATTAATAATAGCCTAGTATAGCAGAACAAAACCTCGTTTCTAAGAAGAGGTCTATGTCCAGCAGTAGACAATAATATATCCTATTTAAAAAACCTTTTTTCTACAGTAAACAGTCATATTTATATGTTTATCTAAGTTTATGGCATTATAAGTTAATAATAATTATATTGAAACTGAGATCTAGACTGGCTTTTTTAAGTCTAAGGGATAATTTCTCACTTGGTAATAAAGGCTCTGATAGACTACACCGACGCTATCTGTGAGAAAATAACAAATTTCAGTTTCATGGATCTTGGATAGATAAATTTACATATAACTTCATCAGAAACTGGTGAACTGGAGAAAATTAGGTGATAGAAATACGGAATACACATGCCTGCAAGTTTCCTCTGTATCCTGGCTTGCAGCTCAGCTATCTTCCGCTGCTTCTCAAGCTCCTCATGGCTCAAAGAACTTGCCGCTGTGAAGAGAAAAACGTTGGCATTTTATTATTTCAAGGAATAATGGTCCAAGAGCCCGTGAGTGCCAGACCTTCGTCATTTTATAAAAGCTGAAAGTTCTTCTATGTGTGTCCCTAGTACAGGTAAGAATGATCCCCAAACATGAAGCTGAGGCAGCGGTGGCTTTGGCAGATAACAGGCAACAAAGGTATGTAAAATTCGATCTCAAATTCGTCATAATATAAAACTTGATTTTTTTGTATTTGATTCATAATAATATCAAAACTCGCGTTGCTCATTGCCAGACAGTTAGTATGGTTCCAACCCTCTGCCGGACACCCCTAAACTATTATAATTTATAATTATACTTACGTTATATTATAAAACCTAAATTTAATATATAATTTTTTGGGAGCCTATTAAACTATGTTTATATAGTAGCCGGACAGTTTCGAAGGTTCTATCATCTTGCCAGACGCATTCAAAGTGAGCAATAATCGGGAGAGCAAGGAGCGAATACAGTAACCAAACGTTATATTATAAAACCTAAGTTTCATATATAATTTTTTGGGAGCCTATTAAACTATGTTTACATAGTAGCCGGACAGTTTCGAAGGTTCTATCATCTTGCCAGACGCATTCAAAGTGAGCAGTAATCGGGAGAGCAAGGAGCGAATACAGTAACTAAACGTTATATTATAAAACCTAAGTTTCATATATAATTTTTTGGGAGCCTATTAAACTATGTTTACATAGTAGCCGGACAGTTTCGAAGGTTCTATCATCTTGCCAGACGCATTCAAAGTGAGCAATAATCGGGAGAGCAAGGAGCGAATACAGTGACTAAACGTTATATTATAAAACCTAAGTTTCATATATATTTTTTTGGGAGCCTATTAAACTATGTTTACATAGTAGCCGGACAGTTTCGAAGGTTCTATCATCTTGCCAGACGCATTCAAAGTGAGCAGTAATCGGGAGAGCAAGGAGCGAATACAGTAACTAAACGTTATATTATAAAACCTAAGTTTCATATATAATTTTTTGGGAGCCTATTAAACTATGTTTACATAGTAGCCGGACAGTTTCGAAGGTTCTATCATCTTGCCAGATGCATTCAAAGTGAGCAATAATCGGAAGAGCAAGGAGCGAATACAGTGACTAAACGTTATATTATAAAACCTAAGTTTCATATATATTTTTTTGGGAGCCTATTAAACTATGTTTACATAGTAGCCGGACAGTTTCGAAGGTTCTATCATCTTGCCAGACGCATTCAAAGTGAGCAGTAATCGGGAGAGCAAGGAGCGAATACAGTAACTAAACGTTATATTATAAAACCTAAATTTTATATATAATTTTTTGGGAGCCTATTAAACTATGTTTATATAGTAGCCGGACAGTTTCGAAGGTTCTCTCATCTTGCCAGACGCATTCAAAGTGAGCAGTAATCGGGAGAGCAAGGAGCGTATACAGTATCTAGTGCGAATGAAACAGAGCGCTTAGTCTATTGCGGGATTTCACTGCGCACCCATTGTTATTAATTTCAAATTTCGCAGTTTATTTTTTTCTTAATCCAGAAATTTCATTAATTAATTTTTACAATTTCAATAACAAATATTTAAAATAATACTGAGTAAAATTTTTCTCATACAATGTCAATCATGTCGAAAATCTAATAATTTAATTGATATTATTTTTCATTTTTAAGAAGTTTATTATTGTCAATGCTATTAAAATTATAAAGCCAATGACACAAAGTAAATCAAATATTAGTGTTTATTATACCAAAGGACACATTTTTTTAAGATAAGAAATTTACAGAGAAATTAATTTATTTTAATTAAATCTAAATATTTTCATTATTTTCATCGTTATCGCGCGCTCACTAAATCGGTCCACACGTTAGCAGTTTAAACGTCGTAAGTGCTGCGAGTACAATTCGGACCGCCTTTGAATGCGTCTGGCAAGATGATAGAACCTTCGAAACTGTCCGGCTACTATGTAAACATAGTTTAATAGGCTCCCAAAAAATTATATATGAAACTTAGGTTTTATAATATAACGTTTAGTTACTGTATTCGCTCCTTGCTCTCCCGATTACTGCTCACTTTGAATGCGTCTGGCAAGATGATAGAACCTTCGAAACTGTCCGGCTACTATGTAAACATAGTTTAATAGGCTCCCAAAAAATTATATATGAAACTTAGGTTTTATAATATAACGTTTGGTTACTGTATTCGCTCCTTGCTCTCCCGATTATTGCTCACTTTGAATGCGTCTGGCAAGATGATAGAACCTTCGAAACTGTCCGGCTACTATATAAACATAGTTTAATAGGCTCCCAAAAAATTATATATTAAATTTAGGTTTTATAATATAACGTAAGTATAATTATAAATTATAATAGTTTAGGGGTGTCCGGCAGAGGGTTGGAACCATACTAACTGTCTGGCAATGAGCAACGCGAGTTTTGATATTATTATGAATCAAATATAAAAAAATCAAGTTTTATATTATGACGAATTTGAGATCGAATTTTACATACCTTTGTTGCCTGTTATCTGCCAAAGCCACCGCTGCCTCAGCTTCATGTTTGGGGATCATTCTTACCTGTACTAGGGACACACATAGAAGAACTTTCAGCTTTTATAAAATGACGAAGGTCTGGCACTCACGGGCTCTTGCTCTATAACGGACTGATGGATCGAGAGACAATTAAGACCCTGCCTCTACGTTAAGTTTGAATACTCCTGAAATAATGGAGAGGGTACTTTGAAGAGGCAAGGAAAAAATAGCTCAATATCGATTTTTTATTAGGCTGAGATTAGGGTCGAGACAGTTCAAATGCGCTAACTGCCTGGATGGCGCAGTAGTAGCGTATACAACAAAAGTAGATATACGAGTATAAGTATTCTGTCAGTCAATCTAATTGTCATAGTACAATCTCTGCTTAGTTTGAAACTAGATGGCGTTGACTGTCACTTGTCTAAATTGTTTATTATTACTAAACTACTCAAAACAACTTAGGGCCCACCTGCATTTTTGGTAATAAAAATTAATTAATTAAAAATGCGTACAACTTATGTTATTTTTTACTTAAAAAAATGAATTACATGTTCTATAAGAACTAAATGTGTCCAAGTTATTACGGTTACCACAAAAAAAATGTGCAAATCACAATTTTCATAAATTCACTCACATTCACTAAACTTTAAACCATCATTTTCCCGACACGCACTTCAATTTAATGTGATGATAAGGTGCCGGATGTTGATTAATTCTAGTGTTTAGTAACGTGTAGGACCTCCTCTGCTCCTTACACATTCCCTGAGCCGGTTAGGGACGCTCTCTATCAGGTGAGCCACGTTTTCATCAGGAATCTGTTCCCAACAATGTTTTAATGCATTCACCAATTCCTGTCGACTGTGGATAGCGGTATAAGTTTC
This sequence comes from Hypercompe scribonia, assembly GCA_949316085.1. NCBI lineage: Eukaryota > Metazoa > Arthropoda > Insecta > Lepidoptera > Erebidae > Hypercompe > Hypercompe scribonia. Next base: position 11,544,431 of record OX438994.1, read on the forward strand.
TTTAAGGCTTCGTTTGAGTTGATCCCATAAATGTTCAATCGGGTTTAGGTCGGGACTCATTGCAGGCCAAGGCAAAACATTAATATTCGCGTCCGAAAGAGCACTTTGAGTCAGACGGGCAGTGTGAGGACGTGCATTATCTTGCATCAAGATGAAATTCTGACCAACTCGCTGTGAATATGGGATGACATGAGGTTGGATGACCTGTTGGACGTAGCTGGCGGCGTTTACGTTGCCCTCATCCAAGAATACCAGCTCAGTTTTACCCAGTAGACTGATTCCACCCCACACCATAATACTGGGTCCACCAAAACGGTCAGTTTCTCGAATACAAGGATCCTCAAAACGTTCCCCTGGTTTTCTCCAGACACGTACCCGTCTGTCATCACTGAAAAATTTAACTTTAGACTCATCTGTAAAGAGCACTGTTCTCCAATTGTCCATGGTCCATTCGAGATGTTCACGTGCAAACCTTAAACGCGCTGCACGATGTGCCCTGGTTAATTTTATTCGCACAGCGCGCATTCTGGATCTTTGTTGGTCTTCATGAAGTCTGTTCCGTATGGTTTGATCGCTTACACGGGTACCAGTAGCATCACGTAAGCGATTTTGTAAGGTACGCGCTGTCACAGTGCGCTCTCGACGTGCAGTAAGTCGAACGTACCGATCTTCCTGGGAAGTGGTGGCCCAATTTCTACCACCACCTCGTCTCCTGGCAACACTACCTTTCTCCTGATAACGTTCCCAAACATTTCGGATCGCATGCCTAGACACACCGAGGCGTGAAGCTACCGATCTCTGTGAATTGCCCTCTTGAAGCAAAACTACAGGTCTGGAAGCTGTTTCCGGGTCCATATGACGTCGAAATCCGGGCATTGTTATTTTAAACAAAGCAATAACACCGAAGCAAATGATAAACAACGATACAATATCAACTTGTGTTTGTTATGAGATGCAGAACACAAGTGATTAGAAAAGTTCGTAAACGCTGAGTTGACCCATTTTTTAGTTTTTTCCGTCTACCCACTTAGGAACCACCCTAAACGTGACATTCCAAACGTGTGAACATGTGTAAACATATGCACTTGGAGTCTACACACTTCAATTTACAAATCAGCAGGCAATAAAAATATTACGGTCGAAGTTCCGAAAAAAATCAAGTGGGCCCTGCAAAGAGAAGCAAAACTTGATACAAACTCTTTGCCAACCCATCATACAACAGGTGCACTCTCTGTTCCCTTACTCTCACAATGCCATGAGACGGTTATCCGACACGACCGGGAGATCAGACGTAGGACCGACGACATAAGGTGCTCACCGAAATAAAGGGGTAAGACTCCAACTTCCAAACTCATGGCTGTTATTAACCACGTCTTATATCCAGGAAAACTCAATAAAATTTTTGGCCTGACCCGGGAATTGAACCTGACACCTCTTGATCGGCAGTTGCATACGCTGACCGCTAGACCAACGAAGCAGTTATTGTTGTTAATATATATACTTATAATATAGCAATACCTGGCCTAGAATAGAGAACTGGTTTGATGACACTCGGTGGAGGTATGCTGCTCTGGACTTGGAGTTTAAGCTGCTGAGCTGTAGCAGCCGCTGCACTAACTCCAGAACTCTTGGAGTCTCCCCCTTTCATGGCTTGGAGGGCGCGCTTGCGTTCCTCGATCTCTTTTTGAGCATTCGCCATCATGAGCTGTAAAATGAGATGTTATCGTTGAAAATTATAATCTTTTCTGTTTTTAAATCTCTATTTTAATACTATAAATGTGAAAGTAACTCTGTCTGTCTGTCTGTCTGTTACGCTTTCACGCCTAAACCACTGAACCGATTTTGATGAAATTTGGTATGAAGATAGAACTGAACTTGGGAAAGGACATAGGATACTTTTTATCGCGAAAATAAGGGTAGAAGGGGTTGAAATAGGGGACGCAAGTTTGCATGGAAGTTCTTTATTGTCAAATATAGAATCATGATGTTTTTCTTTTTTGTTGTCCAATTTTGGCAAATAGTCTAGACCTTGGGCAAGACTATAGACTACTCCTTACCATGTCGCGTGATATAACCGAATTCCACGCGGGCGAAGCTGTGGCCGGAAAACTAGTATCTAATATTTGAAGTTCACTGTAACAATGAACGTGACCTGACCAAACTGATTCATCTAATAAAAGTCCAAACCCCGGGGTTTACAAACTTAACATTAGCCAACCCATACTTTTGCTATAGGGACTCACAAAGGATTCTTGGAAATGTCACCTCTAAAGGGGTAAAATAAGGGTTGAACGCTCGTATGGAAGTTTGTCAATTTCGAAATTAGAAACACTAATTAATCTTGTGATTTTTGTTATTTTTTTTGCATTTTGGAAGTCTAACACAGTTTGAAGTGAATACAAAACTTATAGCGTTTAGGCTACGCCCAACACCCAATGCAGTGTAAAACGGCAAGGTGCCTGCTACGAATTATCTTATAAATGGCATAACCATGAAAATAAATTACATATGCAAAATCAGGTCTCTTTTCCTGGAGGGGTAAACAGAGGTATATTAAACGCCCACTTTCCGGCAGTGCTTCGGTCCCATGTAATAAGTGGCAAGCCTATTGCCGTTAATCGAGATGTTTTGTTTACCAGAGCCTTGTCTACCGATCAACAGGTGCACCATATGCAGATGGCCCATTGATGCAGGGGTGACAGTTATCGTGGTAACTGTGTGAGCCTTACACTGTCACGATGACTGTCATGCCTTTTACGTCCCCAAGCGGGGTGTGAAAAAGCATCTCACTAGGCCGCCATAGTGTGGGTCACCATACTGCATTGTCTGCATTTGCAATGAGTATAGTGACCACAACTCTTGGATTCTATTCATGCTTTCCATAACGCAGAGTAGTCACTTTGGCAGGTTCTTAATATAGAATGACGTTGGCTTGGGGGCCCTTAGTTGTTGGTTTGAACCAAAGTTTGAATCTTACGCAATGAGAAATAAATTATGGAAATAAGGAGGGAAATTTTAACGAAGAAGAAAGAGGTTTTAGTTTTTAAAAAATGCAAACATCGTACCTTAATTCTATCAGCACTCAGAACGGCCATTTTTGATCCAACAGTCTCTCCTTCTGGTATTGTAGCCACAACTTCTACGCCGTTCTTCTTCTCTTCTCTTCTCTCTTCTTTGATTTCTTCCTTAGGCTCCTTTTCTTCTTTAACATCATCATGCCGTGATCGTTTAACTTCTTTATCACGATCACCATTGTCATGTTTGCGTTTAGTTGATGATTTTGATGAAGATATCAACTCCTGAGCTAAGGCTATCACTTTATCGGCTAACTTGCTCGCTTTCTTTGAATCTATGTGTGATGATATCTTATCAATTATTTTTCTACGCTCATAGCTGTAAGGTAAATCATTAAGTTAATTATAATAAATAGACAGATAGACAGTTCTGTATCACAGAGGGTCAAGAGAGTACATACATTGTCAGATATATAGACAGGTACAAAAGGCGGCCTTATTGCCAAAAGTAATACCCTGTGTTGTAGTAGCAGTACTTATCAAAGAATTTAAGATTAAAAATTAGTTGAGGGTCAGTCACCTACGAAATATAAAAAAAAAAATGAAAATCGGTCAAACGGTTTCTTTGTATAGCACAAGTGTGGCCAGAAAAACCGCTACATGCCATCCATATTATATTATAATATTAGATCAAGATTGATTGGTATAATACAAGCTCTCTTTACTCTGGGATCAGATGACTGTGTGTGTGTGTGTGTGTGTGTGTATATACTCACATACCGTCTACTGTGGCATCAAGCTCATTTCACTGTAATTCGTAAAGAGATCAAAAACTCCCTCATATACCTATATGATACATAGTCACTTACCGTGTGATGACAGATTAAGAATACAGAGTGTGACCATCACAATTCATCCTATGGATGTCGTGAAAAGTGACTAAGCAAGCAAATTATCCAGGATAACAGCACTGTGAAGAGAAGGAAAACTTGAAAAAAAACCCTATCCATGAAACCAGTGTGATATAATAAGCCTAAGCTTCCTTTCTAAAAAGAGGCCTTCGTCCAACAGTGGAGTATTAAAGGCTGTTGAAGTGATGTGATGATGATAATAACTTACAAGCTGAAGAATGTGGCAATATATAGATGACGCAGGGGTGACAGTTATCGTAGTAAGTATGTGCAATACAATGCCACGATGACTGTCATGTCTTTTACGTAACCAAAGGAGGTGTGAAAAAGCATCTTACTACTAGGCCACCATAGTGTGGGTCACCATACTGCATTGTTTGCATTCGCAATGAGTATGGTGAGCACAACTCATAGATTCTAGTCATGCTTTCTATCAGGCAGAGTAGTCACTTTGGCAGGTTTTTAAAATAAAACAAATAAAGAAAGATGATATGCTGGTTTTTCTGAGTATTTATTTTTTAAACTGTCACGAACTTAGTTATCACTTTACGTCTGGATTTGACACCTTATAAGTACCATTTTTGTAATATAATTATATTGCATGCAATAATCTTACTTTTTTAAAAATCAGTTTTAATGAGACTTATGTGTGTCAAGGACCCCCAGATAAACCCTGCACTTGGTAACTAACAAAATCCTCAATCAATGACAAAGTCTTCTGACAGTAAGTGATTACCAACGGATACTTGCAACTCAACCAATATAAGTATGTCGAAACCCTTCCTGGAATATATAGGCTAATGTGAAAATAGTTCTGCTGCCATAGTGTAAGTTACGTCACATCTAAGTCAGTGACTATCATTCTGGGATTCTACTCATATTCACTCTTTCCGTCGGACAGACTAAGGTCATTTTGGTAGGCTAACGCATAAAATAAAAAAAATTAAGACATTTTTAAAGAAATATAGATAGGTTTATTTCTAATCTATACTTAATTACTTGTTAACAACTCAAACAAGTTTACTGATACTGTGAACTGTACTATTAAAATTGGGTAGATGACTGTATCATAAATAAATACTAATGTCCACTTCATTAAAACTAATATCGCGAAACATCTCGGAAAATACAATTAACATAGCTTTTTTTAATTATTACGAATTTCAAGCAAATATACAGCGAAATATATTGTTCAATTGAGTAGTCTAAAACAGTGACTTCACAATTTGGTATTTAGTACATTTTTCATACAAAATTGTTGTTGTGACAGATGATAAAAAGTAACTAATTCGACTAAGGTGTCATCTAGCCTATTGTAGGAATTATCCATTTTTATTTAACAAGGTAACCAAGCGAACATATCTGCATTTATTGATAAAAACCCTGAGCTTCAAAGTTTTGTAAGTTATTCTGCAGTCAATGAAAGCTGAACCTCAGCTCAATGAATAAAACGTAATAACGATGTTAAATAACGTTTGTATTTGAAGTAGTATGCAATTGAAGATGTCTGTCCAGCAGTGAGCCATGATAGGCCGATGATGATAAAGTTTCTGAGTAACACTCATAAATTCGGATCAGATTTACAAGAATTAAATTTAAACACGATAAATGAGCAATAATCTTAACTGCTGTAACACAGATCACAATTTCATTTGACGATTGCATGTTACAGTTATTTACCCAGACTATGGTAACTGCGTATTTAGCACTCTTTCAGTACCTGTATGTAATTTATTTACTTATGCAGAACATCAGTGCAAAAAGAAGGAAACCATGAAATAAATCAGGGTTGGTATACAATCTTGGTTTTTATTGGGCCAGTGTGAGTGAGTGAGTGAGTGAGTGTATCATAGGCCAAATTTTCATTTCAAAGAATTATGTCCAGCGGTGGACTATTAAAAGCTGTTGATATTCGTTAAAGAAGTTCAAAAAGTCAAGGAGGTTATAAAAAGAAAGAGATTGTATCTATGTGGATTTAACAAGAACCTTATGGTTTGTTCGAGAAAACTACACAATCTTCGTATTTTTTAAACTTCTACCTGTCTCTTAGTTTAACAACACAAGAATTGTGGTATACAAAAATAATATAATCACTCACCCACTGGTTAAACAGGAAGATACAGTGGACAGTAAAGAACTGTCCGATTTTCCAATAGTCCTGTATATTGCACGGTCTAGTGAGGACCTCAGGTCTTCCACTTCTCGCCTGGACAGCTGCAGAGCCATGGTAACACCAAATAATCACGAAAAATTACTATAATAATTATTTACTTTCTAGGTTATGATAATGACTATCTAATACTAACTTTTTCACAAAAAATAAAGCTTATTGTAAGATATTTGTTAATCAATGTCATTTAATTGTAGATTTACATTTTAATATGACATTTTTAGTATTATTGAAACAATAATTATGCGTTCCAAGCACTGACGTAAACAACGGCCATAGAGACCAGTGTTGTTGATCAAGATATGCATTACCCCTGTGAGAGCACTCATCTAACGAAAAATTAAAAATCTTCGAGTTTCAAAGAATAAACATTATTGCATAGAGTATATATTTATATTTTCGGTTACATGATGCCATAAGTTGTTAAAACAGATGCACTGATGTGTTTAAAGTTACTGAATTATTTACCAGTTAAAATGTTAAATTTTTTACCATGATAAGACAATGAAAATGTCTACGGAAATTATTAGTTATACACAGATTTTGTATTTGATTATTCATTTGTTTTTTTGAGATTATAGCATAAAATGCTTTTATTATATTATTTATTTAATAATGTGATAATGTGGCAATTTATTTAAAAAACCTTAATTTAGTTTTACAGGAACAAATATGTTATTAATGTTGAACTCTTATGCGTAACATGAAACGTTAAGTGTTTGTTGTCAACATCACTGACAACAATGCTCTGATAAACGTACAGTGTTTAAATGTACTTTTAATATAATAAAAAGTGTAATAGTCATTATTTTATTTGTTCAACTGAATCAACTTTTCTTTATCAGAAATATCAGTCAAGTCCTAGTGAACTCCTAACATAACCTTAAAATGTCGGATGAGGAAGATGTGATCTTGGTTAAGAAACCGAAACATGTCCACTATGGGTCTTTGGAGGAGCAGGAGAAGGCCAGGCTTGCTGCCTTGGCTGCAGCTGCTAAAGAGGGTGCAGAAGATGGCGGTGGAAAGGAATTGGGAGACATTCAGATCTCTAGCGGTAATTATGTAGTTTTACTTAAAGTTAAATATAAATTACTATCAATTTACTTACTTTTATGAAACTGGGATGCATTCGTCAGTTTGAAACAAACTATTACTATTGTATAATTTGACTTTATTTCAATGCTTCAAACTTAAAATGCTGTGTTTCTGATCAGATCTAGTAGGATGTCAGGGTTCATTAAAAGAATATAAATATATACTACCAGTAGGTGACTTGTTTGCTATCTATTAACTACCTAAAATTTTAAAAACTGTATTATACTGTATTATTTAAGACAGAGATGCTGCAGGACCTAAAATAAATGTTGTACGATTTAGCTGAATCCTCTGTATGCATCAGTTCGTCTGTAATGAACTTAGATAAAACCAAGGTTAATGTGTAATGAAGTCCCCGTCTTATAGGGGTTGTGGAGAAAGGAAGGTTTATATTCCTCTAACATAAATAGAGGATCCTCTGACATCAGCATGAGAATTTCTATATTGTGATACAGGATTAGTAGTTACTCTGTAGTTTGGTGTGTTCTCGATAGATCGCCCTGTAGTTTATCTTTGATTACCCTGTGTGTGTAAGTCACCACAGACTATTTTTTCCCTTTTGTTCTTGCATTTATTTGAAACTTTTTGTAAACAAAATATCTACTAATAACTCCTGCTTATCTTTGTATAGTAATTAAACAGTCGGAGAATAAAGATTGAATTTTACTTACAAAAAAAACGTACGATTTAATTTTTTGTTCAAAGTACATATTCTTTATATTGATTGCCCACACAGAATACCAGGCATAATCTGAAGATCTTTTTCATTACAGAATATATGGAGCTTGAAGAAGAAATGTCCCGGGATAAAAAGGCTCTACTTGAAGAGTTTGAGAGAAGACGGAAAGCTCGTCAGCTGAATGTGTCAACTGATGATGATGAGGTATACCTTTAAATTACATATGTGGAGGAACAAGTGTCATATCCTCCGACCAGGCGAATTGATTATAAGATACTGTAGATATTGAGATGTTGTGTATATGCTGATCGCTGCGAGAATTTCTATATCGCGATTCAGAATTAGTAGTTATTCAGTATGTTGTTTAGTTTACACTGTATGTGGCAGTCGCCACATATTCGTCATTATTTATAGCCTACTTTGTTGGTTTGTTTCTACATACTGATCTCGTCAACTAACTTTTAAAATTGTTCATCTAATTTTTATATATGTAGTATTGTACATGCTTACAATTATACTTACAAATCTGAGGTATGTTTAAGACTTATTTTTTACCACATTATACTAATAAATGTGTAAACTAATAAATGTCTGTGTGGTGACAGATTAAGAATACATAGTATTACCACCCCTATTCATCCCGTGAGTGTCGTAAGAGGCGACTAAGGAACCAAGTATACAAGACAACATCATTTCAAAGAGGAGGAAAACTTGAAACAAACCCTATTCCAACCCGTCTGGCCAGCGTGGAATAGTAGGCCAAAACCTCCTTGCTAAGGAAAGGCCTATGTCCAGCAGTGGACTGTAAAAGGCTGTCGATGATGATGATGTTAATTACTAATAAACATGTTGTCAAGACGTTCAACTGCAGAAGATAGTTCCTTCTGCAGAGACATCTGCTCTGTTATTCAGGCATGCCATGTGCTAACCACCATAGAGTTTTATACAGTTTTCTCTTACGTTCAGGTCAGAAGAAGTCTACGACAACTTGGTGAGCCGGTGTGCCTGTTTGGTGAAGGTCCAGCAGAGCGCAGAGTGAGATTAAGAGATCTTTTAAGCTAGTAAGTAGACTTTCAGATATATATTTAGACACTACAACATCATATCGGTTACCCAATTTTTTTTGAGGTTGGTAACATTACACCAACTGCATCAGTTCTCGTTTTTTTTTGTGTCACTTTCTTTTTTGTAGCTGGCGACATGCTTGCTACCAACCCTCCATGGAAACCCAATGTGAAAACACAGCTTTGTCTGCAGAGTAACCATTACCACATTAATATGGATCCTCCCTTACTTGCGCCTTAACTAGGTATAAAAATTCTATCTACATGTTAACAAAATCATACACTTATCCACATGGGCGCCAGGAGACGGGCGCAAGGGGATTCGCTTGCCCTCCCTGTTAATAAAGCATATTTTCTTATTTCATAAAAAAAATCGATTACATAGGTAAAAACCTAGAATAATTCTAAATTTAATATTATGTGTAAATGTATATACACTCCCCTGAAAATAATTCTCATTACGCTCATATCTATCCATACATATACCCAAGGCGATAGGCACAACCCCCCTTAAAGTAAGCCTCTACCTGCTGTCAACTGTGCTGTATGGTTATCAGATGGAAATGATAGGACTTCTCTTGTGTCCCTCCCAGATTGTCTTAAACCCCTCACAGCTTCTCTTAGGCCCCTCCCTGCTTCTCTTACTTCTCTTAAGTCCGTCCCAGCTTCTCTTAAGCCCCTCCCTGCTTCTCTTCCTTCTCTTAAGTCCCTCCCAGCTTCTCTTAAGCCCCTCCCAGCTTCTCTTAAGCTCCTCACAGCTTCTCTTAAGCCCCTCCCAGCTTCTCTTAAGCCCCTCCCAGCTTCTCTTAAGTCCCTCCCAGCTTCTCTGAAGCCCCTCCCAGCTTCTCTTAAGTCCCTCCCAGTTTCAAGTAAAGTTAAAAAAGTACAAATTCAAATGTAAATAAAATTTAAAATAAATAAAACAATGCTAGGATACAGACACAGCTTGTAGAGATAGAGTGTCACTGTACGATAACTTGTCACATACCTGTAACACTTAGTCCTAACACTGTTCTTCAGCCTTGGAGAGGATGCCATTCACAAGAAGTTAGAAGAAGAAGAGGCACGTATAGAGAGGGACAGGGGGCGCGAGGGTACATGGTACCACGAAGGTCCCATGGAACTGAGGGAGGCGAGGCTGTGGATAGCGCGGTACTCACTACCTAAGGCCAAAGAGAGGTAAGTCACTTATCTATTCATTGTATGTACCAAAGTTGCTATTTTTTTGTAAGCTTAGATCTTTAAAAATAGCCAACGGATATAAATGCGGTTTTCACCATCACTTAGGTTATATTTTCAGGAAGGTTTGTATATATAATACCGATCTCGAGTCTCGAGTTTGATTCCCGGATCGGCCTAGAAAAATGTTATTGAATTTTGCTGAAGCTTGTAAGTGTAAGTCGCGTCCGTACCTCGGAGAGCGCATAAAGCCGTCAGTGGGGCCTGGTCTCTCCCATCGGATGGTGAGAATGAGGGAACAGAGAGTGCACCTGTGTTAACGCCCACAATTTTTTTTTTCTATATTAAGAGCCTGCCAAAGTGACTCTACTCTGCCTGATGGAAAGCATGTATAAAATCCAAGAGTTGTGGTAAACCATACTCATTGCAAATGCAGACAATGCAGTATGGTGCCCCACACTATGGCGGCCTAATGAGATGCTTTTTTACGCCCCGCTTGGGGACGTAAAAGGCATTACAGTCATCATGACAGTGTAAGGCTTACACAGTTACCACGATAACTGTGACCCCTGCATCAATGGGCCTCCGGTCTCACACTCACCAACGAAACACGACAACACGGATGCTGTCGCTTTAGGTTGGTCTTCTGTGGGAGGGTAGTACTGCCACGGTCGAGTCGGCCTGCTCGTGCTGAAATCAGCGTGGTTCTACTACCTTCCTTCATAGTTATCTGGTCTCCGTTGAGAGTGGCCGGCGTGGCTGAAATCGGCTAGGAGTATGTACTCATACTCCTGCTCATCATAGAGTTGAATATGTGTTCCAGGTTGACGAAGGCCCGTGAAGAGTTAAAGTTGGCGGGTAGTGTCCGAGCAGCGGCCAAGCAAGAGTCGCAGAGGAAGGCGTCTGGCATGTCCATATATTGCAGTCAGGTATTTATTGTCTTCAATTTCTGAGTTGTCGTCATTAGCTTCTAATCCACTATTGGACATAAGTTTCGACTATACCACGTTGACCAGACAAGTTGGTTTAGGGTTTGTGTCAAGTTTTTCTTCGTTGCCCACGAAATGAAGAAATAATGGATGGGTGTGGTGACAACTCATATTCTTAACCATGTTTACTCTTGGTGAGTAAGAGAGTGACTAAGAGATCTAATGGATTGATTGCACGGTTGGCCTAGTGGTTTAAGCGATCACCACGCCGCTCTCTGCTGCGTTGAGTGTGGTGGGTTCAAACCCCACATGGGACAACACTTTGTGTGATCCACAAATTGTTGTTCTGAGTCTGGGTGTTCTTTGTGTCCGTTTCTTGTATGTTTGTGAAGTCCCTCGTGACACAGGATTTATTTTTAGTATGAGCTTAAAAAATAAAATGTTGTTTGTTAAACCTAAGATCATGGGTTTAGTTCAGAATGTGATGAGTTTTCATTTGTATTCTGTTTGGGTGTATTCCTACTAATATTATAATTGCGAATGTAAGTGTGTTTGTTACGGTTTCACGTGAAAACTAGTCAATCGATCATCATGAAATTTTGTACACATGTTCTTGGAGATGGCGAAGCCGCGGGCAAAAGCTAGTTTATCTAAAATATGTATGTATTTGGTAAGTAGTAGATCAAAGGAGAGAGACAACATCATTACAAAGAGAAGGAAAACTTGAAACAAACCCTATTCCAACCCGTCTGGCCAGCGTGGTGTAGTAGGCCAAAACCTCCTTGCTAACGAGAGGTTTTTGTCCAGCAGTGGGCTGCTAAAGGCCATTGGTGATGATGATGATGATGATGTGATATGTGTGATGTGATAATTTATGATATACCTAAACCATATTTTATCTGTTAAATTCCTTTGTAATGAAAATGTAGATATTCTATTAAACATTTCTTTTGTTAATTATTTTTTATTCGAATCATTAGAATTATTTTACAATTTGAATTGTATTTTTTTATTCTATTCTTACATCTAATCTGTCCGTGTAATTCGTCTTTCAACAGTTCAAATTTTCCATCCAAAGTTTGCCTGGTCACCCAAATGATATGCTCTTGAATATAATCTGTGAAAATTTTGGTTTATAAAAAAGTTTATTGTATTCTGTGTGGCGATTTCCACATTACAACACAAATAAAAATATACAACAGCGCCATCTAGCGAAGATACATTGAACTACGTAGTATGATGAACTAGTAAGCGACTACTAATCCTGTATCGCGAAATAGAGATTCGCGTGGCAATTAACATATATACAACATCCCAACGTCAATAGTTGGGCCGCGCCGGCATGATCACCTCACCTGATCGGAGGATCCTCCCTTTGTGTCGGAAGGACATCACACCCCTTCCCTCCACATATGTTTTGGTAATGAAATAGAAGCTATATAGTTTGGTTCAATCTAGGACAGGTTCTGCTTATACATACCAAGATAACTCTCAGAGGCCAGATCTTTTGCCGACTTAATTGATATGTATCGTTATACTACAACCGAAATTACATAAAATCGTTACAAATTATAATCTATATGTTAACCCGATGTATAACCTATATTACTGTAAAGTTTCATCCAAATCTGTCCAGTAGTTTTTTCGTGAAAGTGTAACAAACATCCAAACAAACTTTAGCATTTATAATATTAGTAGGACTAGATGACCCGCTCAAGTTTGTCTGCGACTCACTTCTCCAGGTTCTGCCTAGTTTTAGACAAGACGGCCATGTGTAAATATGTGCAGTCATTACTATTGTAACCTATTATAATTTGTCCACAGATAGGAGACACGCGACCGATAAGTTTCTGTAGATTCAGCAGCGACAGTAAAATGCTGATCACGGCGAGTTGGTGAGTAACTAGTGCTATTGGGTAGCGATAATTAATAAATGATATTTATATCTGACTTGTGGCGACATCCACATACAGTGCAAACAAAAATACATAATACAGCGCCATCTACCGAAGGCACTTTAAACTACGGAGTAACTACTAATCCTGTATCGCAAACATTAACGGTTGGGCCGCCGAATAAACTCACTTTGGAAAGAAATACAGAATTAGACCACAGAGGAATCCTTTACTTTAAAGTCCGTGCCACTCCAAACCACCTGAAAAATATTATTAACATTACAAGCGATAATATACATAAAAAAATATTATTCTAACTCAATTTCCATGTAAGAAAAAGTATAAATAATAATAAAAAAGAAATACGACCATAAATTTAAGGTCCAACTTTCAAACACAATGAATGTAAATGCAGCAGTGAGCAGCTTCAATCCCAAGCAGACCTCTCATTTGCATCCACACGATTAAGAATACATAGTGTTACCACCCCTATTCATCCCTTGGGTGTCGTAAGAGCTGACTGAGGACGCATACTACCCAGAATAACACTGCAAAGAGAAGGAAATCTTCACAAAACCCCCATTTTTTAACGTGTGGAAACTCCGTCCGTTACCCCACCGAGGTTTACGGCGGGGTGGTGTGTCGGAATCGGACCGACTAGAACCACACGGTGTGCCACTCTGCGCCTGACATAGGAGGGACCGGGAACAGCTGCTATTACGACATTTGGACCCTACTTGACATTACTCCTATACCAACCCGTCGTGCCAGCGTGGTACAAGCCTAAACCTCTTTCCTAAAGAGAAGCCTATGTCCAACAGTGGACTATCAAAGATGATAATGATGTTAAATAATAAATAATGAAATGTCACGTCCCCAGGTCTGGTCTGGCCAAGGTGTGGTCTGTCCCGGAGTGCAAGCCACTACACACGCTGAAGGGCCACAAATGCAACGTCAGCGGAGCCAACTTCCACCCCAAGGCGCAGATACCTGAACACTTCGTTAACAAAGTGAGTTATTTAATTCAACTTTTCATCTTTTTTTTGCAGCTTCAGTGGCGCTGTGGTAGCGTATGTTTGTTGTAACGACTTCCACATAACAACACAAACAAAAACGTACTACAGCGCCATCTAGCGAAGATACATCGAACTATAGAGTATAATGAACAACGGAGCAACTACTAATTCTGTATCGCGAAATAGAGATTCGCATGGCAATGTATGCAGCATCCCAACATCAACCGTTGGACCGTGGCCTGCCAGGCATGATCACCTCGCCTGGTCGGAGGATCCTCCCTTTGTGTCGGAGGGACATCATACCCGTTGCCTCCACAACTGTTATACCTGAGGTCTCGGGTTCGATACCCGGGTTGGACAAAATATTTGTTTCGGAGTTTAAGTGTTTTCCACATATATCGTCGTCATATTTACAAAAGAAAAGTATATGTTAGCATCCTATCAGTACAAGCTCTGCTTAGTTTGAAACTAGATGGCGTTGTGTGTCAGAAGTCTAAAACAAAAACTTTGTTTTTTTTTTTTTTATAAAAGACTGACAAAGTGACTCTACTCTGCCTGATGGAAAGCATGAATAGAGTCCAAGAGTGGTGGTTACCAGGTCCTAAGTATTTTTAATGTATTCTTTTTTAATTTAGGCTATTAATTGTTTTAGTTAAATGCGTCTAATGAACCGGCGACTTCAGATCAAGTACCTTCAGAAGCTTCCTCGAGCCAGGAGTCGGACGCGATGGAGGTGGAAGGTAGCTCCGAGGCGTGCGCGATGGCCACCTGCGCTTACGACGGTTCCGTACACTTGTGGAATTTCGTCAGGTACGCACTGAGACCCATTACAACCCTTTTGTATCAATCTGTCCGTGTGGTGACGGATTAAAAATACATAGTGTTACCACCCCTATTCATCCCGTGGGTGCCGTGAGAGGCGACTAAGGGACCAAGTATACAAGACAATATCGTTACAAAGAGAAGGAAAACTTGAAACAAACCCTATTCCAACCTGTCTGGCCAGCGTGGTGTAGTAGGCCAAAACCTCCTTGCTGAGGAGAGGCCTGTGTCCAGCAGTGGACTGTAAGAGGCTGTTAATGATGTATCAACCTTCTCGACCTCTAGGTTTCCTAAACTCTTCCTATTTTCCATCATTAATAGTACATTATATTATCTACCACATTCACACAACGCCATCTAGTCGCAAACTAAGTAGAGCTTATGCCATACTTGATAACTGGTATAGTTTTTTTTGTTGTACATATTATACATAGAAAACACTCAAAATCCGAAACAAATATTTTTAAATTAATTAAACATTTAATCCGACCCGGGAATCGAACCCAAGAGCTCATACACAGCAGTCGCATGCACAACCACTGCACCATCGAGACAATAATTAGGTAGCATCAAATACACAATCATAAATTGACATTAATAATAATTAACTGCCTCAGTAGCGCAGTGGTAGCGAATGCGACTGCTGCGCTTGAAGTTTTGGGTTCGATGCCTGGATTCAAATGTTTATATGATCTGTAAACATTTGTTTCGGAATTTGATTGTTTTCTTAGTATAATATGTATGTATTTACAACAAAAAAGATAGGTATATCAATTTTCTGGTATTTATAGCTCTGTTTAGTTTGGGACTAGATGGCGTTGTTACTGGAGTTACAATAGTGGCGGTGTGGGATTAAAGAATCCCGCTAAAAAAATATACATACAAAAAAACACCTTTATTTTATGGTTCATCATCATAATCATCAAAGCCTTTTACAGTCCACTGATGGACATAGGCCTCTCCTTAGCAAGGAGGTTTTGCCCTACTATACCACGCTGGCCAGACGGGTTGGAATAGAGTTTGTTTCAAGTTTTCCTTCTCTTTGTAATGATGTTGTCTTGCATACTTGGTTCATCACATTCGGATTAAATTATTCCAAGTGGTTTTTGACCAGTTTTATGATTGCGTTTGTTTTTATTTAACAGCGAGTCTCCCCTGGCGTCCCTGGAGGGCCACAGTCCGTCGCGCGTGGCCCGCGTAGAGTTCCACCCCTCGGGGCGATTCCTCGCCACCACCGTCTTCGACCACTCCTGGAGACTGTGGGACTTGGAGACAGGTATGTCACTACTTTATCATATTCAATTCGATAAGTCAACAATGTTTGTTGTGTTAGAATTAGAATTGTTGCATTATAAATAGATGAGATATTGATATATACATACAAAAAAGAAGTGTAGGTAATCGCTTAACTAAACTAAATGAATAAATTCTAATTTTAAATAAATCTTAGTTGTCCAAAATGTCTACAAGCGTATGTGCAAACACAGGTGCACACTCTGTTCCCTCACTCTCACAATCCGATGGGACGGCTATCAGACACAACCAGGGAGGGCACGCCTGATCTCTCCTCAGTGATTAGTGATGCTACAACATAATTAGCGTCATTTTAAATTATCATTAGTATATCTTTGATTTACTGAACCCTCTCGAAAATAAGGGGGGGAGGTTAAAGAGCTCATACAACGACAACACATTCTGTGACTCTTAAAGATTTCCATAAGTTTCAGTAGTGACTTACTGTCTATACTAATATTAAAGCTGAAGAGTTAGTTTGTTTGGTTGAAAACACTAATCTCAGGAACTACTGGTCCGATTTGAAAATTCTTTTACAGCTAAAAAGCCCAAAACCCAGGATTATATGATAATTGAACTCTTAACTCTCTTGTTTGTATATTTCAGCTACTGAAGTACTCCACCAAGAAGGTCACGCTAAACCAGTGTACAGCATCTCTTTCCAAGGCGACGGGTCTCTTGCAGTCACAGGGTCAGTATTATCTTAATTAATAATCAACTTGTATGTGGAGTCTCCATGAACAGCTTTTTATAGTCCACTGCTGGACAAAGACCCTTTCTTAGAAAGGAGATTTTGGCGTATTATATCCCACTGGACAGACGGGTTGGTGTCAAGTTTGATGATGGAATGTTGTTCTGCGCAGTTTTCCCTTAGTGGGCTCTTACGATATCCACAGAATGTACAGGAGTCGTGACTCCATATTCTAAACCCTATAAATATATGTTTTCAGAGGCATGGATGCCTTCGGCAGAGTGTGGGACCTTCGGACCGGTAGATGTGTGATGTTCCTAGAAGGGCACTTAGGGCCAGTGCTGGGCGTGGACTGGTCCCCGGCTGGTCACCACTTAGCTACGGCTGCGGCCGACCACCAGACCAAAGTGTGGGATCTGAGGAGAAGGGCTGCACTGTACACAATACCTGCGCATACGCATCTAGCAAGTGGTGAGTTAACAACTTTGATAGGAAGACAGAGACGGTAAACCGCTTAATTAAGAACTGTAGGGTTTGAGTGTACACCATGCCTTAAAGTGTGCACCGACAACTAATGTAAAGTGACCTAACGCCATCTATCGAAAAGAAACTGAACTTTTTAGTAACTACACTTCTTGTATCGCGCAATTAAAGTTTGGTCTTGATTTTTTGTCTTTTGCTACTAGAATGTCAGAACAAATGTTAAGAATGCCTCGTCTGGTTTCGACTACAACTTTAAAAGTCGCGGGTTCGATTCCGGATCAGTGAGAATGTTCAAATTGATCTATGTCGAGTTCAGCTCTACATAGCGACGTTGTGTCTCAGTGTTGTATTAAAAATTATTCTGATTATTTCAGACGTGAGGTACCAGAAGACCCACGGCCATTTCCTCCTGACGTCTTCATACGACAAAACTGCTAAGCTCTGGTCAAACCCGGCCTGGCACCCGCTCAGGACATTATCTGGTCATGATAACAAGGTAAGTGGCTTTTTTTTTTAAATTAAGAGCCTGCCAAAGTGACTCTACTCTGCCTGATGGAAAGCATGAATAGAATCCAAGAGTTGTGGTCACTATACTCATAGCAAATGCAGACAATGCAGTATGGTGCCCCACACTATGGCGGCCTAGTGAGATGCTTTTTCACACCGCGCTTGGGGACGTAAAAGGCATGACAGTCATCGTGACAGTGTAAGATTTACACAGTTACCACGATAACTGTGACCCCTGCATTAATGGGCCTCCGGTCTCGCACTCACCAACGAAACGACAACACGGATGCTGTCGCTTTAGGTTGGTCTTCTGTGGGAGGGTAGTACTGCCCCGGTCGAGCCGGTCCACTTGTGCTAACATCAGCGTGGCTCTACTACCTAGAAAAAATAAAAGGGTTGGTACAAAACTGAAGGTTAGTATTAAGTGATCTATACAGCTCAGATGCAAGCAGCAGATTTGATGCCCATAGATCATTATTTATGGTCCAGAATGTACTTTGTCTATGATTTACGGTTTTTTATAATAAATTTGTGTAATTTGTTTTTTTTTTATTGAGACAAGTAATTTAAAGCTCCATGCCTTTTCACCGCTAAATCGATTTAGATAAACTTAGGTATATAGATAGTTTGAATCCTCGGAAAGGACATAGGATATTTTATTTACCAGAAATCGTTTTTTGAGGGGAGGTAAAGAGGGCTGGAAGTTTGTAGGGGGATTAATAACCACTTAATCGGTTTAGATAACAGTTTTGATCCCCGTAATTGTCCTTTAAGGGTATAAAATAGTACAAATGCGAAAATAACTGTCTATTTGTCTGTTACGCTGTTTATGACCGATTTTATTGAACTGGTAACTTTGATATTAGTGATGACTACTAAAGCCAGAGGTAATGGGTTCGATTCCCACCTAAGAAAAATATGTGTGATGAGCACAATCATTTGTTATGTCTGTAAGCAGTTTATCTAACTATATGATCGTGTTTATCAGCCGTCTGGTTACCACAGTACACACTGTCTAGTTTAGGATGAGACGGCCCTGTGTGAGCTGTGTCATGTTATTATATTATTGACGTTACAATTCTTTTGGGGCGTTGGAAAATAATGAGAGTAAATTTTTACGACGCGTGCACACATCGTCACGAAAAACCGACACTGTCACGAGAATTTGACACCATCAAATTTGCTAGTCCACATGTTTTAGATTTTTGTTATGTACAAATAATTGACATTTAAATAAAAAATTATGTAACTAGATAATGCGTTATAATGAAACTCTTTCAATGTATTAAATACTTTTGTTTCTATTATTAGTGTCGTTTTCTCTAAAAACAAAGGGTAACACGAAAAATAGCATAGGATATCGCCAAAAAATTATAACTTCTTGTGTGCGTACATCACACACTTTTGACGTGACAACGTCTTATAGTACGGGACGCCACGATGCTAAATCGGGATTTACTCGAGCGTCATAGAGACCTATACGGTTGTGAAGCTTAGATGATGAAAAGAAAAATGACATAAAACATTCCATTTCATCAGTGGGGGGAGCGGCTATAGATTTTCAGAAATGTAAAAAAAAAACAGTTCCATGGACATACTCGAGCGTGTCCGATAATGATATTATATATGTCCTACGTATTTTTAAAAATGTACATATGTTAATCTGACTGTTTCAGTGGTGGGGGTGGTCGTACGTAGGGGTCAGAAATGAAAAAAAAAACTTTATCGAGCGCGTCAGATTCTTGAAGGGGATGTTAAGTGAAAATAAAAAACGCTCTTATATAATAATCTGACGATTTGGATGTGACGCAAAGTCGTGGCCGTTATTAGAATGTGCAAAAAAAATTGGTTATTTTGAAATACTCAAGCGCGTCAGATTAAGATATATATGGTTCATCTGGATGCACTAGACGTGCTGTCTCATAATCTGACAATTATCTAGAGGGATTTCGCAAATCTGATAATTAAAAAAATGTTTTTTGTATTTTTTTAAACTATTGAACTTAATTAACTGAAAAGCTTAGGAAATAGCATGCAAATGAGAAAGTACATGTTTTTTTAAAGTAGAATATTTGTATTTATAAGAAAATAAATATAAAAAATTAAATTGTGGACGAGGAATAGGAGCGCGGAGAGGGGAACATAGGCATCACGTAGCTGCACGCATTAAACTTTATCGATGAATTTTTGTTGCTTCGGCTTGCGGAGATTGTCTAATTATGTATTTTTCGTAATCCTTGAATTATTCCGTTCAAAATAAAAAAAATTTAGCCACGCTCGAGAATATCCAAGTGATTTTTTTTTTACAACTTTGTAGCCCTCCCCCTTCTTTACGTCTCACTCAAATTGTCAGATTAGTGAAATCTACACGTTTTAGCACGTAACTACCTCATCTTATCTTAATCTGACGCGTTCGAAAATGTTTGATGATCAATTTTTTTTACTAATCTGATCCTTTATCCTTGACGAGCGATTATATATAGAAGTCTCATATTTGCTGTAAGTACTTAATAGAGTACAAGGTATGCCCCTGTATATTAATCTGCCGCGCTCGAGTAAATCCCGGAATCCCTTCTACGGCTCCCCTACTATTATAATTCGATGGAGCCGGCTGCACGCACTAAAAAACATGACTCATGCGGCGTTACCTCGCTCCGAGGCGTTCCATTTAAGGCTTGAAGTGCAAGCGAAAGCGCGGAACGAGCGACAAAGAGGCACAATCGGCTTCCGCGTTCGGCAGCGTTCGACATTTGTCTCTCTCCTACTTGAGTGAGCGATGCGTCCGCGTGGACAGCTGCTATACAATAATACATTTACATGTTTTCGTCAAGTATGAAGATTGTAATTTTCTTTTGAAAAATGCAACCATTCCATCAGTATTTTCTTATGACGTTACGTTCAAGTCTCGTCAGTAAACCGACTTTACAGACAACCGATTTTTTTATTGTCTGATATGTGATGCCCAAGGGAGGGCATGGCTAGTTTTGACGCCATGACCAACATACATGCTGTAGTTTATATATTGTGGTTGTCCACAGGTGATGAGCGCCGACATATCCCACGACAGCAAGTACATCGCCACGTGCTCCTACGATAGAACCTTCAAGCTGTGGGCTCCAGACCTCGCCTGAAGTACTGCTTAACTTATGTATATATACGCTTAGTTATATTCCAATTAAAGTTTTTTAATGTCTAGCTTCTGTTTTGTCTGTGTTGAAATCTCCCGGATATACGCTACTGGTTATGTCGGACCCGAACCGACCAATAATCGCAAGCCGTTTCTTGTACTAGTAGCCGGTGCACCCTAGAAAGGAAATCCCTGGAACCCCGACGTTCTTCAGGCCTCCTATGGTTAGTAGATGGCCCCTTCCTGTGTGAGAGGTATCACGTCCCCTGCCTACTTCTGCTAGGGTGATAAGCGAGACCTTTCATCCTCAGGCTAGCGCGTGTTGCGATCACCAGCCGGTACCTCAGTTAATGCAAATATTGTTTTTAATGGTGCTACTAATGGTAAGCGACCATCGCCGCTAATGCAACCTGCGTCTGAAGAAACCCAAAAAAGACTAGTACTTTTTGAGGGAACTCTTATATTTTTAGGACAACTCGCACTAAGATTTTACAGACATACATGAAACGGACACAAAGAATACACATGGAAACCACTTTGTGTGGTTCACAAAGTGTTGTCCCAGGTAGGGAGTGAACCCACAACACTCAGCCCAAAGAAAGCTTAAACCACGCCGTCCTTATATCAATTTCTGCATTTTATTAACTAGGTCCGAGTCGCGGGGAGCCAATGGATGCAGTTGGCGTCCAGTCGTACGCCGTGGCGTTCTAGGGGGGAGGCCTATGTTCAGCAGTGGACGTCTTTCGGCTGATGATAATGATGATGATGATTAACTAGGTAATCAATCGAAATAAAAGACCAGATCGTTTCAATATATTTATTTTGTGCGCCTGTAGCACAGTGCGCCCTTAACGCAATATTACAATTATATATACACTTTGCCGATTAGAAAATTAGCCTAAGAAACATTTATACAAACAATACAGCTCCGGTACAATAGGATCCACCTGATACCATATCATTACGGACTTGATAGTAGTAGGAACTCAGTTCCTCTGTTGGTGACACCACAATTTCGAAATGCTTCGGTCTCAGTTTCTTTCGTAACCTCAAACAATATAGAAAGGGATGGTTTGGGTAGATTTTTTTTTTTTTTCATACTTTTCGATTCTGGCAACAGCCAATACGATTAACTGGTAATTAATCCATAGTTAAATATATCTTGATCTCTGTGACAGCTGTCACTAGTGTCATTTTAGATTGAATTATTTGCTTGTAAGCTGAATGTGTCCCCTTATTTACGGAAATTGCTTATACGCTTAAATTGGGGTGTATCCTTTCAAAATAGTGGTCATTTGCCCATCAACCCCTAGAATATCCAGCTGAAGGTAGTAACCTCACACCCTATTACGAAACTGCGAACATAAACAATACAACCTACCCCTTGACGGATATAGATTCGTGTATATATATACAAGCATCACTATTGTATCCAAAGCTGTTTCCGAATATGCCTAACAAAGGTCAGTGTTGTGCTTTACCACCCTACTGTCCAAATTGGCCATGACTATGACCGGGATCTCATCTCGAAGGTAAAACATTAAATTCCCAAGAATTAAACTACAAATTCAGCTAATTTAACACAAATTTTTAAATTACATAAAACCGTGCAGCCATATTGGTTTTTAGAGAATTTCTTGACCGTCTAAGATGGTGGTTACAACAAATTGTACCAGAGTTCTATACCCTGGGTACTAGTCAACAGGAAACTTGCAATACTCCAATCTTTAAATAGAAAATTAAATGTAATTTATTATCTTTGAATTACTATGTTTATTATAATCATGTTTGAGCAGTAGTGATCTATTAACTCTGCAACCCTCAGAAAGTTTATGCCTTCAGTTTTCCTTTAAATGTTTATCCATCCTCGGTGTTCACTTCTCACCCTTCAAAATTATCACCTGGACTTTACCACCACTCTATCCATCACTTATGTCTATTCAACGCAAAGCATCTTATAGAACTGAACAATAATTGCTATTTAGCCTCAATTTTCTTCGTTAACGAGAAATCAAACATTCTATCTCCACACAGCAAACGAAAATCCTGATCAATGGTATCTGTGATTTTGAAACAAAAATCATTTACAAATATAATTTGCATAATAAACGTGTAACTTACATAAAATCATGTCTGTTTCGCCTGAGGGGTAGGCAGAGGTATATTGAACTCCCGTTCTCCGTCAGTGGTGTGGTCCCACATCTCACATGCTTCACATACACTTAGCGGTAACACACATGTAACCCAAACTAGATGTCTTGCTTGTCATGTGTACTATTTAAATGAAATACCAATTATTTTGTCACAACACCAACATGACTGCAGTTTTTAAGTGTCGCAATTAAAAAATAATAAAGACAACATTACATCTAATATTTACAATCAACATTTTTCTGTTAATGAATAGAAACAAATATTTAATTGTTCCCATATTTTTCTCGATCTAAAAAATTAAAATCAACATCCCCGGGAGATCAGAATTGTGGCTTTCGAGTCTCTTCGACGACAACTAGGCTGCATCGACAAACAAAAACAATAAAATAAAAGTTCTTTTTTTTTATTTAAGTTCAGAGTCATCTAGTGGAAAAATCATGAACTAATTCGTAACAGGCCTGCATCTCGCAATTGAAAAGAGAATGGCAGATCTAGTACCGCTAGCAATATATGATGGATGGTTGAGTTTTTATCGTTTACAAAGTGAACCATACCAAACTGTTATCATTTTATTAGAACTTTGCTAAAATAAATTATTCTCAAATAGTTTGCTTAGGTGAAAAGTAGATGGCGTTGTGTGTCTGTCCGAAATATAAATTAAATAGAAATGATAAAATATTTAAATCATATTAATAACGGTAAACGATTGATTCTAGTTTAAAATATGGACAACCCCATCTTGTTGCCAACAGTGACAACTCATTTGCGATAACCAGCTGTCCTGTCTGTTGACTTTAGTACAGCCTATATATAGTAAAGTATAAACTGAAATAATTTTTAAAGCAAACTTCTAAAAAGCTAGGAATTTTAAGTGTTTCGTCAATGATATTAACAACTCTTCCATGAGGCAAGGCAGTACCTAAGTCCCACTCATGCCTGCCATTACTTTTTATCTGAACCTGGTACTTAACTGGGTTAAGATCTACCTGGCTCTCTTCTCTTAGTCTCGGGAACCTTCCACTGTATTCATTTTATGCGTTCTGTTTGCATATTGAAGTACTGGTCTATCAAGATGAGAAGCTGGTCACCCAAGCTAGTCAGCATGGTGGTCAAGTGCGAGTCTTAACATAATTTTTGCAGTTTGGGGAAACTTAGTCAGGTATTTTAGCGAGTGTGCCTCTAGCAAACAATGTGGTTACAAAATACAGTGTACCCGTAACAACTTGACCTGTGTTTGATGCTCAACTATTCTGCTATCTTCGCTTATACTTAAAAAAAATAATATTGTCTGGCCAACAGCTTGTCATTTTTACAGAGAATAATTTATTCATCTCAATTAAATACAAGAATACGACATTTTATTAATAAAATAAGTTGTAAGGACTTCGAAGCCACATTAACACTATTTTTATACTATCACAAAAAATGGCTTGTCCGAGAATAGTCGACTAAAAACATCTCATATAAAGCTAATTAATTTAAGTGAATCTGCCGAAAAGGCAGTAATGACGTCACAACTTACCCATATCTAAAAAAAGAGGTGTTAATACGAGATCTGATTATCAATGACCCTCGGACAAGCTGTACAGACTAGACATCTAATTCTTCGTTGTAGGCGTATTTGACACCCCCAAGTTGAGGAGGCCAGGGTATCCCCTCATCTGGTTCGCCATAAGGTCCCTATACATGGCCAGTTGTCTTTGATCCATCTGACCAGCTAAACTACTATATAAAGCGACGGTATACGGGTCTATGAAGGAGTTCATGGGTCCGGTACCTTTCTGAAGGTCCATTATCTGTGCTAGGGGTAAATTCTGACCCTTGTATAGTAAAGGGTTTGAGGGTTTTTGGGTAGACCCTACAGGAGGGGAGTCGTCTCTGATTTGGTAGCTAGGAATAGTGATTGGAGATTTTTTTTGGATGTTCGCAGCTTGGGAAGGGCTGGAGTATTTTGGGTAGTCTTTGGGAGGAGTAGAAGTTTTTGTGGACATGAATTTGCCGTTTGAGGATCTCTTCTGAGGAGGTCTTGGGCCTGTTTTGTTTGGACTGTGAGCTTTATTGACTAAGGTTATTTCTAGTTGATTGGAACCGACCACGGCTTTGCCGTCTACTAAAGTATAATTTTTGGTCAAGTTTTGAGCAGCGAGCTTCGGTGAGGGGCAGGACACCCTCAAGATTTCCACGGCTGGTTTCTGGGCAGGAGGGCTGGCAGATTTACAGGTTAGGTCGAGGATATCTTGAGGAGTTGCGTTAGTGGGTGGTATATTTCTCAAGGGTTTGACCGGAGCTCCGTGTAGAACGTGAGGGGGTGGCATGAAGGGGTCTTTTGGGTTTCCGTAGACAGTTTTTTCTGGACCAGCGGTTCCAAAGATTGAGGAACCTTGAACTACTTTTGGGGGTTGTAAGCCGTTACCGTAGTTTGGTGGTATAATGTTGTACATTTGGAATATTTGGGCTTGTGTCATGATCTGGTGTTGCATGGCCGGGTTGAAGATCATGGGGGTGTTCATCATTGGGGGCATGGGGTTCCAGGCGGGGATAGCGGTGACTTCTAGGCCTCTCTCCTTGAGAATATCTAGCTTTTTCTTCTTGACTGCTTGTGGACTTTCCGGGTATTCATCCAGGTCGATGATTTCTGGTGTTTTGGGTTTGTAGGGAACCTGTGGGTATAGGAATGGATGTTTAAACATATATTTAAAATAGGCAAATATATCCTACGATGCAGGTGACTTTACTAAAGAAACCCAGGTTCAGAACAGCAATTTCTGGATCATATGTAGGAATGGAACCCATAATACTCGGCGCAGTAGGAAGCGGTGAGAACTGCTCTAACCATCTACGCCATTGTAACACACACTGAAAGCCCTACGACACTGTATGTCCGGTATGTTCGTTGAGACGTGAGCTAATTCCCTTTGAAGACATCCAGAAAGTCTGTCAGTAAGTATTATGACTCCAAACACTGGATTAGATGGATTAAGAGTACAGAGTGTCAGCACTCTTATTCCTCCCGTGGGTGTCGACTAAGGGTGCTACGCAGGAACACACCACTGGAAGGAGAGGGAAAACTTGACTTAATCACTATACCCACTAGTAGGCGTTGTACAGTAGACCGAAACCTCCTTGCTAAGGAGATGCCTATGTCCAGCAGTGGACTATTAAAGGCTGATGATGATGACGATCATCAACAATAGCCCTTTGTGTCTTTGTGTTGGCAATAGTTTTAGTATTATTCTCACCTCAACAATATCATCGTCACTGTGCGGCTGCGGTGGTGGTGGGTGGTGGATGCCGAAATTGGTAATGGGCGCTGTGCTGGTGGGGGGCAGGACACACGGCAGGGGAGTTGACGACAGCGAGCTGGGGGCTGATAGAGGGGGGGATGATGACGCCGAGTCTGGTCTCAGCGGATTGGGCGCTGGAAATAACATTACAATTATTTATTTGTATTAAGATTTTATGGTGTATTTAAGGCAAACGAGCAGACGGTTTACCTGACGTTAAGTGGGTATCTGCACCTCAACAGTCATAAGTGTATTTTGGTGCATTTTGAGATTTCTTCCCTCCCGAATTAGTGTGAGGGGGGGATAGTACGTATGTGCTGTAGATCCCTGTACTGATCTGTCTGACAGTCTATCGATTACTTTAATGTCATGTTTTAAATTATTAACCAGTAAAAGTTGAACTGCCATTATATAGACTAGTATAGCTTGCCATCTATACCTATAATAATATTATAAGTGGTCGAGTCTGTACATTAAAGATATTAAAGAAAAACTAATGGTGTCTTTGTTAAAGTAAAAGAACTCAAAACAACAGGTTATAGAATTGTTTGTTCGTATGTGTGTTTGTGAGCGCAATTCTCAAAAATAGCTAAATCATCGAATGCCGTTTTATCTTACATATTGTTTGTAATTTCACTCAACATTTATTGTTTGTTTTACTTTAACCAGTTGACAAACAAAAATCAGTTTAGAGAATCACCGCGATATTCGACATAAAAGCGAGCGAAACCGCAGGCAAAAGCTATTTCTAATGAAATCTCAAACAAAGTAAGTACTCACTGGAGGCGTGGGGCCGGGCTGGTTTCACCCTCACAGCGCGGAGGGAGCTTCGCCCCGCCGGGACCGAAGGTCGAACTGACTTCTGCGAAGGGGGGAGGGCGTTATTAGTATAATTATTCTTTCTACTACATCTATACAAATAAATAAAATAAAACTGTCGGTTGGTAATTTCAAATAAGAAACCTTTCACTAAATAAAAGTACACACAATACTTAAAACAAAAAAAAAATTTGTCTGCCTGTATGTGCCAACTAGTCTCTGTAACGGTTGATCCGATTTTGACGGGACTTACAGTGTTAGCTGATGTTATAGAGATTACCTTAGGCTACTTTAAATTTAAAAAGAAAAAAACAACAAAAATCGTAGGTACTACTGCGATGGCCTCCCCAGGATAGGGTCTGACTAGGCGCGGCGTTGATTCTGGAGGGGACCTGAAATAATATGGCCCGGGTCCCCTTCAGAGAAAGACACCTGAGACCGGCCACCGGGGTGGTTTTTAGTGGAAACACCACATACTCCTGGCTCCTGCGTCTCCGAGGAGCCGGAGATCCGAAGGGATTTTTCACCCCGACAACAAAAAACAAACAAAAAAAAAACAACGGTACTACAGCCAGTGATTAATAAATCAATAAAAGTAAATATTTCGGATATCTGACACACAACGCCATCTAGCTTCAAACTAAACAAACTTGTACTATAATAGAGCTAGATTGACTGAGAGAATACTTATATACTTTTTTGTAAATATGTATATAACATTTTTTTTTCTATATCAAGAGCCTGCTAAAGTGCCTCTACTCTGCTTGATGGAAAGCATGAATAGAATCCAAGAGTTGTCGTCACCATACTCATTGCAAATGCAGACAATGCAGTATGGTGACCCACACTATGGCGGCCTTGTGAGATGCTTTTTCACACCCCGCTTGGGGCGTAAAAGGCATGACAGTCATCGTGACAGTGTAAGGCTTACACAGTTACCGCGATGGTTGTCATCCCTGCATCAATGAGCCTCCGGCCTCACTCACCAACGAAACACGACAACACGGATGCTGTCGCTTCAGGTTGGTCTTCTGTGGGAGGGTAATACTGCCCCGGTCGAGCTAAACTCAGCGTGGCTCTACTACCTACCAATTCGTAATTTGCAGATCATAAAAACATTTGGTTTGACCAAGCATGACAGCGTGGCGACGCAAGCCGTGACAACATAGTCACACCTTAGCTATTTCTCTTCAATTGTCATATAACTAAACGCAACAATGGTATATTTGTTAACAAAACGAATCAATGACTTACCAAGTCTACAGCAGGCAACGAGGTATGTCCGTTCAGTGGCGGGGGCAGTCGCCCTGGTTCACCTGCAATACATATATCATTACAACTTCTGAAGCCGTCTGATCCCGTAGACGGGCCTTTACTATGGCTACGTGCTGAAAAACACATCTATGTATACACTGAACCATGTAAAACAACAGTACTGTATACAGAGGGGAAAGTTGAAACAAAAACTTGTAACAACCCGTCTGGTCAGCGTGGTATAGTAGGTTAAACCCTCCTCGCTAAGGAGAGGTCCCGGGTCCTTTAAGCGGGGCGTGAAAAAGCATCTCATTAGGCCGCCATAGCGTGGGTCGCCATATAACACTGTCATCATTCGCAGTGAGTATGGTGACCACCGCTCTTGGATTGTATTCATGCTTTCCATCAAGCAGAATAGAGTCACTCTGGTAGGTTACATATATATAAAAAAAAAGGTCTATGTCAAGCAGCGCAACTAATTTTATTAATGTGAAAGTGTTTGTTTGTTTGTCTTTCTTTCACGTCACAATGGAGCGATTTTATGGTTCGATTTTTGTGTCTAGAGATAGTTATGAGGCTGGTGAGTGATATGGGCTACTTTTCACCGCGGTAAAATATCTCATTCCCATGGGAAAATCCATTGTGATGTGTATTTGAATCACTTCGAATTTTACAACTTCCAATAGAAAGCGCTATTAGAATTTTTCGCTCGATTGCATACGGTACAAAATCTGTTATAAAACTTTATAAAAATACCTACGATTTCTGATAGATGGCGTTGTATTGAATAACGTACCTAGACTCTTTATCCATAAACTTTTTAATAGTTTTTTTTTACTCTTACTGTAAATATTACAAAGTGATAATTGACATAAGCACGGGCGGAGTCGCGGGCAAAATCTAGTGTTGATAGATGTGTAAGTAAATTGTATGTATACTGATTAAAACCCCTAATAGTTATTTTCTTATCCAAAATCATCATTCACTTATCATCAGCCTTCAATAGTCCACGGCTGGACAAAAACCTTTCCTTGGAAAGGAAATAAAACACACATTAATATTTACAAGTCATCATTAACAGCCTCTTACAGTCCACTGCTGGACATAGGCCTCTCCTTAGCAAGTAAGTCAACTTTGAATAATTCAATAACGATTTTCTTTATGGTGTATCACCAGGTCTGCTATCAAACGGTACTCACCTAATTTGGGTAACTGACACAAGTCGCTGACCAACCGCTGACTCATATCTTTCACTTCCTCACTCTTAGCTATCCCGCCAACACACTTCAGGTCCATCGCATTCTCCTCCTGCAGCTTCACCGGCTCGATGAGCTTCTCCACGGGCTTCACCGAAATCTTCATCATCTTCTCTTCCTTAGGCAGAGACTCTAGGAACTCTCTATTCAACTCTTCGGCATTCTTCGAAGTTATGATTTCTTCTTTCGGTGCTTCGATGTCGAAGTTGAATTTTTCTAGTTTCGGTGATGGGGTGCGGAGGATCTTGTCGGGGACGTCATCCTCCCTGAGGGGGGAGTCTGTGACGTCTATGGTGGCTATGGTCTGCGGTTCCGCGTCAACTTTGCCGTTGAGCTTAAAGAGGGATGATGCGCCATTATGACGTTCGTAGTTTTCAAATGGCAGGAGGTATCTGTAAGTAATAGCAATATATAATTGACATTTGGTAGATTTAATCTCTATGACAGTTGTCACTAGTGACATTTTAGAACTTATGAGGGACATTTTAGGTGGGCATTTTATATTTATAATGTATTATATTTATTTGAGATGAAACTGGCACGTTATAAAAAAAAATAAAGTGTCTGTTAGTAATATCAAATTAACAATAATAATAATAATGCGAGTGTAGTCTGGACCGATTTCGACGTAACTTTCACTGGCAGATAGCTCATGTTGTGAGGGGTAACTTTAAGCGAAAAATATCTGATTCAAAATGCGGGTAACACAGCGGGTCGCAATGAGTACAAAAAAAAAGTAGCCGTCGTCGGTTTCGTAGTCGTTGACAGAGATCAAGCTATATTTTAAGGGTTGTAGTTAAACTAGAAAGGTGGTGGATGATATCGTCGGAGGCATATACAAGGAATAAATCGACCAGCTCTACCGGAATGAACTACTTTTTCTAAGACAGTTTCAATCAAGTCATTTGGTGCTTCAACCGAATGAGTGTGATCACTAAAACCTAAATCATAACTTATTTACTTTAAACGCACTCGTCACAGGTGTGTGTCTATATACAGAGTGACTGGTGAGATACCTTCAATATTTGAGGACGTGATAGTATGCGAACATATGTCATGAAACAAAATAACATAAAAACGAAATATTAAATAACTTGTTAGTAAAGTTCGTACACAGTACACCGAGAGCCCAGTATTTAACTGCGGAATACTTGGACACCGCGCGGACTTATTTTTTAGAGACATTTCGATGAAAAATAAGCACCTATTTTTTTTATATCAAGTTAACGAGAATCGAGTACCGAGTACTCTCCATAAGTATTGAAGGTATCTCACCAGTCACAGTGTATATGGCACGTTTACCTTCTATATCTTTAATCATCAAAAACTCTTGTACATCATCATGAAATTTTTTCTTTGCCATTTTCAATTTTGCTCAAGCTTCGGTAGTCTTTTTTTAGCTAGTCTCCCACATGACGTCCATTCTTTTTAACAATAATAAATAGGTAACCATGAAAGTAAGTTCTTCTTCTTTGGACCCTGAGACATGCAGTCCATCGATTTTTTATTTGCTCGTACGTACGTTTGCGAAGTACACGCAAGTATTTTTTCTCTTTTAGAACAAAACTTCCGCACTAGGAATATTCCTGAATCGCGGGTGACTTTAGAACCATACAATGAAAGTGACACAAAGAACACACAGACTCAGAGCAACAATTTGTGAATCACACAAAACGTTGTCTTCGAACCCACAACACTCAGCGTAGTAGAAAGCTTTGAGGTGACCGCTTAAACCACCACGTTAAACGTGCAGGTATGTGGTAGGGGAGGTGGTTACCTCTCGTAGTGCTTCCGGAGGGCGGCGGGCGCGTGCGGCGCGAGGGCGCGCCAGTGGCGGCGGCGGCACGCGGCGCCGTACCCGCCGCGCGACGCCACCCCCACGTACAGCGCGCGCAGGGACACTGCAACACATAACACTGACTTTACACGAGCCTTCCACTACCTATACCTAATTAATCACTCTAATTCGCCAAATTATTATGACTTAAATATATGTACAAATACTGTATTTCATAACTTAACTAGTAAACCTCTATTATATGCAATAAATTTAAACATTAACAATAAAAACATAAATAATATTTATAGAAAGAACTCAAAACTTTCACAAGGAACCGTGTTAGGTCCTAATCTACTCAAAAATAAGGAAAATTTCACATGCTTTTTTGAGGTAAAAGCTTCATAAAATATATGACAAGTAGAAAAAAAAAATATATTCAATTTTATGTCAATGCAAACTCTTTAGGATGGTGCCACACTGCATTCTTAATTTGTCATGACACGGAATAGAGTTTAATTCTAATTAATTACCTCACAAAACAATTAACGGTCTACTATCGCAGAATTATATTATAAATCATATTCAACTCACGATGTTTAAGAGTGTTGGCACCCATATCCAAGATCTGATTTTTTTGCTTATAAAACTCCTTCAGCTGCTGCAAAAATGCGCGGTCTTCCGCCGTCTCTTCTACTCTCTTACAATCGTCCTCTTCGTCTTCGCTTTGCTTCTCTGGGGCACCGTTCCGTAAGGAGATGCGTCGAGGAGTCTAGGAAGTGAGGCAGTCTTTCATCGTAATTATTTCTGAGAGAGAAGTAACTAGTGTTTTCTCATGTGCTTAGATTTTTAAAACGACTGATTCATTAACCGTGAGATAAAAATATCTATTCGTTGTTCCTACTCAACGCAATTCAAATATATCCTATGTGACAGAATGTGTCAAAACTTTCTAATCATATTGGTACATGAAATAACAACTCAAGTTAGCCAGAAGTGTGAGTTGTTACTATTAATGCTTGTAATACATACAAGTGTCGCACCAATGTATATCACTAGACATCGGTACGAGCACATGATTAAGAAACTTCAAGAGGCACATTCAAGGTACGTCAGTGTGACGCCAAAGCGTGACACAAGTCTGTCTATTAACACAATCAAATCATTTTTTGTATCATGAAGTAGTGAAAACCGTCTAGGATGGCTCCTAAATCGCTCATGAAAGTTCTTGCGTTGATTGGAATATATACTACCATGGCTACAACAGTCAGGGAAAAATGGCCCAACAGATCCAATAACCTATACTGAAACGAGTTCTTTCAAAAAGGGTTATAAATCGCAATCGCAAAACTTGCCTCCACATAGATACTTAACAAGTCACATTCGACTTCTGAAGGTACTTACTGGGGGTGATAACGCTGGCGGTGACTCCGTTGCTGAGCGGTCAGTCCGGTCTGGTGATGGGGAGTGGAGCGCGCGTTTCCTCCGCCCTCGAGGCCTCCCTTTTAGCCGAGGGGCTAAGTGATTGCAGACGAACTCGTGACCTTCCAGCTCGGGGTATTCGAAGGTGTCCTGGAAGATAAGAGGACGTTTAGTCATAGCTTTATTAGATATGAATTCTCCTAAGATCTCCATCAGAAAGATAAGCGATAATATGGAAGAAACTATCGAGCTTGCAGAATCTGTCGTCATGATGAATACTCTAATCACTTTCCATAACGGTTACTATTGATTATAACTCAGGATATGTTTTAAAACTAATTAGTTGCTGATATTAAAAGGGTTCGCATCAAAGATCAACTAGTTGGCGAAATCAGTTTTAAAAATTTAAATTTCTTTATACAAGTAATGACTTGACCGTCTTACAGGGTTTGATTCTACAAGCAAACAACTTGACCTTTAAATGCGATGTCTTTGAAAGTGGTAGAATGCATTGTCTATTTTGTTATTAAATTGGCGTAAACCTTACGAGTTCACTTCTTATCGAGGTAATAACTAGGTACTATAGCAAATATTCTTCTTTACTTGACCGCCAGGAAGAAAATTTCTCACGATATTCATTCCCAGAAACTGTAATAATCTCTTGTGGGAAGAACTTTGAGGTGTAATTATGACAAGTACTGTACACGTGCTTAATCATCATTTATCAACAGCTTTTTCTTGATTTTCTTTTAAAGTTCTCTAGTTCTGAAAGTAGTAGTGAAACTCTAGTTCTCCTCAGAAAGGTTTTGCCCTGGTCCAGATGGGTTGGTATAGCGTTTGTGGCAAGTTCTCTTTCTCTTTCTAGTTCTGTTGTCTAGCATAGTTTGTTCCCTTAATCGGCTCCTACGACACCCATGGCATGAACAGGGATAGTGACATTTTGTTTTCTTAATATGTTACCACACGGAAATTCCGTACACTTACCTTACAATATAATATTCTAGTGTTATTAGTGGCCGCTGCGTATCCTCCCAGAGCAGCTACTAGCGAGTCGCGCAGCCAGTCTGCTTGGATACCTTCAAGCCTGGACAGAAGCGCGCGGTAGCGACAATACCGCGGATAGGAGAAGACCACTACGCCAGGTGCATCTGTGTCTATAGCTGTTGAGAAAGACGATAACATTATGAAAAAATTTATATGTGAAAGTGTGTGTATATCTTTTCACTGATCGGTGTGATAACTTTTATAAGGTCTGGAAAATGGTACTTTTTTTAATAATCTGACCAGGATCTGTCCCTACAAGCACGAAAGGTACTATAGCTTTTCTAATTTTTTAAACCTTAATCGAATCACAAAATTTTACCTAAGGTTTATCAGCGATCAGTCACTGCTGCAACAATAATAACCACACCAATTAACTTCTGAATATGAGAAGAAGATAAACGCAGATGTTCAAGCTTACCTATTGCGTTCTTTTCACTGTCTACATCGCTGAAGTCGAGCTTGGTGTTGTGCAACGGTGCAGTGTGTTGGGGGTCGGCGGGTGGAGCGCAGGCCCCGCGCCACACAGCGCGGAGCCCCCAGCGCCACTCCTCGCCGGTGCAGATCCAGCTGAGAAGGTCGTCTGCGCGGAGAACTACCTTGTCGTTGATGGCTAGCACCTCGTCCTGGAAAGAAGGAGACAATATTTAAAATACAATCTATATATGAATTTACTAGCGACCTACCGGCTTCACACAATTGCAATCGGCGACAATGTACGCTCTGCCAATACATTTTAATTGTTTGATATCTTCTAAGATATTCATTTTAATAATGTGCTGTAAAAGACAATTTTGCTTTACATGAAGTGCACGTAACGTACTTCATTGTTTGAAAATATAACCCAGAAATAAATTAAATCTTTTAACATAAAAATAGTTTCTATGGGTTATCCGAAGGATATAGCGTTTTATTGTATCATCATCATCATCATCAGCCGCAAGACTCCACTGCTGAACATAGGCCTCCCCCCTAGAACGCCACGTAGTACAGCTGAACGCCAACTGCATCCATCGGCTCCCCGCGACTCGGACTATGTCGTCGGTCCATCTAGTGGGCGGCCTAGCTACACTTCGTCTTCCGGTACGCGGTCGTCACTCGAGAACCTTTCTTCCCCAACGGTTGTCGGTTCTACGAGCTATGTGGCCTTCCCATTTCCACTTTAACTTGCTTATTCGAAGAGCTATGTCGATAACCTTAGTTTTCTTGCGGATACCCTCGTACCAGATCCTATCACGCAATAAAATCCGAGCATAGCCCTTTCCATAGCTCGTTGAGCGACTTTGAGCTTCTCCAGCTTGACTTTAAGCTTTTTATTGTATATATTTTTAAAATATACAGTTCCGTAGTAAATTTTTTTATAGCTACTAAGTTATATGTAAGAAAAACGTTTAAAAATGTTATCTTTGACTTTTTTATATGTTCTAATAATACGGGTATATTATATACGAGTATATACATATTCCTTCCTTGAAACATAATCTAAACGATGGTGAAAACTGCATTTACATCGGTTACTAAGCTTAAAAAATCAAAGCGTACAAAACGAAAAGTTGATAATATTATTGAGCAAGTGCTTTATCGCACAATGTGTCTTCGCCTCCCCCCATTAAAGCAGATAAAAATACATACATATACTTGATATACCCTTAAAAGCTCCCTGTAACCAGAGGAGCATAAACTATAGCACTTACGAGTGCAAGACTATTGAGGGTGATAGAAAAATTTGGTAGTAATTTTTGTTTTATTGAAGTGAAACTTCTTTATCGGGGTTGGAAAAAAATTTAGTGTAACATTATTTCGTTACGCGTCACATTTTTCTGTTACGCGCCATCTTTTTCTTATCCCTACCACGCGTGATTCGAAGTATACTTTCTCCAGCGGAGTAGGGATTGGTAAATGTCTCCAATGTATTTTGCGGCCCGTTTTGAGTAGTTACATTTTTGAAATCCAGGTGGCGATTGCATCGACTTCGGACGGGTTTAAATTATTTTTTTGAAAAATAACGTCATAAAGAAGTTTCATTTCTTACGAGTGTACGCTAGTACACGCACACATGAGATGGGAAAGCGCCTGATGGGAAGCATGAATAGAATCCAAGAACAGTGGTCGCCATACTCACTGCGAATGAAGACAGTAGTATAGCGACCCACGCTATGACGGCCTAGAGAGATGTATTTTCACGCCCCACTTAAAGGACTTAAGATCGTAGTGGGAGGGAAACACGTGCGGTGGTAATAAGTTCCTGGCTTTAACTAATTTGCACAGGAAGGAAGAGCCGAACCGTTCAGTAAATAGTAATAATTTTTTTTTTTTTAGTTTAAGAGCCTGTCAAAGTGACTCTACTCTGCTTGACGGAAAGCATGAATAGAATCCCAGAGTTGTGGTCACCATACTCATTGCGAATGCTGACAATGCTGTATAGTGAACCACACTTCAGTTCATCTTACATTCACCAACGAAACACGACAGCACAGATGCTGTCACTGTAATTGGTCTTCTGTGAGAGGGTAGTACTGCCCCGGTCGAGCCGGCTCAGTCGTGCTAAAACCAACGTGGCTCTACAACCTAATATAGTTATATGGGAAAAGTGGAAGCATCACCATCTACAGACTTTAGCAGTCTACTGCTGGACATAGGCCTCTCCTCAACACGGAGAAAAACTGACGAAAATTGAAAATCTCCTTAACGATGACTGTCGTTCCTTTTACGACCCTAAGCGAGGCGTAAAAAGCATTTACTAAGCCACTATAGTGTGGGTTACCATACTGCATTGTTTGCGTTCGCAATGAATATGGTGACCACATCTCTTGGATTCTATTCACGCTTTCCATCAGGCACAGTAGTCACTTTGGCTCTTAATAGAAATAAAAAAAGAAAAGAATGGAAGTATATAAAAAGGAAAAGTAGTTAAGACGGGAAGGCAATAGTTAAGAAAGAGCTGTCACTTATAAGGATAGGAGGATAGGTGGAAGTTCAGGATCGCTTTTCTGGAAATCGAACTGACAATAACTGTAAAGTGCAAACTCTCCAATATATTCTAACCGCTAAACCGAAAGTAACATTATCAGCGTGAAACATAGACTACTACTACACACACACGCACACACACACACACACACGCACACACACACACACACGCTCACACACACGCTCACACACACGCACACACGCACACACACACGCACACACGCACACGCACACACACACACACAACCGGGCGTATCTAGAATAATTTAAATTATATATTTTTTAAACTCAACCAGACAATTTGTCTGACCTTACGTGTTGTTTTTGCTGACTGTATAATACAGTGTGTGTACATAATTAAAGGCGGCACAAATAAATCGCCGCACAACCCTGTGGAATAAGCCGGGGGTTGGGGTGGGGACGCACAGGGACGCACTCCGGGACAGTTATATAATTAAATATTAATTTTTTTAGTTTATTAATATACAAAAGGCTAGATGACACCTTAGTCAAATTAGTTACTTTTTATCATCTGTCAAAACGACAATTTTGTACGAAAAATGTACTAAATACCAAATTGTGACGTCACTGTTTTAGACTACTCAATTAAACAATATATTTCACTGTATATTTGATTGAAATTCGTAATAATAATAAAAAGCTATGTTAATTGTATTTGCCGAGATGTTTCGCGATATTAATGAAGTGGACATTGGTATTTATTTACGATACAGTCGTCTATCCAATTCACGTGATAAATACACCAGTAATAATTTAATAAACAAAACAAATAGTATTTTTTTTAAAACGGCATAATTAATGGTAAGTGTCTACTCCGTCCATGGATACGTTGTAGCTCAAGAGACAAAAGTGCGTTGACAACCCTATGAAAGCCTCCTGAAGCCTTGATAACCTCACAGCAATGAAACAATAACATAACATCGATTTCCTGTGATCCTTTGATCTTACCGACCCACTGGTGCAAACATAGCTTTCTGCTCGCGGCTTTGCCCCCGTGGAATTCGGTTATATCCCGCGACATTTTACATTGTCTAGACTCTGTCAAAATTGG
The DNA here is from genome assembly GCA_949316085.1 of Hypercompe scribonia. Taxonomy (NCBI): domain Eukaryota; kingdom Metazoa; phylum Arthropoda; class Insecta; order Lepidoptera; family Erebidae; genus Hypercompe; species Hypercompe scribonia. Next base: position 11,582,355 of record OX438994.1, read on the forward strand.
ACAACAAAGAAAAAAACATTATGATTTTATGTTTGACAATAAGGAACTTCCATACAAACTTTCGTCCCCTATTTCAAACCCTTCTACCCTTATTTTCGCGATAAAAAGTATCCTATGTCCTTTTCCAGGTTCAGTTCTATCTTCATATCAATTTTCATCAAAATCGGTTCAGTGGTTTAGGCGTGAAAGCGTATCAAACAGACAGAGTTACTTTGAGAGATGAGACAATAATCTATCTTGTTCCTTGCAAGTTGAAGACTTCGAGAGAACAAGGCATTTCTCTCGAAGTCAATAAAATGCATTCGTTCTTAAATAATCATTAAATTGCTAATTACATTTTACAAGTTTCCGAACGGTAAATCAAGTCTAGTTGTTAAAGGCATTAAAATTTAAATTGGACCTGATAATTAACCATTTAATGCCTCCACACTCCACAAGTCTTGATGTATCGTTGGAGGTTTTAGAAATCTGAGAACTGCCACTTTCATTGTTCAAAATCGATGAAGGGACAAACAGTAGTGTGGTAAGCTTAAGAGCTTGCCTGTTGATAATGTAACTTTCAGTTTAGTGGTTTTTAGGTTAAAACAGTAGTTAAAACATATTGGAGAGTTTGTACTTTACAGCTATTGTCAGTTCGATTTCCAAAAAAGCAATCCTGAACTTTCACAGCCCCAAAGTTCGTCCGTATAAGTGACAGCCCTTTCTTAATTATTGCCTTCCCGTCTTAACTACTTTTCCTTTTCGTCTACTTCCAGTCTTTTCAGAGTAGAGCCAAAGTGACTCTACTCTGCCTGACGGGAAGCATGAATAGAATCCAAGAGTTGTGGTCACCATACTCATTGCGAATACAGACAATGCAGTGAACCACACTATGGCGGCCTAATGAGATGCTGTTTCACGCCCCGCTTGAGGACGTAAAAGGCATGACAGTCATCGTGGCAGTGTAAGACTGTGACCCCTACATCAATGGGCCTCTGGCACTCACCAACGAAATACGACAGCACAGATGCTGTCACTGTAGGTTGGTCTTCTGTGGTACTAAACATGGCTCTACAATCTGTTTCTGGGGTTTTTCGTATCTGGTCATCCGTACCCAAAGAGTATGAATTCAATTTATTTGAAGTTTAAATATGATGTGGTATGAATTATTCCGCTTGTAGTGGGGAACCTTCGGATAGCAGTGGACGTCTCCCTCCTGAGAAGATGATGATTATCTAAAGCTTACTTTGGAGTCAATACTAATCAACAGCCTTTCATAGTCTACTGCTGGACATAAACCTCTCCTTTGGTGGTTTTGGCCTACTATACAATGATGGCCAGACCGGCTGTAGTTTGGAGTTATCATCTTATATTCAAGCCAAATTTTCTCGCATTTTAACATTGTATCGTGACGGTCAGAAATTAAAAACAAAACTTATTTAGACAACTTCTATAAAAATTGTTTTTAACAAGTTTATTTTTTCAAATACAATATGTAACACTACGTAACTTAATCTTAGGGGTTTATGTTCCCCCCTTCCTCCCTTTATTTTACTAGATAAATACAAATACAACACCTAAATGTTTACCATCAGATTAAAAAAGTACCCAGCAGCTCCAAATTCACCCCTGTGCCATTCTAAATGAAGGTGGGGGTGAACTAAAATTGCTTTCGAATAAGTAACCAACCCTCGGATATTTCGCGAGCGGGTGGCGATGTCACTTCCATATCGAAACGATACCGCCTCATTCTAATATCTTTATTTGAACGCAAGCTATAAAAGTGAAATGTTTAATTTCTCTATATTTCGTCATTTACTTCGTAAAATTATATTGGAAATAGTTTCGTATGTAAACTGTAATGTCATAGATAAGCACATAATATACCTACACAATAAATATTTAACACAATACATGTAATCATTCTGATTAATATTAGTAGACCACTGCTGGACATATGTTTTTTTCTATACTAAGAACCTGCCAAAGTAACTCTACTCTGCCTGATGGAAAGTATGAATAGAATCCAAAAGTTGTGGTCACCATACTCATTACAAATGCAGACAATGCAGTATGGTGACCCACACTATGGTGACTTAGTGAGATGCTTTCTCACGCCCCGCTTGCGGACGTAAAAGGCATGACAGCATCGTGGCAGTATAAGGTTCACATACTACGACAATTGTCACCCCTGCATCAATGGAAAATCTATGATCTAATCTTCTCCATAGAGTAGATATGGCTTGCTATACCACGTTGACCAGACGGGTTAGTATAGTCTGTGTCAAGTTTTTCTTCTCTTAGATAAATAAAATCACGCTCGCTTCCCGAGGAGGGTAGGTAGAGGCATGTTAAATGCCCGTTTTCACCAGTGTTTTAGTCCAATGTAATAGGTGGCCAGCCTATTGTTTTTTTTATTTTAATAGCCTGCCAAAGTGACCCTACTCTGCTTGATGGAAAGCATGAATAGAATCCAAAAGTTGTAGTCACAATACTCATTGCGAATGATCACAATGCAGTATTGTTACCTACACTATGGGACGTAAAAGACATGACAGTAATCGTAGCATTGCATTGTACATATTTACTACGACGACTGTGACCCCTGCATCAATGGTCTCACACTCACCAACGACACACGACAGCACGGATGCTGTTGCTTTAGGTTGGTCTTCTGTGGGAGGGTAGTACTGCCCCGGACGAGCCGGCTCGTTGATGCTGAAATCAGCGTGGCTCTATTGCCACTAATCGAGATGTTTTGTTGCCAGAGCCTCGTCCATCGATCAGTGCACGATTTGCGGTGAGGTTGACTTGGGCCAATAAATTCTTGATGGGAACCCGCATACAATTCCTTCTCTTAAGTAAATATAAATAGAAAGTGCCAATCCACAACCGCCTTCTAAAGGGTTATTATTTTGGAGGCAAACGACAACTGATGACGGCAAGTGGTTACCGAGCGATACAAGTGCATTATAACAACAATAACGAAGCGTTCTCGCGTCTCGCTGTTCAGAATACGGCCGCGAGTTATTTTAGGTACTTGCCAAGACGGTTTTGTAGTAATTCGTCTTTTTATTAAACACTACTGCTTTATACGGGTTGGCTCGGATATTTTTATATTATATTATTTGAAGTGGTGGGTTTTAATCTGTCATGTGTAAATACTCGTACATACTTTTGATTTTTGCAAAAAGTTATCGCTGCTCTCTACTGCGCTGTGTTGTGGGTTCGAATCCTACATGGGACAACACCTTGTGTGATTCGCAAATTGTCCCGAGTCGGGGTGTTCTTTGTGTCCGTTTCTTGTATGTTTGTAAAGTCCTCCGCGACACCGGATATGTTCCTAATGCGGGTTTTGCCTTTTTTTAATAGAAAATAATTATATATATATTTATTTTTTGATATCATCAACAACCTTTTACAGTCCACTGCTGGACATAAACCTCTCTAAAGAGAGCAAGGAAGTTTTGGCCTACTATATCACACTGGCCAGACGGGTTGGAATAAGGTTTGTTTCAACTTTTCCTTCTTTTTGTAATGATGTTGTCTTGTATACATGGTCCCTTAGTCGCCATTTACGACACCCACGGGATGAATAGGGGTAGTAACACTGTGTAAGAATACACAGTGTTACTACCCCTATTCACGGATATTTTAATGTTTTCATTAAACATTTCTTAACAATAATAATCTTTAATTAAAAAACGTCATCTTACTCATTTTAACAATAAGGTAGCAAAATGGTATATAACTTGCAGCACGTGGTTTTTTTTTTTTTCTATGATAAGAGCCTGCCAAAGCGACTCTACTCTGCCTGATGGAAAGCATGAATAGAATCCAAGAGTTGTGGTCACCATACTCATTGCAAATGCAGACAATGCAGTATGGTGACCCACACTATGGCGGCCTGGTGAGATGCTTTTTCACACCCCGCTCGGGGACGTAAAAGGCATGACAGTCATCGTGACAGTGTAAGGCTTACACAGTTACCACGATAACTGTCACCCCTGCATCAATGGATACTGGTATTATTATTACCCCTGTATCAATACGTGGTTACCTAATTTAACGCCATAAACGACCACGGAAGATACTACCACATCAGTAAAAAAAGGGTAATATGATAAGAAATGTATTGTATTGCTGAACCCCAAAACTAGACAGAACACGCCGTATACACGTTTACAATTAAATTTAACATAAATATACGCGTGTGGGTGTGTGTGTATGGTATGTACTCTTTCTTAGATGTGTCAGTGTGTGTGTCGTGTACAGGTTGATGTTAAAAGTTTCGATTATTTATTTTACTTATATTATTTTTTGGATAAATAATTTAGACAAACTAATCATAATAATGTTTTGGAAAATTAGCACGTATGTAGTATTAATATGTAGTAACAATAAAAAAATACATAGATATTTTTAAAATTAAATTTTGATAATTGGCAATCACTCCAAAAATTGATGTTACAGGATACTTACACTTTTTCAAGATAAAAATAGTCTATGTAACTGTTATAAATATAATTCAAACATTTTTTTTTGTTTGTTTGAGAGTGAAGAAGTAACAAACATACACACTCACAAATTTTCACCTTTATACTAGTTTAATTTCTCTATCAAAACATCAAGCGATAAGAAAGTCGTTCATAAACAATATTTAAGTCAGAATAACAAGAAAATTGGATTATCGGTATTCGTGAAAACGGTCCGCAGCTGAAATTGAGGTTTTCAGTCCAGAACTACATTCGCACACCGCATATCGAGTTGTTTGTGTACGGATGCACAGTCGCCGCATGAAGGTTGTACTCTACGTACAGGTGCTCTACAGCTTTAATAGTCCACTGCTGGACATGAACCAAGGCTGATTGACATCCTATTTCGAATATATATCTAGCCTGTTGGACTGCTACGACAAATGTAGTGGGTTCGATTCCCATCTAGAGTAATAATTTTGTTCTCTGTCTGGGTGTTATTTGTCTATAGTATATATGTGTTCACAATATTGTACGTAGAGTGGTGGTATTGTGTGGTGACGGATTAAGAATACATAGTGTTACCACTCCTATTCATCCCGTGGGTGTCGCAAGAGGCAACTAAGGGAACAAAGTATACAAGACAACATCATTACAAAGAGAAGGAAAACTTGAAACAAACCGTATTCCAACCCGTCTGGCCAGCGTGGTATAGTAGGCCAAAACCTCCTTGCTAAGGAGAGGCCTATGTCCAGCAGTGGACTGTAAGAGGCTGTTGATGAATATATAACTAACTATTGTACAGGTTCTGTCTAAGATGGGAGACCAACTTCTTCATTAATGGATGCGAAAGCTTTACTTCTTCAAAAATGACTGCCAGATCAGATCAGAACCAGTCCAGTATTCACGAAATATAATATTAATGATTAATTTAAGAAAATATACACATTTTTAATTCAAAATGTATGTTCATTTAGTCATATTTCTCAAGATAGATCAAACAAAGGACAGAGGGTAATGCCAGAAAAATATATTTTGGAGAAAATATTATTGTTACGCGAGCAAACCCAGGGCCACAAGTTATCAATATATAATAATAAATAATTATGTCACCACAATACACATAACAGTGCTTTAGAATAAGACCAAACAAATTTACATTATGACTCAATTTCCAAGTAAATCATATACATATTAAATTCCGTACAAACAAACATACTGCACAGTTTTGTTTCACTATACGTACCCACACACGTCTCGGTATATATATGTGTATATAGCGAGATTATGCGTGTGTATGTTTGAAACAAGGTGAACTTATACAGCGTGTTTTGTTTTGTATTTGTTATATTTTATATTTATTGTTAAAATTGGAAAATTTAAAAGTAATAATTGTAAATAACCATAAACTCATGTATTACGATTTTGTAGTTTTTATTAAAAAAAAAGTTACAAAATAATATTACTTTGGTTTTTTTTATGTGTAATTGTTGCAATTAAAATGGTTCAAACTTGTGACACAATTTAGTGCAGGACTCGTGAAAGTAATAAATATAAAAAAATAAAACTTCAAATCTTTATTACAAATGTTTCTTAGAAATTCTTATTATTACTTACGTATCATGAAAACAGAATTTTAATTATGATTTGCTTTTGTATATCTATCATCTATTTAAATATATTAAGTAAAATATTGCTAATGCACACAAAATATACTAAATAAAAGGTTTTCATTCCAAAAGGAAATGTATATTTTTAAAAAATATTTACCTGCTGTGCCTATTGTAAAATAATAATAAAGTGCTCCTATTGACTTTAAATTACATATTAAAAAGTGGGTACACTTTTAAACCTCGAAATTAAAAATGGCGCGCATAGTTTTTGCATTTTTGACATTTAATTTTTGTTTCCTTTATTTTTCGTACTTCAACTACAAATAGGTGGGTGAAAAATATATCGATTAGCAAAACGATATATTGTTCATAAATATTATTATTAAATCAATATTTAAACTAGACAAGTCAACATTATAACAACACGCTGTATACGATCACATGTGACACGCACACAAACGTACACACACACGCGCACAGAATTGATAGCGTTCGTCGGATCTATTCGGTGCAACGCCCCGGCCGTAAGGCTGAGGCACACTCCGCGACTGATATGCGATTTTTTTACTTTTATTATTTAAATTTAGATAGCTTACTTTTTTTATAATTCGATATTTTCTTTTAAATTTTTTTAAAATTTTACTAAAATTATAATGAAAGTTATTACTATTCAAATTAGAAAAAAATACTTCTTAAAGTATAAAATGATGTATATGGTAATGCAAATTTATTTGAATTCACCATAATTTAGACAAATCAAACTGGGTCACACAGTTATCTAAAAGGCAATTAATTACTTACGTACAATATTTGTACAACTAGGAAATACTATTATTCTGTTACAGATTGTTAACCTTTTAATGGTGTATAATTAGTTGTTGTACCGATAAACAAATAACTTGAAGCAATATTACTTACAAAAATGTTTGAAATAGTAATATTTTTACTTTCCACTGGAGGTTACCGGAGAACATTTCATTCTAGAAAAGCGGTGTTTTCAGGCCTCAAAGGGCAGCAACGTATTTTTATATCCTTAAGCTAGAACATTTGTCCTCTGCATTACCGATCTCACTGTGTATTAGGTAAAATATCAACACTATAAAATAGCATTTCGTCTTTTAATACATCAGTTAAGACCGAACAACACACAGAGCGTGCATTATCAGAAACACACACATACGTGAGTGTAATGAGTTTTATCTTTAAGTTAATTGCTTGTGCTTTGGAATTTTGTAGGGCACAGTCTCATTGTGGTGTTTTGTTGATAATAGTAGCTTAATAGGTTATTTTAATAAACTACAGTGGAAGCCAAGAATGGAATAATCAATGTGCAATTATTGATAAGCCGTAGGTATCAAACAACATCATTAAATATTTAAATAAGTCACCTTTCCGTGAAAAAAATGAAACTTAATTTGCATTTTAACGAATTGTTAAGTATTTTATTTTAATGTTCTGTGTAAATATAAAAAGTCACAGTCTATATTGCAACGACATTAATTAATTATATATACAAAGAATTGTGCCTCTGCGTTTATGTTAACTGCTCCGCTTCTAAAGGTAATTCCTAACCTAATCCTATATCCTTAATCTATACTCAATTAATTTCAAAAGCATCACTCAAATTTGAGACATTAAATTCAATTAAATTAAATAAAATTGCAGTTTTTAATAAATACCTATTTAAAAAATATCTCTTATATCAGTTCTCTGACCACTGTAGTTAAATTTCTCTTATTTACTTAAAAAAAAAACTACTGACAGCGACAAATAATATTAAATCGATTAGTTACATAAAAATATTATTATATCGAGTGATTATTTAAACAAAAGCATATTGTCGCGCGGTGTGCACCAAGCCTAACCGACATAAATTCTCAATAACACGAAATGGCGGCGCGGGGTCGCGGGCGGGGGGACGCAGGGCCGCACTCGGCACCAACCGCTATTATTATTATCATAAGAATATATTTATATATTTATATATTCAAGCTGTCTACTTTTTTAAACAATTAGAATTGAAAATAATTTACTTATAGAAAAGGTAACATTTGATACAAAATGGTCGGCGGTCTCCACGCCACTTTCCACGTCGCCGAGTGTTGTGGGTTTAAACTCCACACGGGACAACACTTTGTGTGATCCACAAATTGTTGTTCTGAGTCGGGGTGTTCTTTGTGTCCGTTTCTTGTATGTTTGTGAAGTCCACCGCGACACAGGATTTATTCCTAATGCGGGTGTTAAAAAAAAAAACCCCTGCTAACACACACATATTTTATGACGTAATTGTATTTACACAAATTAAAAAAAAAAACAATTATCAATGTGGTAAACAATACAAAATATATTAACGTATACATGTTTTTCTGTACTTTAAAATTAATGTATAATATGAGGTATTATTGTGTGATAAAATAAAACACGATAAATGTTAAAAGGAAGAGAATTATTATTTTTATTACGAAGAAAAAGACGAAGTGCTGCCAGCGCAGACGTCGGGAAAAAAAAATAGATTAATTATGTATCATTTGTGCAAATATGAGGAGCTCAATTAACATAAGTACTTGTGTGTGTGTTTGTGTGTATATCATTTAACTGAGGAATACGATAATGCTTTTTTTTTTAATTTGAAGGTGACTCTGTAGTTATGTATGATAGGTATATTAGCTATTTAATTGGAAATAAGCGACTCCGAGTGTTAAATACTTGGAATGTTCGAAAGATTATCGTTCATTCGGTTTTTACTCACGTAGGGGTGGAATTTGTAACAATTCTTTTTTAGTTTTTTTTGACAAAATCTCAAGTAAGAAGCTCTCTCAAGTCTCTAGCGGCTTGGGCATTGCGTTGATGTTGAATCAGTTAGTTAATCAGAGAGAGTAGCTGGACTTTTAAGTGCTTTTTACTCGTAACATGTTATATTTTTCGATTTTATAAGAATAAATCCTGTTTCGCAGGAGACTTTACAAACATACAAGAAACGGACACAAAGAACACCCAGACTCAGAACAACAATTTGTGGATCACACAAAGTGTTGTCCCATGTGGAGTTTGAACCCACAACACAGTGAAGTAGAGAGCGGCGTGGCGAATGCTTAAGCTACGCTACTTGGACTCTACTCATCTTCGACGTCATCAGGGTCATTTTAGAACTCACGAGGTACAATTTAGGTGTGAATTTTTATATATAGACTACCTTGGTGGCACAGTGGTAACGTATGCTTTGTACTGCAACCAAATGTTTGTACGATCTGCAAATATTTGTTTCGGAGTGTGAATTTATTCTATGTATAATATGTACATATTTACAAAAACGAATGTATTTATGTATTGTTTGGCACTAAATGGAGTTGTGTAAAAGTTTTTGTTGTTTTTCATATACATATATAGAAACCTATTAAAAGTGACTCGATTCTGCCTGATGGAGAGCATGAATAGAATCCAAGAACGGTGGTAGCCATACTAGTGCGATGCTTTCTTAATAATAATAATTTTAATAATTGAACTTCATGTATGATGAAACTGGTACATAAACAACGAAAATGTAGGCGATACAAATTAAAAATGTTTGTTCAAAGTTATTTCGACAGTGTCGTAGCCATCTGTTATAGATATCGAGTTATATTTTAAGTGCTGTAAAAGAATATCCCAACAAGATATATCTAAAACCTACGTAATTAGTAAATAAGGACATACTTTAGTATCTTTTTTGATGTTGTCTTATCCTCTTATGTTTTAAATACCTTTATTTTCCTTATGCAAAATCGCATGACCATCAATCGAGCAGTTAAGAGTTGAGAGTTAGACAAACAAACAAACACACGTTTCCATTTTCATCGTACGTTAGTACTCATAATGTATTCAATAACATTATTACCATAATATATATTTCCTGGTCTTATTTGGTGCTCAACTGCTCCTCACATTTGTATAATTTTATTACAACAAAAAACTATTTGATCGTTACTTTGATTACTTGTAAATAATTATATTCTACGTGTGGTGATGCTTTAGGAGTATGGAGTTAGTTACGGGTTAGGAACATAGAATGGGTGTCATAATAACCGATCAAGGGAGTGAAATACGTAGGAAGAACAGCACTGCGAAGAGAAGAAATACTTGACACAAACCCTATACCAACCAAAATCTTCTTGCTAAGCTCCTTGCACCAGCAGAAGACTGTTCAGGGTCGTTGATGTAAGCGTAAGTGGATTACCAGCCATAAATCAGTAAGAAAGTACCAAACGGCCATATTTTAAGTTTTATATGGGTGCATTTTTTACATTGTCACTATGAAACGGTTTAACTAAGTTCGGTAAAGATAATAATCTGACGTGAAAACTGATAATATGTTATCTTATGGCTGCGTAATTTCTAGATTCTTTCTTGAACGTGGATTTTTGTTTTATAATGATCTACATTCTTTTTAGACGGCCTATAGCTTAAGATTTCTTTTTTTTTTTCTATCTTAAGAGCCTGCCAAAGTGACTCTACTCTGCCTGATGGAAAGCATGAATAGAATCCAAGAGCGGTGCTCACCATACTCATTGCAAATGTACACAACGCAGTATGGTGACCCACACTATGGCGGCCTTGTGAAATGCTTTTTCACACACCCAGCTTGGGGACGTAAAAGGCCTGACAGTCATTATGACAGTTACCACGATAACTGTCACCCCTGCACCGATGGGCCGACTCTACTTAACGGCACATATTCTCCATGTCCTCTATCTGGTCAACTTTTAGTCACTACAAGATGGTGATCTCAGAAGCAATTGCTCATTATATAATGTAGAGCACAGCCGAGGACAGAAGCTAGTAAAGATACCAGTAAAACCAACTGGTACTGTGTAGGTTGTCTTGTACACCCAAAAAAAATTTTATTAGATGCCATTAATGGCAGTAATTATCATATATTAAATAGCAAATGGCATTAAAAACAACACATCGTGTACTGATGGTAACTAATTTGAATAAAACTGTGAGATTTTGTTTTGAATTATTAATTTTGTGGGCGTTTTATGAATGTAAATGAAAATAATTAATTTGATTTCTCAAAAAAACTTTTTTTTTTGTGATAACGTAATGGATAAGGTGTTCTAGGCCTTTGATATATAAAAAAAATATTACTTCGACATGAAAATCAGTTAATTTGACACATGGACGTCTCATTGCATATTTGACAGGGCATACATATATACAAATTGTAGATATAAAACAAAGAAAAAGAATTATTTTTGCGGAACATTGAAATTCACTATCTCGACAAGCAGAATCAAGTCATTACCCTTATTTAAATATCATATAAATTATTTTTTTATATTCCCCATGAAAAAAATAAAAAAAAAAACAAAAATTACAATATCGATATAAAAATATTAAATATAAAAACGAAATTGCGAAAAATATCAAAAACATCCACTCGAGTCCGTCCCCAGCAGAAAGCAGTGAAAGATGAGAGTTGGGTCGGATACACCGAACCGACAATCTTGGTATTTTGACTTTACTTACGTAATAAACCCCTTCTAATGTTATTTGTTTAAAAATGTTACTTAAATAAACAACGATAAAGTTCAAAGTGACTTCACCTATATAAATAAAATATTTCTATACATAATTCGCATGATATGTGATCATCTCAGCCAAAAAAGGTCCACAGCTGGACATAGGCTTCCGCCAAGGTTCTCCACAACAGCCGACCGGCGTTCAACGGTTCCCCGCAACCCTCACCAGGTCGTCGGAGAACTTGTCGGGGCCTACCAATGCTGTGTGTTCCTAACTTATTACGTAAAATGTAATTTACACACGTATCTATCTTCATATAGAATTTTTTAACAAATCACAATCGTATTGTAGTAAAACTGTTCATTATTAGAAGCTATCTGAATTATTATTTCAATTCTAATTCTCCATGCTTTCAGACAGAGTAGTCACTTTGACAGGCGCTAAATAAAAAAAAAGCAGAAATAACCGTTTGTAAGCAAATCTTTCGTTATCTCTTAGCGACTAATGTTATAAGAGCCTCTTTCACCTATACCTAGAAAAGGGATCGGTGGACTCAAAGGCAAGCAACGACGTCCTGACTCCTAACATACATGTGTATCTGTTTTATCTTCCCTTTTGCTCTACTATACCATAAAAGAGATGTTACAACAGTTACAAACAACAAAAACCAATACACAACTGTACCACACTTACAAATGTGTGTAAGATAAAAAACAAAGTACACTGCTGTCGGAACCGCATCCAACAATAAACACAACACATAATATCTTCCTGTAGAACAAAAGTGTGGACTGTATAGATGCGTTTTGTTTGTAATTAACACGAGTGACAAATTACCTTTCGATTGTGAAGCAGATGAATTACGTAATTTTCCTTACTACATATTAGTGGTGACTCTAAGGATGAGAGGATAGACAGGTAAGTGAAAAATGGAGAACCCCAGTTCGGACAATTAAAAGGCAGCAAAACATGATTCTGACTGCTGAGTTTGAGGTCATGAGTTCGATTAAAAACCGGGACTGCTGATAGTATTAAGAGCTCGATCATTTGAACTGTTTGAGTTTAGTTTGTTTGTGTCGCTATCATCATCAATAATAGTCCACTACTGGACATAGGCATTTCCTTAGCACGGATAATTTAGCCTACTATAGTGTACCTATAGAGTAAGCTCTGTCAAGTTTTATATCACACAGACATATGTCCATAAGCATAAAGAGAAAAAGATGAACGCTGATGCATGTTACTTAACTGCGTATTTCTTTATCTTAAAAGCTAAATATACTAAATTTTAATTAACGCACTAATTATATAACTTACTAATATTTTGAATGACAAAAAAGAAAATTAATCAATTTAGTAACAATGTTAAAAAATAAATATGAAATATTCTTCGCAAATATATAAAGTATCAAGACTAGTTGACATTACTAAACAACTGCTCACGAAGTTTCGAACGGATACTACACGCAAAAGAGCGTATGTACACAATAATAGGCTATACTACGAGATGTAATCGACTCTAAATCTATTACGCATAAGGTTCAAAATCGCTGTGATGTTTGTCTAACTTATTAATACAACCTAGCTTATATAGAATTTGGAGATTAGGAAACCGTTTTTTGCCGGCCTGTTTTTTTTTTAATTTTTTCTACTATTTGTACACAGAATTGTAGTTTTTATGGCAGTTTTGTGAGTTTTATGTTATCTATGTTAAGCGGGTGTACTGGAGGTATGGAAAGCGATGGGATGGAACACATTTTTTTTTTGTTAAATTTGTTATTGAATTGACGTGGCGTTTATATAACTAACAATATGATGAAATTGAATGGATTTCTGTTTGTTTTAACTATCAGTTAGGTTTAAACGGACGGTCTAGTGGTTATTGATCTTGATTAGTGGGTTTGATTCCCACCCGGGATAAGTTGTGTGATGAGTACGATCATTAGTTCTTAGTCTGGTTGTATGTTTATCAGCAAGACTGCAGACGCAGGAATGGTGTAGTTATCAAAGCAGGCTGTGTTGTGGGTTCAAACCCCAGTGTTTGTAGGTCCTAAATATTCCTAAAGCTAGAGTTATCAAAACAAAAATTGTTACTATAGGACTTTGCCTAGTTTGGAAACAGAAGACAGTGTATGAGATGTGAGAGGTTATTCTTACCAGAATTCTATTTCTTTTGAATAGAATAGTAGATCCATGTGGTGGTGGATTAAGAATACAGAGCGTCACTGCCCCTATTCATCCCATGGGTGTTGTAAGAGGCGACTAAGGGACCAAGTAATCAAGACATCAATACAAAGAGAAGGAAAACTTGAAACAAACCCTATTCCAACCTGTCTGGCCAGCTTGGTGTAGTAGGCCAAAACCTTCTTGCTAAGGAGAGGCCTATGTCCAGCAGTGGACTGTAAGAGGCTGTTGATGTGATATAATGAATAGAGTAGTTAGAAAGGTTAGTTTATTTATAACCGAAAATTGAAAGATCAATTAATAGGACTAAATAATTGATAGGATGAAGAGGTGGGGTAACATTAAGTTGAAGTGGGGTGGAGGGGTTGTTTCGAGGTAATTTCAAAGTGTTATTCGTTGATACACTTAGTATATTGAGATTTTGCATGTTTTAGACTCGCGTAACGTCGTCTGCCTCTCCTATTGCCCGTAGCGTGATGTTATATAGTATGAATAAATTTGTTTTCCACAAAGAAGATTATAGTTTTTTTTTATCATGTGGAAACCCCCTCGGACCGTCACCAAACCGGGGTTTACGGCGGGGTGGTGTGTCGGAATCGGACCGACTAAAACCACACGGTGAGCCACTCTGCGCCTGAGATAGGAGAGATCCGGGAACAGCTGTTATTACGACATCCAGAAAGAAGGTTATAGTGAGACAACCTTGACAAATAGACGTGTTTTTTTTTAATTTTTAATGAGAAACAATTTCTTCGTACATTTTTGTTGTTAAACTTTAATCGTTTACGCAGCGCATGCAATAGAAGCTCTCAAAACGAATATTTTTACCCGTTTTTGCAACATTTTTCATTGATGCTCAGCTCCTATTTGTCGTAGCGTGATGACATATACCTTATGGCTTTCTTTGATAACTGGGGTATCTAACACTGATAGAATTTTTTAAATCGGTCCAGGACTTCCTGAGATAAGCGCTTACAACCAAATAAACTCAACATGGACTAACAACTAATTGGTTGTGGTTTCGTGAAGTTCTATGAAATAAATAAAATGAGATTAACTCAATGCTGTGTGGGAGTGTCAAGTTTCTGCACAAATCTGCATGTAGGGAGGACACCCTTCTATCCAATACTGGAAGTGGAACCTCAGAGCCCTGCAACATTGCCCGTTTTCCCATCTACACCATAAAAAATGCTAATCAGACAACTTTGACAATATATTTAAAGCCAAGTCAGTAGTATTTTCAAGCTTGAAAATCATGAAAACCTAAATTTTTCCACCTATCTCTTCATAATTGGGTAGATGACTGTATCGTAAATAAATACCAATGTCCACTTCATTACAACTAATATCGCGAAACATCTCGGCAAATACAATTAACATAGCTTTTTATTATTATTACGAATTTCAATCAAATATACAGTGAAATATATTGTTCAATTGAGTAGTCTAAAACAGTGACGTCACAATTTGGTATTTAGTACATTTTTCTACAAAATTGTCGTTTTGACAGATGATAAACAATTGTAACTAATTTGACTAAGGTGTCATCTAGCCTATTGTACAGCACCTGACATCCCATGGCGTGAGTGAGCCTCTATACAATTTAAATAATAATAAAACAAATATCGACCACACCCACTAATAACTTGAAACCAACGACATCTTAAGTACTAAAATCAATTAAAAACAGTCAAAACATCGAAATCCCCGAGCAGTTCCGGAGACGTGGAGCCACAAACACACTGACACGTCGGTTAGTACCCGAGGTACGTACACACGATGTCACATTAAAGCCGCCATATCGATTGGGCACTAATAATAGAACAAAATGGCGGACGGTCCAAGTCACGAGCAGAGCGGGTTATACCGCTCTTATAACGGATTAATTTATATTAGTAAATGAGAATAATTTAAGAAATAAGCAGTCGCCCTTTTAAACGCACCCCCAGGTAAGAAGGTAGAGGGGGAATGGGGGAGGAAGGTTCGTTTCCGGTAGCTGGTTCCGGTGCTTGACACTACAAAATTCTATAAAAATTAAAGAGTAAGATCAAGTGATCTCTGGTTCTTCAAGCTGATGCACCTTCAGTCTCGTTTCAACATGCGGTATACCTTACCCCAACTAACTCACCCTGATTGATCTGTCAACAATCAACTGTCTGGTCTAGGGATTAGCGTTCGCGACTGCCTATCAAGAGGGTCTCAGGTTCGATTGCCGGGTTGGGTCAAAAAGTATGATTGAGTTTTCCTGGTTTCAGCAAAACTTTGGTGTACCTCCGTCTCGAAGAGCACGTAAAACCGTAAGTCCTGCGTCTGACCTCTTTCCAGTCGTGTTGGATAACCGTTCCATCGGATTGTGAGAGTGAGGGAACAGAGAGTGCACCTGTGCTTGTGTACACACTTGTGCGCTATGATATCTCCTACTTAGTTGTCTGGTCTCCGTCGAGACGTGCCGCCGTGGCCGACACTGCTGCTACTACTGTCACTAGGTAGTAGAGCCACGCTGGTTTCAGCACAAGCGGGCTGGCTCGACCGGGGCAGTACTACCCTCCTACAAAAGACCAACCTAAAGCGCCAGCATCCGTGTTGTCGTGTTTCGTTGGTGAGTGTGAGACCAGAGGCCCATTGATGCAGGTGTGACAGTTATCGTGGTAACTGTGTAAGCCTTACACTGTCACGATGACTGTTATGCCTTTTACGTCCCCAAGCGAGGTGTGAAAAAGCATCTCAAAAGGCCGTCATAGTGTGGGTCACCATACTGCATAGTCCGCATTTGCAATGAGTATGGTGAGTACAACTCTTGGATTCTATTCATTCTTTCCATCAGGCAGAGTAGAGTCACTTTGGCAGGCTCTTAATATATATCAACAAATCAGGCATCACAAAATCGATCCACCAGTTTTTGGTAAGAGTTGGTTTGATGAATTATAAGCCAAGTCCTTCCGACTGTTCCAGAGATATTTTGCCCCTAAATCTTAATATACAAAACAAAAACGTGTTAAATACACCTTTTGTAACTCAAAAATGGCTGGATTGATTTTTGTAGTGTTTTAAATTTTGAATTTGTCTCCACCTCAAACAGGATTTTTTTTTAAAAATTCACGAACAAAAAAAAAATATTATTATATTAGTATAATAATATTCAATTTTCTCACATTTGTACTTATTGTTTATGAACCCGGAAGAAAATAAATGTTATAACCAAAAAACGTAGGTGAAACTGCGAGTAATTACAAGTATAAGAAGAATTCACCGATTTGTCATTAAACATTATATACAATGAAGGGAAACTTGACAGACCCTTACTCCACGCCTGGCTAGCGTCATATAGTAGACCAAAAGCTCCGTACAAAAGAGAGGCCTTGTTAACACTCAATCAATCAAACATGAACAGCCTTTAACAGCCCACAGCTGGACAAAGGTCTCTCCTTTGAAAGCAGGCCCACGATATCACAATGACCTTACGGGTTTTAAGTTTTCCTTCTCATTGCTGTTGTCCTGTGTAGTCCTTAGTCGTCTCTTACAGCACTTAAGGGATGAATAGGGGTGGTAGTATTCTGTTTTCTTAACCCACCACCATGTACTCCAACGTGCAAGTGAACATATGTTACACAACTCGATCGATTGGATTCATACCTACCACTTATATCTAAGTATATGAACCAGTAAATTTACTTGAAACAATATATATTTTCTTATTAGTGTTTTACAGTTAAATGTAATTTCTATTGTAACCATTTTTAAAATTAAATAGCGTCTTGTATTTAAGAACTCGTTTCTAACAAGGCAGACAGATTTTTTGATTTCAAAAAAACTGTTTCTCTCGGAGCTCCGTCTGCGTGTTCGTCAATTATACTCGTATATATTGATTATCGGTATATTCGTGGGGTTAAGCCGTAAGAATCGTGTCTATATCAATAAACCAAATACATTACGTCAACTAAAATAAAAAATCAGAGGTGGTGTCTTTGCCGACGAATATTCGAAAATTTCGGTGCTCGCTTAGAAGAGCGCAAACGTCGAAACGGTGGCCATTTAAACGATATAATTTTTAAAAAACAAATTTCAACTAATTAGTTTTCTTGTAAATAAAC
This sequence comes from Hypercompe scribonia, assembly GCA_949316085.1. NCBI lineage: Eukaryota > Metazoa > Arthropoda > Insecta > Lepidoptera > Erebidae > Hypercompe > Hypercompe scribonia. The sequence continues at coordinate 11,600,199 of OX438994.1, forward strand.
AATTTTTATAATTTATCAAATGGTCTTTATACGATTTTTTCAAACGTTAATAAATTCGTAGCCCACCCTATATTACTAGACAGAACAAATAATCGCACTCATCACACAAACATTAGTCCTGGGTGAGAATCGAATTCCCGACCTTTGGTTTAGCAGGTAGGACCACTAACCACTAGACCAACAGGGTAGTCATATTGATAATACAACAGTACGGCGTTAACCGGAGCGGACCGGATTAGTTTCAAGCTGATGTAACAGACAATCCGGTGATGAGCGGATTAACCCAACTGAAACAGTACTCAGTAAGTGTCGATATACCTAATCGAATATATACATTGCGAATTCGATTTTCTTTAGTTTTGATTTTAATGATGAATTGGATTATAATACCATTTCTGTCCGTGTGGTGACGGATTAAGAATACATAGTGTTACCACCCCTATTCATCCCGTGGGTGTCGTAAATGGCGACTAAGGGAACAAGTATACAAGACAACATCATTACAAAGAGAAGGAAAACCTGAAACAAACCCTGTTCCAACTCGTCTGGCCAGCGTGGTATAGTAGGCCAAAACCTCCTTGCTAAGGAGAGGCCTATGTCCAGCAGTGCCCTGTAAAAGGCTGTTGACGATGATGATAATGATGATACCATTTGGGGGTTCAACAAGCAGGTGGATATTCATGTGGCCTTTGTGCAACCCATGGCCGTGTGTAACTCAAGAAACAAGTGTTTTATTAAAACAAAATAATATATTATTTAATTTTCTTGTAGTTTATAAACATGTCTATTATTCTCCTGAATGTACAGCCTAAGTTATGGTCGATTTTTAAATGTAACCCACACGTAAGACACAGTGTGCTAATATGCAAAGATGCCTAAGGTGGTAGAGCCACGCTGCTTTCAGCAGGAAGCAGCTCGACGGTGGCAGCACTAACCTCTCACAGAGTAATCTAAAGCGACAGCATCTGGGCGGTCGTGTTTCGTTGGGGAGTACGAAACCGGAGGTCCATTGATGCAGGGATCGTGGTAAGTGTGAGCCTTACACTACCACGATGACCGTCATGCCTTTTACGTCTCTAAGCGAGGTGTAACAAAGTATCTTACTAGGCCACCACGGTGTGGGTCACCATACTGCATTGTCTGATCGCAATAATAATAATAAATATTTCGGATATTTAACACAACGCCATCTAGTTTCAAACTAAGCAGAGCTTGTGCTATGATAACTAGACTGACTGGTAGAATACTTATATACTTTTTTCTGTAAATACATACATATTATACATAGGAAACACCCAAACTTCGAAACAAACATTTGTAGATCATAAAAACATTTTGTCCGAACCGGGAATCGAACCCGAGACCTCGAGCATAGCAGTCGCATTCACTGCCGTTACGCCACCGAGACAGTTGCAATGAATGTGGTGATCACGACCCTTAGATTTTATTTAGGCTTTCCATCTGACAGATTAGTCACTTTGGAAGGTTCTTAAAATTAAAAAAAAAATGTTTTTCAAATTATATTTAAAAAGTCATCATTTGACGACATACGGCGACAACTCATTCATTCACTCAAGACGAGCGGATTAGACTTGCCGATCAACAGTCAACTGTCGTGTCAGATGTCTACAGAACTAAAGATGAAAATATGTTGCATACCATGTGCCCATTTTAAAGAATAAATTACGTAAGTAGAATTGTCACTATTTTGCTACCTACGCTTAAAACAATGGGTAACTTCCTTATGGTGTAAAACGATGTGATTATTGCCTAGATGTTATACATACGAGAAATCATATAATAAATTAAATATATATACATTATAATAGCGGAAGCGACCGTCGTTGGCTTGTTCAGAATTTTTTTGGTGGAATAATTATTTCGTATATTAAATTTTGAAATAATAATAAACAAAGTTAAAACTTAGAACCTGCAAACTGAGTTTGGCTCGCTTTTTTTTGTATTAAGAGCCTGCCAAAGTGACTTTACTCTGCCTGATAGAAAGCATGAATAGAATCCAAAAGTTGTAGTCACTCATTGTAAATGCAGTGGTGACCCACACTATGGCGGCCTTGTGAGATGCTTTTTCACGCCTCGCTTGGGGACGTAAAAGGCATGACAGTCATCGTGACAGTGTAAGGCTCACACAGTTACCACGATAACTGTCACCCCTGCATCAATGGGCCTCCGGTCTCACACTCACCAACGAAACACGACAACACGGATGCTGTCGCTTTAGGTTGGTTTTCTGTAGGAGGGTATTACTGCCCCGATTGAGCCGACCCGTTCGTGCTAAAATCAGTGCGATTTTACTACCTTTTTTTGGCAAATCTACCAGATAGTAGATTCGCAATTTACCAACTTCTTCTGTTTCCATCCCTAATTTTGTCACATAGATAAGTGTCAAAACAGGTCTATTAAACAACGCTATCTACTGTAGTATTTAGCTTCTGCGTTGTTGTGTCGATAAAGCAGCATTTACCTTCGAATTCTGGTGACATTGTAGCAGTTTTTTATTGTTTGAAAACAGGGGTAAAACAACGTTTTCTAAGAATGAAACCTAGCTAGATCGATTTATCGTCCCCGAAACCTCCAACATACTAAATTTCATGAAAATTGTTGGAGCCGTTTTCGAGATTCAGATTATACATATATAAGAATGACTCGTCTAAAGGTATTAGATTAGATTTAGTATGACTTCTTATCCCAATTTAGGTGAATCCATCAATACGATAACCAGATTGCTGACAAACATACTTATATATTTCGAAATACATGGATATTATAGATAAATTACACCCAGACACAGAACAAATAATCGTGTTCATCACACAATCACTTTTCCTGGTCGCGAATCGTATCCACGACCTCTAGTTCAGTAGTGTACAATCCAACTGGCTGGCTTCAAGAAACCACCTTATAATAATTCTAGAAAAAACGTCCTTTTTACACCCATGGGATGAATAGGGGTGACATTCTGTATTCTTAATCCATCGCCACATGGAGAACGTAGTTATTTCAAGTATTTAGTTTGTAGAGCATTCAGAAACTGGTGCATAGAATTCCATTTAATTGGAAACTAGCCGTCACGGTTTTTGACCACAAATGACACAAAATCTTACTGTTTCTTCTTTGAAATAAACATATGTTTGACATTTAATATTGTTAAGGTGTTATAAAATCGTCTACCTCCAGGCATCCTCTTTTTTTTTTTATTTTACCCTTGGCAGGCTGACTGGTAGTGACTCTACTCTGCCTGATGGAAAGCATGAATAGAATCCAAGAGTTGTGGTCGCCAAACTCAATGTGAACGCAAACAATGCAGTTGACCCACACTAGGGCCTAGTAAAATGCTTTTTCACGCCTCGCTTGGGGACGTAAAAGGCATGACAGTCATCGTGACAGTGTAAGGCTCACACAGTTACCACGATAACTGTCACCCCTGCTTCAATGGGCCTCCGGTCTCACACTCATCACCGAAACACAACAGTACGGATGCTGTCGCTTTAGGTTGATCTTCTGTGGGAGGATAGTACTGCCCCGGTCGAGCCGGTTCGTGCTGAAATCAGCTTGACTCTACATCAACCTACATTTCTAACTCTCATTGCTGCTCTTCACCGAATGACTGAGGTAATCGGATACCGAGCCTCCCTGAAAGACGGAAAAAACTCTTTCTCGAAAAGTAAAGTAATGTGGGTAACCCATAGAAAAAAAAAACAATGCGACTCAACGAGTCAGTTACATAAAACTATTTGGTTATAGTTCAGATTTTTACCTCCCTAACGATTCATTCACAATATCTAAATTGAAGGGACCTATATAATAAATCCAATAAGTAAATGTTATTAAGTAATTAGCTCAAGTATCAAAGCATATTGGTCGCGCTATAACTGAATGTGACGTAGCGTCGCTTACAAAACGTTAGCGCGGCGCACGCGCATCACCGCTTAATTGACAATTTTATATTTAAATTGGTTTCTTCGACGACATAATCGTTAGGTCGAAATCAAATATGCTTTTCAAAGACACGAAGTAGAATTAGAACAATTAATTTATTTGCTTAACGACAGCGCTAGGCTTTGCTTACATGGTATTATTTACATAATTACATGGACCGGCTCAAACGGACTGACCACACAACCACGTTCTTAGCATAAAGAAATCCGCTCTGAAGCTGCCCAATGCTGGACATAACTTCTCATTTCAAAGGAAGTTTTGGCCTACTTTACCATGCTGAGATTAACGGAGTAAAACTCGTTTGCACCATAACAGACGGACGGCAGGGTCTAATACCTCGTGAGTCTAGTACTAGCCACTATGTAGTATGCTACTGCAGATCAAAGGTGTTGGATCTGATCTGACGAAACGACGAGCAGTGCAACCTGATTGAAACGTCAGACTATTCCAAAGTATGTAATGCTTACTACATAAATGGGTTAAGTTTCCGTACATATATATCTTTATCATCTACATCTTTTAACTATTAGCCCACGACCGGACAAACAGCTCCCTTAGATAGGTGGTTTTGGCTTGCTATACTTAAAACATCACATTGTGAAGTCGCATTGTAACATATTTATGAAAGTTTAGTGTGTGTAAAGTAAAACATTCATTTATTCATAAAGTTTAGAGACATTCATGATATCAATATTAGAAATAAAGATAAACTTGTGTTGCCAACGGCTAGATTACAAAAAGTAAGCAAGTGTTTTCGATGTCCGAGTGTGCGATTAAGCATTAACAAACGTAAGTCGTTTATCAACAGCCTTTCATAGTCCACTGCTGGACATAGGCCTCACCTTAGCAAGGAGGTTCAGGCCTACTATACCACGCTGGCCAGAAGAATAGGGTTTGTTTCAAGTTTTCCTCCTCTTTGTAATGATGTTGTCTTGCATACTTTGTTCCCTTAGTCGCCTCTTACGACACCCGCAGGGTGAGTAGGGGTGGTAACACTATGTATTCTTAATCCGTCACCACATGGACAGTAACTTAATAAAATAAAAATTATGTGAGAGGGCTTACTACAGTTTCAGATTATCTAAATGATAAGTTTGCTTGGGATTGACGCTACTCACTCTCAAATTTATGTTTGTTGTGTTTGAAAGTGATGGACATTTAATTTATTGTTGTGTTATTATTTATTTTGTTTCTTACATGAAAGTCTAACTGTAATAGTAACTTTTTCATACATGTCCTTTATCATGGAGAGTGTTCTGACGAACTCTTTCAACTGATCCCATCCTCTCCGTTCCTCTATAGGACAACTGGTGCTGGCCTTGGAAGTCACCGTTTCAGAATTGTAGACATACGCTCCCGAACTAAACGGTTCGGCTCTTCCTTCCTGTGCAAATTGGTTAAAGCGTCCCACTACAATCCCCGGTTCTTTAAGCGGGGCGTGAAAAAGCATCTCACTAGGCCGCCATAGCGTGGGTCGCCACACTGCAGTCTTCGTTCGCACTGAGTACGGCAACCACAACTCTTGGATTCTATTCATGCTTTCCATTAGGCAGAGTAGAGTCACTTTGGCACTCTTTATATAGAAAAAAAAAACCAGATATTTTTTGGGTAATGAGAGGTTGTTGATGACGACCTCACTAATATACTTTGTGTTGCAGTCGTCAATTACTTAAAGTTATTTAAAAAAGGCACCCCTGTGGTTTGTTTTACTATTTCTTCTCAGTTTTAGAAATTACCAACGTCTTCCAGCATGAAAAAATATCTATAAAGAATTTACTTGCAAAAATAAATCTCATTTATATCACTTACGCTGGTTGTTACAGCAAAAAATAGTTTAATTGCGAAATGGTATGACAGAATAGTCATAAAAAGTTGACTGACCGTTGAATCATATGCACAAAAGTAACAAATAAAAACGACAGTAAATATTGATATAACACGAGACATTAGCACCCTTATGCAGCGAGCGCGCTCTAAGTAACGCAAGAACGGGCCCGAGGTCATAGGGCTGTCGCGTTCATTAAAATATCATAAATATTTTGTTATCTTAGTCCTTCGTATGAATTTAACTAATACCAGTAAGAAAAAATATCAAGAATGAACCGTATACAATAATTCTGTAAACTTAGTTCTATATTTAGTTTCTTTTCTTCAAGTTAGAAATTAAGCATTCGGTATGTCATCAACGAAAAAACTATCCATCACTTCAAAAAATTAAAGTTGTGGGTATTTTATAGGTGCATAGGGTTTCCACCAAGAACTAGAGCCCCAAGTCAACCTCACTTCCAAGTGGTGCATGTGTTGATTGACGGACTCCTCACTGGGAACAAAACACTGGCAAAAAGTGGGCGTTTAATATACCTCTGCCTACCCCTCCGGGAATTAAGCGTGATTTTATGTATGTATATTTACTTTTGTATATTATTAGAAAAATCAACATTATTACAAACTAACATTATTAAAATAAAAATCGAAAAAATACTAAAAATTAAAAAATATCAAAAATATACCATGAAGATTAGATGTCTAGGTTTTTGTTGTGAGTTATGGTTGAAAAACATATCTTAGAACAAGGTCAAAACTTATAATTTGGTTTATCCAAATATGGCTTTATTTCATATACTATTATTTTCTATTTTGGCCATAAAATGAGTTTATACTTATCTTTGTATGTCCGATAGCGTGACAATTACGTATCTGTAGGTCATTATGACAATAAAAGTATTTAAATCATAGGTTAATTATTGGAAGAAACAAAAACTCCGTTTACATAAAAATATTTAAATTACAAACTTATTCAACTTTTTTTTTGAATAACAATAAAATTTATAACTTGCCTTTGTTTTCGTAAAACAAATACGAAACCCCTTTACTTTGACATCAACTTGATAAATATTTAAACCCATAATTTGAAGTTCAAAATCCACCATTTTAATTTTCGTATGTCAGTGTCATAATTTACAACAATCAAAAACGAATCAAACGCCAAATTGAATATGACAGAAATAAAAGTGTTGCGGTAAGTTTCAAACGAGGAAATGAAGACTGATACTGCAGAAATCGAAGGCCAGGGTCGTGTGCCAGAGGCCATTGTTCATAAATATGGAATTTGAATGATAAGGCACGATTGTTATGAAAAAGTAACCAGTTTCGGTTACAAACAAGTAAATATGCAAACGTAGTTTTTTTCTTGCCTTAGATACATTTAAGACGTGATGCATATGTCATCACCATCATCAATAGCGTGTAACGGTGTACTTCTCGGTGATAAATTATTTTCGTATTACATTTTTTGTTTTTATGTACTGTGTGATATCAAATTCCTTATCATTCAATTACCGTGTAAATATTTATAAATACATTAATAAGAAGATAATTATATATATATATATATAAAATTTAAAATATTTAAAAGATTTTGAGTTAAAAGAGTGGTGGTGAGTTTCTTTCCTGGGTTCTTTTCTCACCACTCTACCATGAACAATCTGCGAACCCAGCTAGCTGTAATTTTAATCGACAGATTGTTCATCTTTTATTGTTTTTTTTTATGACGTTCATAAGTGTCTTTTTGTGACCTAAATGAATAAACGAATTTGACTTTGACTTTGAATTAAACAATTTCAAAAATGATTGCTTTTTACAAATTTACAGTTGAAAATAAACGAAAACTAGACCATTATATCTTTGTTAGACAAAAAATAAATCAAAAAATAATGTAATAATAATCATTATCAAACGCGACAACCCTAACTCACTCAGTGTGTATGCGCCCGATATTTTTTTACTGTCGGAACGAGCGCGCAGTGGAGTAGATTTAGCGCTAATTTTCTTTAATTTTATTTTCACTAGTCGCTTCGTTAATTACTTATTTTATGAGAGTCGAATATTTAAATAACGTCATGCTGACTGTTGGGTTGTTCATTTATTTTATGAAATAACGATTTACATAAATAATGCGAGCGTCTACATGCTTCATGATAATAATGACTTCAGACACCTCACATATCATTTGCTGATACTCAAACTGTACATGGTAGTTCAAATTTTACTCACACCCAAAAAACATGAATGACAATATCTCATAATTTTCGTTGTAGACGAGCAATTTTCCTGCACAAGAGTCCGGTCAATGCTTTCAAACCTATTTAATTACAAATTTTAATGACATATTTACATGTTCGATACTACGTTATAGTGTAATATAATGCCAATGAAACATTTGTTACATGGAATTCATCTAACTTTGGATAGAATTATAATAATCACGATTAAAAATCAATTATATACATACGAGTTCAGTTCAAAAACAACCATATTTTCGGGTTTTATCTGAAATAATTTGAACAGAAAAAAAATTAAAGATCAAAGTCGACTCCAGAGCATGATCGAAACATCTTGCATCTCCCTCACGCCATGTCCTCCCGCAAGCCGCACCGCGTCCCTCTTTAAGGGTTTAAGTAGCATTTATGTAAGTAGCTGTGACTCGAGTGTATTATTTTTATTTTATTTGATAATGTCGAGCGATTTCTTTTTTAAAGTGTGACGTCACCGGCCGCTAGTACAATGGTAATTTTTTACGTCAATTATTTTCGTGGCCTTAGGTTTGTGACACGTAGCATAGTGTCGAGATATGTATGTAATGACATATTTAGACGACATTATAAATATTAGTAATGACTTGACGCTTTTCACACACGGCCATCTGATCCTAAAATTTGCAAAATTAGTTCTATGGTAACCATACTGCTAGTAAATATACCTTTATGTTACTAAATAATTAGAAATAATCGTGCTCAACACAAAATTAATATTTTTATGAGGAATTAAACCCATAACCACTAAATTACAATACACCACCAAGGTCAAAGGTTAAAAGAGACTATGGCAATGAATATGGTGACCATTCATGGTCTCCATCAGGCAGAGTAGTTACTTTGGTAGACCTACGTTTCTTCACAAGTATGTTATCGGACTTTAAGATCTCCTTTCTTGAGGGATAGACTTCTCCACGGATTAAATCATCGTTATTACGACCATAGTTAAGTCCTTCAGACTTCGACATCCGTAATCATGTGTTCGTACCATACTGGAACTAAATTCGATAAATGGCGACAAGATCCTCTATGTGGGTAGTAACAACACCTGTTTGGTTAGATGCTAACTAGAGAGATAAAAATGTGATGTGCGGGCTTATAGACATACAACCGTTAATCCGGACATAAAAGTTTATTTTTGTGTCCGACTCTGGAATTTCGTAAACGGATCTGTATGTCAATGTCGCTTTTTTCAGCTGTAGTCAATACGAGGAAGTCCGGATATAGAGGTGATCAATAAATTTTAAAAATTCCTAGTTCATATTTATTGTGGTAATCTCCTACTTATCCAAATATACTCGTGAATACGAAAAGGAAGCTGCAAGACAGATAAGAGAGAGAGCACTAGAAGAAAAGGATCTAAATACGTAGTACCACATCTTCGTGTCGTAAAGCAGTATATATTACAAACTCATTAATATATTCAATAAACTAAGAGACTAGACTTAAAAGACTTGAAAAACAAATTCCTGAAAAGATTTTTTAAACGAACTGAAGAGATTTCTATTAGAAAAATGTTATTAACAATTGATGATCTGTGAACAAAATAATTGAATTTTTATTTTTTGTTAATTTGGTGACATCTTATGAACTTCAATTTCATTGGCATTTGACACTACATGAATTTTGTTGATTACTTTTTCTCTTGTACTTGACATTTGATTGATTTTATTATATTTTACTTATTTGCTAATGAACGTATGAGTGACTGAACGATGACTGAATAATTAATTATATTTTATTCTTTACTTTTCATATTTTTATTGTGGTGTTGTGTTTATTATGATTGTTTAAATTTAAATTACCGAAATTGTTACTCGTTTTGTGATTGCTATTATTCTCTGTAATTATTCACACCATGTAAAAATATTTGCATACAATGTAAAAATTATTTTCTGAATAAATAAACAATAAATAAGAAATATAAGTGACTAAATAGATCCGGATATCCGGCACAAAACTGGAAGAATCCAACGCGTTGCACAAGTTGAGGGTTTCAGATAAGTATGTTTGCGTTTCGTTATATCAGAGAGAGAAAGAGATGTTAATTGTTGATATATAAAACAATGGCTAGGCTGACGCGCAAAATATTTACAAAAATCGTTTTGTGAACAATATTGGGTTGACAACTTGGAAACTTTCTACCAAATGTACGGACAATAACAAACACACTTTGCGGAAAATAACGTACACTCATGCTTTTATCCTTGAAAGGATAAGCAGGGACGGATTAAACGTCAGATTTGCTGCTCATAGTAATTATATGACACTCTTATACAATGGAAGCATGTCTATTGCCGTTGACCTGATACTATTCTAGAGCGGCATGGCGGAGGTAGCCATACTGCATTGTCGATCACCACTCTTGGAGTCTATTCATGCTTTGCATCAGTCAGAGTAGAGTCACTTTGGTAGACTTCTATGGAAACTATAATTAAATGAAAAAATGCGTTTATATTAAAGGACCTATATGACCTATACCTATTGCTTATATCTCTTATAGGAAAGGGAATGTGCCTGAGCTAATGCTTATACTTATACAACAGCTTGGACAGCTAGGGGTCGCATGTCTGTAAAACATTTAACATTGGGTTCAAATGATGAGTTTAAAGAGAGAGCTGGGGTACGGTTGGCTGATGATGGAATCATGTAGTAGGTTTAGGTAAAGTACAAATTATATTTTATTAGTTTTCTAAGGCAGTAAGTAAACAAGAAGTTATTCTGCCTTCCGATTTAATTTAATCTTTTAATTACAATAAATAATGATATCTATTAATAATGATTAATGTAGGTAAATTAATTTAATTAAGTATCTGTTACCTACCTTAGTAATTATTATAAACAAATATATTATCATAGATTTAGCGCTAATTTTATTGTCAAAAATAAAAAAGGGCAAATAAGCAATGGATCACTTAATCATTACTCCTGATTTCATCAGAAAAACAGTTTCGTCTGCTCGTGAATGCTTTTTTAAGAACTTTGACCTTGAATTTTAATGACTTTCATATATAAATGTACTCACACTGACATTCAGGCGCATATAGGCGTAAAAGACGCCCGCATCTTGCTGGCTGTAATTTTTGTCTCATTTATGTAAAAGACAAACTTGTTGCCGACTGTGATAAACTATAAATTAGCAGTACATTTAAATAGTACGGGAATAATAAAAAGCGATATTTCCTTTAGAATGAATTAAAAACTGAAAGCGATCGATTAACTCAAGTCGTCTAAATCCAGAGAATAGGGAATTCTCTCCCTCCGTCCTCTAGATATATTTGATATTATTAAAAAAACCCTATGATAGCTATATTTTTTTATCTAATTCTTGTTCTCAAGATAAAATTTATCGCCTGACAGATATACGTTTAGCATCAATCATAAAACTTAGATATATTTAATTGATATGGCCTAGATTAAAACCGTTAGGTTGCGATGTTTTCTGATTAGAAATAGTCTTAATTTCAATAGAATATAGCTTTAGGAATATGATGGCTTGCAAAGGCCGTAGGCGTTAAGGTCATATATTGGTCAATCTGAAAATCTAATAGCATAAATGCAAATGTGAGTTTGTTTGCTGAACTTTCACTCCATTACTACTATTTCACACGTGTCTCACATACAGAAATTGAAGTATCATTTGTGAGAGGGATACCTGAATATGATAAATAAGAACATAGTCTACCTTTTATCGAAGAATGCAGCGATTTTAAACAAAAACTTTTGTCGAAGAGTAAAATAAATCTAGATATCCGGTTAAAACCAGATAAAAAGCTACTCAGTACCACTTATAAACAAAAAAGAAATTTAACCAATCAATAACTTAGTGCAAGTTGAGGAGACAGTTACAATACATCCGGATATCCGGATAAAAGTAGTTCTATATGGCTGCTAACAGTCAGTTACATACCTCAAGACATCCAGCAAGGACGATACCATACGACAATACGGTATCTCTTTAATATTTACCTTTTATTAAAATTGACGGTAACATGGCAACCCTGATAACCTACAAATGACCTTGGATACTTCTCGCATTATTGATTATTATTAAGAGATGTCCCCTCTCCGTCTACTTGCCCCTTAAGCAGCTGGAGCCGTCAATAATTGTTCTTGATTCACTCCGGACCATGGCTTTCTGGATCAAATTTTCGCTTTCTTTGATTCAACAACCATGTCTTAACTGCACTGATCCACGACACTGACTCGAGTTTGAGTATCTTGTTTATACTTTACTCTCTGTGTGGTGACGGATTAAGACGGACGGATTTTTAAAGGTAGTAGAGCCACGCTGATTTCAGCACGAGCAGGCCGGCTCAACCGAGGCAGTACTGCCCTCCCACAGAAGACCAACCTAAAGCGACAGCATCCGTGTTGTCGTGTTTCGTAGGGGAGTGCGAGACCGGAGGTCCATTGATGCAGGGGTGACAGTTATCGTGGTAACCGTGTAAGCCTTTCACTGTCACGATGACTGTCATGTCTTTTACGTTCCCAAGAAGGACGTGAAAAAGCATCTCACAAGGCCGCATAGTGTGGGTCTCCATACTGCGTTGTCAGCATTTGCAATTAGTATGGTGACCACAACTCTTGGATTCTATTCGTGCTTTTCATCAGGCAGAGTAGAGTCACTTTGGCAGGTTCTTAATATAGAAAACAAAAAAGAATACAGAGTGTCACCACTCCTGTTCATCCAGTGGGTGTCGTAAGATCCCATGGGTGTTGACTTCACGGTTGTCCTAGTGGTTTAAGCGGTCACCACGCCGCTCACTACTGCGCTGAATGTTGTGAGTTCAAACCCCACATGGGACAACACTTTGTGTGATCCACAAATTGTTGTTCTGAGTCTGGGTGTTCTTTGTGTCCGTTTCTTGTATGTTTGTAAAGTCCCCCGCGACACAGGATTTATTCCTAATGCGTGCGTTGTTTTTTTAAGCAAAAAAGAAAGGCGACTTAGGGAGTAAACTACACAGAACAACATCACTACAAACAGAAAGAAAATTTGACACAAAGCTCAAAACGTCTGAACAACGTGGTATAGTAGGCCAAAACCTCCCTGCTAAGGAGAGGCTGCTATGTCCAGCAGTGGACTGTTATAAGCTGGTGAAGATGTGATGATAAAGAATACAGGTAACATTTCAAATACGAGCTCCTTGTGATAACACATATTTTTTTCTTTTAGCTTCTTGACCCAGATTTCTGATCTCAATTGCCTAAGATTGAATATCTTAAGTAAATAAACTCCACACATCTCTCATATGACTGTGTGACTCCAAACTAGACAGAGCCTGTACTCCAGACTGCTGATAAACATACTTATATATTTCTAAATACATATATTGTAGATACATAACACAAAGACACAGAATAAATAATTGCGGACATTACAGAAATATTTGTCTTTGGTGGGATCGAACCCACGATCTTCGGTTTAGTAATCAGGCCCACTAGCCACTAAACTAATAGGCCCGTGTATATATTTGACCTAAATATGAAAGAATTAGAAATGACTTGTGCCACATAAAATGGTAACTCCTTTAAAAACCAGGGTCTTTGGTCTACATTAGGTGGTGTCATCATCATCTTGGTGTTTTGCGAAGAGAGATTAGGGAAAAAGATGAATTGAAGAGAATTAACAAACGGGTCAGCCAACCCCGAGACTTTCCTTTCTCGGTAATTTTCAAGAGCCCTAAATCAAATCCTCACATTTTTCGGGCACTCAGCAGGTTGGAGCTTGAAGATATCTGATCAAGTGCCCTCGTTTGGCCCTTTTAGTTCGGCCCCCGAAAGGTGGTAATGTCAGACTTGAACCGACCAAACCATACGCCGTCTCAGGTACCAGTAGTCGACGAACCAGGTGCATTCTAAGGAAATCCCTGGAATCCCGACGTAGCCCTCGTTTGGTCCCTACACCATAAAAAAGTGTCGAAGAAAAATCAGATAGAGACCTAAGTCTCCAAGCTGATAGTACATGTGGCGACTTCCACATTACAGCGCCATCTAGCGAAGATACGTCGAACTACGACGTATGAATGTAATGAACTACAATGTAACTACTAATCCTGTATCGCGATATAGAGATTCGCGTGGCAATTAGCATATATACAACATCCCAACGTCAAGCGTTGGGCCGTGGCCCGCCAGGCATGATCACCTGGCCTGGTCAGAGGGACATGAGACCCGTCCCTCCACAGTTGAGACAGGGATATGAGGATTTCATGTTGTACCGAAAAGTTATGCGTCAACAAAACGTTCTCGCCCACCCATCCGTACATTGTAAAGTAACTTAACCACACAACTACTAAATAATACAAAACTATTAAGTATTATCGTGTTCGTAGCGAGTAACCTCGTTGATAAGAGTTTTATATTTCTTGAGCTGATAACAGAGGCAGCCCGCGAACGAGCGTCGTGCAGGACTCGCTACGACACAGATTCAACTTTAATAACTGGACACATCTCACATGTGGTCTCTGACTACAGTAGACATTGGAGATAAATCTTTCTTTCTTTCTTTTGAAGGACTAGGAATAAATCCTGTGTCGCGGGGGACTTTACAAACACACGAAACGGACCAAAAAACACCCAGACTCGATACAACAATTTGTGGATCACACAAAGTGTTGTCCCATGTAGGGTTTGAACCCACAACACTCGGAGCAGTAGTTGCGTGGTGACTGATTAAGCCACTACGCTAATCGTGCAGTCGATTGCACCAAGAACTTAGGACCCTAAGTCAACGTCACCTGCAAGTGGTGCCTGCTGATTGATGGATGAGGCTCTGGTGAACAAAACATCCTGATTAACGGCAACAGACTCACCACCTATTAGGTGGAACCAAAAACTGGTGAAAAGTAGGTATTTAATACACCTCTGCCTACCCCTTCGGGGAAACAGGCGTGATTTATGTATGTATATACAATGACACACTTTTTTTTTTTATGGTACAGGTGGTAAACGAACCCCAAACTCCTAATTCTAGTCTGTTAATCCAGGTTTTCAAAATCATACAAACATACAAACTTACACCTTCCCTATATTAACGCGAAAGTAAGTTTTTAAAATTACTCAAAATACTCTACTCCCTATTTAGTAGCTCTAACATAATAATTAATAACAAAAAACCCCTCGCACAATAATGTTGAAATTAAATACAATATAAAATTAAATTTACGAGCGAACCCTGAACGCGAACATATAGCGTCGTAGAGAAATTACCTCCATTGTAGATTGATATTTATGCAGCTGAGTGGCAAAGCGTTGTAACACCGACAATACTACTTAGTCATATATTAAATATGATAATTTATTTGGCATATTGTTTCCATAATTATATACTCGTATATATCCCTGTAGTAACAAAATTATTAATATCAGTGAGCGATAACCAGCAAATGACTGTTATAATAATAATTTGAGACATTTCTCACGGACGTTCAATCCTAAATTAAACAGAGCCAAGCAAACTGCTAACAAATATCAAGTATATTTTCTTGAATAAGTTACTAAAAACTACAAAAAAATACCCTGTGCATATTTTTTTTATCCTACATGAGAATGGGATCGACGACCGCTAGCTTAAAGGTCAAGTCACTAACCATTAGACGTACAGATCAATTTAGTTTCATGAAAGTCTTAATCTGTCTCAATAATAATTTAGAATAAAATATATAATCTTTAAGAAAAGATTTAAATAACTCGTGTATATCATTACGATCTCTTATGACACTGACACAATGTCATTTGCATATCAAATTAATGTCAATTTATATGTAAAATTTCATGTTTTACATAATATTTATAAATGTAAATATTATTGATATATTGGATTGAATTATTAGTAAAATATTACCATACGTTAACAAAATCCTTAGCTTTAATACAACTATATTGATTGAACAAGAATACAAGTCAAAAACAATATTATAAGAGTTCAACTTAACAAATCCAATTAAATAAACAAACCGAGCTGCAACGCTACACCGCTCAACCAGCACTCCATGTTTAATATACACACACATGGACAACCAATTTTACGGTCACAACTACACAGACACCACTTGTGTACAAAATTGGACTTTATTCCTTAGTGGTTTAGGTTGATATTTGAAATGGCAACGATCGGATTACGTCACAGTGTTTGTGATACACCAGTAGGGTTGACACACTTTGTGATTTAAAATATTTTTTTATCGATAATTATTTTTATTTTATTTGTTAAGAAATTCGTTTTGTTGTTAAAGGGGAATAATTGATAAATTATATTTCGTAACGTGGCTCTGTGTTACGTGTTTCGTTTTGGAGGTCGAATGACGAAGCGTTAGATGTTTAAATCTCTGATCAAATAATTTCGGACCGGCCCGACCGGGGCAGTACTACCCTCCCACAGAAGACCAACCTAAAGCGACAGCATCCGTGTTGTCGTGTTTCGTTGGTGAGTGAGGCCGGAGGCTCATTGATGCAGGGGTGACAGTTATCGTGGTAAATGTGTAAGTCTTACACTGTCACGATGACTGTCATGCCTTTTACGTCCCCAAGCGGGGTGAGAAAAAGCATCTCACAAAGCCGCCTTAGTGTGAATCACCATACTGCATTGTGTACGGTGACCACAACTCTTGAATTCTATTCATGCTTTCCATCAGGCGGAGTAGTCACTTTGGCAGGCTTTGAAAAAAATAAAGAAACAATAGACAACATATCATCAACAGCCTTTAACAGTCCACTGCTGGACATAGACCTCTCCTTAGCAAGGAGGTTCTCGTCTACTATACCACGCTGGCCATATATACAAGTTGCTATAGGGCTTGTTTCAGGTTTTCCTTCCCTTTACAGTGATATTCTCCTAAATAATCTGTTCACTTAGCCGCCTCTTACGACACCCACTTGAAAAATAGGGGTGGTAACACTATGTATTCTTAATCCGTCACCATACGGACGAAAACACATAGAAAAAAAATGTAGACTACATTAGATACCTATGTCACTTAAAAATGGACACATGTAAAAAAAGTAGCAAGTATTATTATAGAGCACAATGCGCCGCCATTTTGTCGTTCACCGCCATCTTGTATGATGACAAGACGTAATCATTTATTAGCTGTCTGTCAGTTATCAGAACACAATCAAATAAACATATATTTATAATCTTCAATATTTCATCATTTCCTTTTATAAGATAAGATGACGTCATTATAATCTGGTTTAAATCTAACTGAGTTAACGAGATCATGGTTTTATTATGGCTACACCTCCTGCCCTCAAACACTGGAGAGTGAGAGAGGGAGGGGATTGTGTTTGTGATGATTGCACAATAGTTTTGAATGAGTTTATATCCGGTGGTATTTTTCGAGAAACGAACCGAAAAAATTGATAGACTTTAAACCTACAAGTGTCGTTTCAGAACTTATGTTATTTATAGAATAACTGCACGATTGGCCTAGTGGTTTAAGCGGTCGCCACGCCGCTCTCCACTTCGCTGAGTGTTGTGGGTTCAAATCCTACATGGGACAACACTTTGTGTGATCCACAAATTGTTGTTCTGAGTTTGGGTGTTCTTTGTGTCCGTATCTTGTATGTTTGTAAAGTCCCCTGCGACACAGGATTTATTCCTAATGCGGGCGTTGTCTTTTTAAAAAAAAAAAAAAAGAAAGAAAAAAAAAAAAAGAAAGAATTATTTATTATTTATGGAAGTGGGCCGGTCATGTCTCCAGACGAACCGATGGTCGCTGGAGCCGAAGTGTACTAGTGGATACCACGATTGGGCAAACGTAGTGGTAGGGTGCCCTGCGGCGCGATAGACCGACGACTTGAAGAAGGCAGCGGATGGATGAGAATTGCCCAAGACCGGGATGGTTGGCGTTCCTTGGGGGAGACCTTCGTTCAGTAGTGGACGGTTTATTTGTGATAAAACTTACACGAAGATAATAAAAATATAAGTTATACAAAAGAAATTGCTTGTTCGAAATTACTTTGTCGGTTTCGTAGCCATTTGTCAGACATCAAAATATATTTCAAGAACTGTTAGAAATTGTCAATTATGTTCAAATGGACACATAATTTATTTACTAGACGAGACAATATAAGTGAATATGCTCCAAGAAATATTGTCGTAATTAATTTATTGCTGACTGACTAAGGTTCTTAGAGCTTAAATTCCCTTGATTCTAAGAAGGACTCAAACGCACTTGTGATTTTGCCATTACCATTATTAGCACAGAGTGCAGAGCACTTACCATCATTATATACGTTTGCTAGTATATATGTGAACCCTAAGGAGTTCACAGTGGTCATAACTGTAGTTGAAGCTGTAAAAAAAATCTCATCAAATGATTTTAAGCCGTTATTGAGATGCATAAGAAACAAGTTCTTATACCAACATATACATACATAAAATCACAATTGTTTCCCTGGAAGGGTAGGCAGAGGCATGTTAAACATCTACTTCTCGCCAATGTTTCGGTCACATGTATAGGTGGCGAGTCTGTTGCCGCTAATCGGGCCTGCCAAAAGAGCTGCCTGCCAAAGTGACTCTACTCTGCCTAATGGAAAGCATGAATAGAATCTAAGAGTTGTGGTCACCATACTCATTGCAAATGCAGACAACGCAGTATGGTGACCCATACTATGGCGGCCTTGTGAGATGCTTCTTCATACCCCGCTTGGGGACGTAAAAGGCATGACAGTCATCGTGACAGTGTAAGTCTTACACAGCTACTACGATAACTGTCACCCCTGCATCAATGGTATTGTTTGCCAGAGCCTCGCCCGTCGCTCAGCAGGTGCACGACTTGGGGCCCTAAGGGGGAACCCTATGCACTCACAAATACAATACAAATAAATGAGAAGAAATAAAATTTTCTTGCATTTAATGCGCAGTGGGCGATCGTATTCCTTAACAATTGGTTCCAGGTGTACATTCCAATGTTATTAAGTAGAGTGCATATTTTGCCACCTCATCTAACTGCCTAGATAGAAGAAATATATTTTTTTAATATGAGTCTGCGTTGATTAAACCCTTAATAAGGGACGAGTGTATTTCAAACGGATATAAAATGGTTAACCGACAAATTTTCTGTCTTATAACTTAGAAATTTCTTTGTAACACAGACTACTATGACGGATTAAGAATACACAGTGTTACCACCCCTATTCACCTCGTGGGTGTCGTAAAAGGCGACTAAGGAACCAAGTATACAAGACAACATCATTACAAAGAGAAGGAAAACTTGATATTCCCAAGCCAGCGTGGTATAGTAGGCCAAAACCTCCTTGCTAAGGAGAGGCTTATGTTCTGCAGGAAACTATAAAAGGCTGTTGATGATGACAGACTACTAAACCAGGGATCGGGGGTTTGATTTCCAGTCATTATAAATTAATAATTACTAAAGTAACATGACTTTGTGTGAAATATGTAAATAAATAAAATAAGAAACATCCTCTTACCATTCGAGAAATTAAAATCAAAATTAAGAGTCGGCTACTTCAATTAAACTACGAGACACTCGTACAATCAAACAGAAATGCTTGAGTGACTTATGAATTAATATTCCCGGTATCTCATAAATCCCACCCATACCGAACTTCTTCCGCACACACATAGACACACATGTACACACACGCATACACACACACTCACCCACACGCAAATACACACACACACCCACATACACAGACACACGCATGCACACACACTCACACACACGCATATACACACACTCACCCACACGCATACACACAAACACGTACACATACTATACATACAATATACGTCAACTTAACCCGTTATTTATTTTACAAATTTTTCTTTATGCACAATTTGTACCAACCAATAACTAGGTTTTCTGTATCGAAGGTTATTACCTAGCACAGAAGTCAGGGACTTCATAGGAATTGGGTAGATGACTGTATCGTAAATAAATACCAATGTCCACTTCATTACAACTAATATCGCGGAACATCTCGGCAAATACAATTAACATAGCGTTTTGTTATTGTTACGAATTTCAATCAAATATACAGTGAAATATATTGTTCAATTGAGTAGTCTACAACAGTGACGTCACAATTTGGTATTTAGTACATTTTACATACAAA
Organism: Hypercompe scribonia; assembly: GCA_949316085.1. Taxonomy (NCBI): domain Eukaryota; kingdom Metazoa; phylum Arthropoda; class Insecta; order Lepidoptera; family Erebidae; genus Hypercompe; species Hypercompe scribonia. The sequence continues at coordinate 11,620,340 of OX438994.1, forward strand.
ATTGTCGTTCTGACAGATGATAAAAAGTAACTAATTTGACTAAGGTGTCATCTAGCGTATTACGTGAAAAATTTTGTAAATATATTTTTATCTTACATTATAACAACTAGTAAAGCGAATCATGAAAAAAAAACCTATTCAATAAGATTAGGCAACGAATGTCCCGCCTAATTCCCAAGACTCAGAACTCCTACTCCTAGCATCCATCCCACCGTGTAGCTGTGATACTCCCACTGAGAGTATCACAGCTACTCACAAATGTACTAACGCGTAATAAGCTAAAATTAGCGCAGCTCTTGTTAAGGCACACATTCCAGGTCAAATAATAATAAAAAAAAAAATTAACGCCCACCTTCTCCTGACTATATACCGATCTAGTGGTTAAGTGGTCACCTAACCGATATCACTGAGTGTTGTAGGTTCAAAACCCACGTAAGACAACACTTGGTGTGTGTTTTTAATATACGTTTAATATACGCCTCGGTGGCACAATGGTAGTGGATGCGACTGCTGTTATGAGGTCTCGGGTTCGATTCCCGGGTCGGACCAAATGTCTTAATATGTGTAATTAACAAAAAAAAAGTATATAAGTATTCTATCAGTCAGTCTAGTTATCATAGCACAAGCTCTGTTTAGTTTAAAACTAGATGGCGTTGTGTTAAATATCCGAATTATTTATTTATGTATGTTTGCAAAGTCCGTCGCAACACAGGAATATTCCTATTGTAAAAGTCGATTTTTTTATCCCCACCGCAAAGGTCAACTTATTGTCGTCAACCAAGTAGATTTAATTAAAAAAAAAAACACATCAATACTCATATACTAATGCATACATACATATGTATTGTCTATCCGTCTGATGACGATTAACAGAATAATGTTGAAAATCAATAGTTTTTAAAAACGTTTAATTCCGTTTAGCGTCGTCGCAGCATACATAATGTAACTATGTCAAGGCACTGACGAGTCGGCCGGCCGGCTGAGTGGTGTGCTCAGCAAAATCGCGATATGATTTAAAAAACAACTTATGGTATGGATAACTCCGTTTTCTTTTTTTTTTCTACATTGATATCCTGCCAAAGTGACTACTCTGCCTGATGGAAAGCATGAATAGAATCCAAGAGTTGTGGTCAGACAATGCAGTATAGTGACACACACTATGGCGGCCCAGTGAAATGCTTCTTCACCCCCGCTTGGGGACGTAAAAGGCATGACAGTTATCATGACAGTGTAAGGCATACACCCTTACTACGATAACTGTCACCCCTGAATCAATGGGCCTGTGTGTGCCGTGCCGTGTGGTGATGGATTAGAAATATGAAGTGATACTATCTCTATACACACACCGAGGCCGACATGGTAGAAGCTGATTGTGGCCACAAATTATGAAGGACAACTTACAGTCCTGGAACGAGACGGAAAACTTTGCCAGCGTGGCCATAACAGGCTATAACTTTCTTTGTAATTAGAGACCTATGTCCAGCAGTGGACTACTAAAAGCAGATGCTGATGGAGATACTGGACTAATGGTAAGTGAGTTTCGCCGGTAATTGACACTTGCAAGCAAGCTAACTTTAACATCTGGCAATCTGTGAGTGCCTTTTCTCTTACTTATGGAAGCCATCGCTCCGGTCGAGAGGAAACTCTCACGACACAAAAGAGAGATTTAGATGTTCTAGTGGACCTTGGAAACGATGAACTGCCAAGGAACAGTTCATCTCTTATTTTATCTCTAAAGGAATGCATTTGCAAAATCTTAGCAAGTGTTTGCAACATAAGAACGGTTGGCCTAGTGGTTTAAGTGCTCACTACACCACTCTTTACTACGCTAAATGTTGTGGGTTCAAATCTCACACGGGACAACACTGTGTGATCCGCAAACTGTTGTTCTGTCTGGGTGTTCTTTGTGTCAGTTTCTTGTAAAGTCCCCCGCGACACAGGATTTATTCCTAGTGCGGGAGTCGTCGTTATAAAAAGATAAAAACTATTAGCTGTCAAAATTGCCAGTTTACAGCCTCCGTGGTTAAGGTTCTGCATCCATGAATCACCAAGTCAGGACAGGTTTGAAATAAATAAATGAGTTGTCCAACTGCAGGATTCTGCGAGGCGACCCGTGAAACGGTAGTTAACGATACTTCTTTAACCTTAACGTTAATTGCCGTGACCTTGACTGGTGGTCCTCATGACTAGGGCCGCCAGGAGATGACGAAACGACTTGTAGAAATATTAGAAGAAACAGTGTTCTTTGAGTGTCTTATGCTACTCTCAATGGAGCAAACGAGCAGGTTGGAACTGATGATATGTGCCTGGCTCTGCTCAAGACTACTGCAGCTAATCAAACAGTATTGCTGCTTTTCAATTCCTCCTCTTCAAAGGGTGCAATGGCTTTAAGATCTTAACATTGGTTTTCTGTGACGCCGTGCTGACACTCCAGTAGACCGACCTATGGTTTAACGGTTATTTTTGCCGTTATACGTTGGCAAAAATAATAAGAGTAAGTTTTTACGATGCGTGCGCACACCGTCACGAAAAACCGACACCATGAGACTAGTCAACGTTTTAGTAATTATGTACAAGTAATTCTTTTATGATATTGTAATGAATTTTATTTAACTAGATAATGGGAATACCTTTTTTCTATAATAAGTGTCGTTTTCTCTACAAACACAAAGATTTTTATCGTGTTACGCCAAAGTAATACTAATTTTTTTTTTTTGTTAAATTTTTTTGGCGTCCTTCAAGAAAGGGGTAAATAGGTTTCTGAAGGGTCGGCAACGCGCACGTGATGCCCCTGGTGTCGCAGGCGTACATAGGCTGCGGTAACCGCTTACCATCAGGCGGGCCGTATGCTTGTTTGCCACCGTCGTGGTATAAAAAAAATAACTTCTTACGTACATACTTATAGTACACACACAAGATATTTAAATCCATTCTTATATGAATATTCCGTGTGTAATAGTCCATGTGGTGACGCATTAAGAACATAGAGTGTCACCACCCGCTCATCCCATGGGTGTCGTATGAGGCGTCTAAGGATGGAAACTACACAGGAGAGCAGTACTGCATAGAGAAGTATAACATGACACGCTATACTAACCCGTGTAGCCAGCGTGATCAAACCTTCTTGATAAGGAGAGAGCTATGTCCAGCAGTGGTAAGCTGTGGATGATGACATGAATACTATTTACCATCATGGCGATGCCTTACTTACCGTCAGGTGCCCATCTTATTTGCCTCTTATACCATAAAAATATCTATGAAACACTTATTTTGGATCTGCATAGCTACACAAGTCAAATAACCATCTCCTTTGAAGAATGCCGCCAGTTATATCAAAAGAAATCGCCTCAAAATCAAGTTACAAATTAAAAATGTATGTTTTGTCCAATTTCGCAAAACCTTTTATCTACGCGAAGATATAATCTACATCAGTTATATGTTTGGGGAATATAATATCTATATGGCTGTGGTAAATTTGGGAATTATCGTTGCGTGACTATTTTTTGAAAATACTATTATAATGGCATGAGCTCCCTGCCGAGGTTTTCCCTGGGAACTACAGTATGGGGTAAATAGGTTTTTGAAGGGTCGGCAACGCGCACGTGATGCCCCTGGTGCCGCAGGCGTCCATAGGCTGCGGTAACCGCTTACCATCAGATGGGCCGTATGCTTGTTTCACACCGTCGTGGTATAAAAAATAAAAAAAACATCACCGACTGTCCATGTGGTGATGGATTAAGAATCGAAGTGTCATCACCCTTCGTCATCTCCTGGGTGTTGCAAGGGCAGGCTTAGGGAGCAAATTACGCAATACAAGATCACTACAAAGAGAAGGAAATCTTGAAGCTAGCCCTATGCAAACTCTTCTGGCCAATGTAGGTCAAAACTTCCTTTCTAACGAGAGGCCTATGTCCAGCAGTGGACTGTCAAAGGCTGTTGATGATGATGATTAATGATTACCGAATTGAGTGTCTCTCCGCCATGATAATCCGTCACTACCCTGAGTGGAGTTCTAATTTGATTTCTTAATCGTGGTTACTTTTTATTTTTATTTTAGTTATACGCAGGCATCCCGTTTTCAGAGGTAAAAACCTCCTCCAAAATCGGTGTCTCGCCCATGTAGCATGTTATGTGGTCTCAATACTCTTGAATGGTGGTTCCAAGCCGTCTCACTTCAGATACTCCCATCATATCGCAGTTTATTGTCTTTAGAGCTAAAATAAAGGTATCAGGCGTTCTTGCGATGCAAGTATTCGGACATTGTAGGTATTGAAGTAAGGTTTTTTTCTTCTTTTTTCTTAATTTTGGCATTATTTTTATCTTATTTTTTTTTAAAATTTTGTTTTAAGAACTCGCCAAAGTGACTATGAGTCGAATTCAAGAGTTAACAAAATGATTATAGTGATTTTAAAATCCCTATACTCATTTTGAAAGCACTATGGCGACCCACACTATTGTGGCCTAGTGAGATGCTTTTTCACGCCCCCCTTGGAGACATAAAAGTCATCGTAGCATGTAAGGCCCACATACTTCCACGATAAGCGTAGCTCCTGCATCAATAGGCCGCTGCATTCACCATCGGCTTTACGAGCTCTTCGAAGCACGAGGTTTAAGACCCCGCTTCCAAATTCCGGGCTTTTCTGGTCCGACCCGGGAATCGAATTCGATACCTCTTGATCTACACTCGCATACACTAACTGATAGACAAACTGGGCAGGTATGGAGCTAAATAGAATTTACCAAATCAACTCACAAATAACAGTTCTGAGAAAAAAATAACATTAAATAAATATATTAATTTTATACTTCATATTCTTTATTATTGAAGTGTTTTCATAATTTTATTTGACTTTGAATTATACATTCACAGAGTTTTAATTACAACTGTAATATTGCAAGTAAAATATTTATGAATAATTGTAATATTTATAGTATTGTAAAATGTGGAAAGTCAGTTTCTCGAAGAAGTATCAGCTACTGCGGTCCATCCAACGTCCTCCTTCAACTCAACTACGATTATCTCTACTTTGCAAACGAAGAATATATGCATTTTCATCCCTTATTTGGGTGAAATTTCTAAAAACTACTTCTGCTAAGAAAGTATTTGCTGGTAAGTACTTATATTATAAAAAGCGCCACCTGGGTCTATGGATCTACAACCTATACGGTAATTACATAAAGAAATCTGTTTTTAATACTTTTGTCAGTCAGTCGGTTTGTTCAGGCTAATCTTTGAAACGGCTGGACCGATTTTGACGAAACTTTCACTTTAGTTGCTTATGAATCAAATATTGTTTATTATTTCGTTGGATTTAATTTTGTTTTTGCTAAAAGTAACCTAAGTTACTCTTTATAACATCATCTATATGTCTATAAAATTTCTGTTAAAATCGGTCCAGCTGTTTCAGATTTGATGGAACAAACAAACAGACACAAAAATTAAAAAAACAGATTTTTTTATGTAATTACCGTATACTTTCATTCAGTGAAAACCTGTCGATTTAAAATTATAAACAGACACTTGAATGTTATTTATTTTGTTAATTTAACATTATTTTTCAACTACTTTCATAATTATTCATCTTTCTTTGCCAACAGAAATTAAATTTACCTACCCACAAAACAAATCAACCAGCTAGTGTGAACACGTCTTTAGGCACACCGTTACATTACAGTGACGTCACAAATATGACTCCTACCTAAAACCAAGAAGCGCCACGCATATAATATGCCGACAAAAGGGTGAACACCTTTGTCGGCGCCGGCGCTGTCGACTGCCAATACGCGGCGTCCTTTGACCAAGCGCTCTTAACTTTTACAGGTGAACAGTTCATATATGATCCGTGTGATATAGAGAATTTAATGCTTATAAGATAAATCACCTAGACGCCTATTGCCCACCAGTGGACTTGATGATATTTAGGCATAATAACTTGGTCTTCTGTTTCTACTCGACTACGGTGAAATCAAAGTGTAAAATTTGGCAGTGTACGTACGAGTATGTTTGTATGTCCACCGTAGCACCTAAACTACTGAACGAAATTTAATTAATGACGTGTCAATAGGTCCGTAATAATAGGCCAGGTGTCAAAGGTTATATAAATTTTATCAAAGGTTTTTACGTCATCGCGTTATAGTTTTTTGAACTTTTTCTCGTTAAGATATTTAAAATTTGGCAGCTATGATGAAAAAAACGATATACGGGGGCAAAGTAAGCAGATGGTAAATGACTACCAGCTGCGGAAGAATCTCTGATGCATTACTGCTCGGAATTGTGGGAGATTGCAGGCTCCTATAACCTCAGTCACTTGGCGAAAACAATGAAACAATACGCTAGATGACACCTTAGTCAAATTAATTACTTTTTATCATCTGTCAAAACGACAATTTTGTATGAAAAATGTACTGAATACCAAATTGTGATGTCACTGTCTTAGACTACTCAATTGAACAATATATTTCACTGTATATTTGATTGAAATTCGTAATAATAATAAAAAGCTATGTTAATTGTATTTGCCGAGATGTTTCGCGATATTAGTTTTAATGAAGTGAACATTGGTATTTATTTACGATACAGTCATCTACCCAATTGCTGATCACAAATTTTCTGTGAGGTCCTAGCAGCACTCCGAGTCGAGAAGGCACAATTGTGGCAAACATGGCACGGCTTTTTCAAAGTTGGATAACCCTTTAAGACAGAGACATCAGGAGACTTATTAATTAGAAGGTAAGCTGCTCATCTCACGGGGACACTGCATTTTTTCGGCATAAAACCTAGCTTTTGTGCTATTCTAGACTATAATCTATATCTGTGTCAGATTACATCCAGATCTGCTCAGCGGTTCAGTAGCGTGGAACCGTAAGTAAGTACCTTTGTGATATTAGAAAGATATGTCAGAAAATATGTATTACATTTGTATAAACGTCAAGCATTTTGATTCACAACCAAACAATAAATGACACGTTTATATCTGAACGTAGACGCGAGCTTTCTCTTTTGTTGTACAATTTAAAAATATACTATTGTTTCTGTTGGCTAGGAACACGCGTCCTTTCAACCATTTTTAAAAATTGGAGTTCTGTCTTTTATCTTCTTATATTATTTTGTAGATACTCCGTGTGGTAACGGATTACATTCACCCCTATTTATCCAATGGGTGTCGTAACAGGCGACTAATATGCAAGACACTACAAAGAGAAGGAAAACTTGAAACAAAGCCTATACCAAACCGTCTGGCCAGCCTAGGACATAATCTGTTTTCTAAGGAGAGGCCTATGCCCAGCAGTGGACTGTGTGAGATGTTATAGGTTGTTGGCCTAATGATACTTCAGAAATCATTTTTATGTAGAGTTAATGAAATATCCGTATATATGTTCGAATAGTGATGGATTAAGAATACATAGTGTTACCACCCCTATTCATCCCGTGGGTGTCGTAAAAGGTAACTAAAAGAACAAAGTATACAAGACAACATCATTCCAAAGAGAAGGAAAACTTGAAACAAACCCTCTTCATATCCGTCTGGCCAGCGCGGTATAGTAGGCCAAAACCTCCGTGCTAAGGCGAGGCCTATGTCCAGCAGTGGACTGTTAAAGGCTACATAATAGAGATTATTTTATGGAATATATTATTCTTTTTTTTCTATATGAAGAGAAAGCCAAAGTGACTACTTTGCCTGATGGAAAGCATGAATAGAATCCAAAGAGTTGTGATCACTGTACTCATTGCTAATGCAGACAGCAAAACCCATACTATGGCGGCCTAGAGAGATGCTTTTTCACACCCCGCTTGGGGACGTAAAAGGCATGACAGTCATCGTGACAGTGTAAGGCTTACACAGTTACCACGATAACTGTCACCCCTGCATCAATGGGCCTCCGATACCTTTGATGTTTGTGGCTTTCAAACATTATTTTATGTAGTTACAATACGCTAGATGACACCTTAGTCAAATTAGTTACTTTGTATCATCTGTCAGAACGACAATTTTGTATGAAAAATGTACTAACTACCACATTGTGACGTCACTGTTTTAGACTACTCAATTGAACAATATATTTCACTGTATATTTGATTGAAATTCGTAATAATATAAAAAGCTATGTTAATTGTATTTGCGGAGATGTTTCGCGATGTTAGTTGTAATGAAGTGAACATTGGTATTTATTTACGATACAGTCATCTACCCTATTGCTTTACTTGTAAAGTGAGAATGTAAGAAATGAAGATCAAAACAGCTGATGTTATTATTATAATTAATTTCAATAAATTATTTGTTTTTTTTTCGAACTCTAGACTTAACGGTTTGATGCATTTTGGCGATTAGAGATACGTTTAATTGTGAAAAAAAAAAAAACAATTTAAGCGCTAATTTCTTTGGGATTTGTGTTTTTTTAATCCTACTGATATTATGAATGCGAAAGTTAGTGAGTATGGATGTTTTACTCTTTCACGAAAAAACTACTGGTCGGATTTGGATGAAACTTTACAATAATATAGGTTATACATCGGAATAACATAGGCTACAATTTGTAATGATTTTATGTAATTTTGGTCGTAATATCGTATGTCGATTAAGTTGGAAAAGAGATCCTGTCTCTGACAGTTATCTTGTCGTACGCTGCCTAAACCATTGGAGTTACACAAAGATGATGTACCGTAGGATTGTTTGTATGTTATTTTTTTTTTCTTTTTTCAAATTATATGCGAGCGAAACTGCGGGCAAAAACTAGTAATTATATATATTACGAGTAAATCTCTGTATATAGACTCACATTATTTGACACTATTTAGAATTAGAACAACACTTATCCAATGTTGCCATTAGAAAAAACCAGACGTCTCTACGTTAAAGGCTAGAATATTGTACATTATTCAAATGTTGGCATCATTAAAAAATATAATCTGTCGGTTGGCAGCCCTGGCGAGCGCGTCACTGGTAAATAATTGCTTCACTGAGAAACCGTGGAGACGAGCCGAGCTACAATTATTTGGAAACAAAGGAAATTTTTATATTATTATACATTTTTATTGTGAGACGTTTTCATTTTTTTTTTCACTTTTGGATACGAAGAGTAGTGTATTTTTTATTTGTCGATTGGTTAGTGATCTGGAGTGGTGTGTCAGAGGTTCGATTCGGTAGTGAGGGGCGCGTAGACATGATCATTTGCTCTGTCATTATCAATAGTCCTCCTCTGGACGTAGATCCCTCCTTACAAAGGTGGTTTTGGGCTACTATACCACAATGTCAAGACGGATTGGTACAGGGGGTTTATCTCAAGGTCTGGATGTCATAATAACAGCTGTTCCCGGATCCCTTCTCTCTCAGGCACATAGTGGCACACCGTGTGGTTTTAGTCAGTCCGATTCTGACGCCAGACCCTGCCGCAAATCCCGGTGGGTGACGGACCGAGGGGGTTTCTACACGTTAAAAAAAATTAGTTTACAGTGATTCTCTTTTTGCTTTCTTTTACTTAATATCAATATATACGTATTTAGAATTATATAAGTATGTAAGTAATTTATGTGCATGTCTTGCTACCATAAATTTGGAGATCAAATAAAAAGAACGTGCGAACATCTGTCCGTATGTAAGTGTCATTACTTACTACTCGATATCTACATTTTGATATGACACTTTAGTTATTAATGTGATAAGATAATTAAGACTAACGATGCTAAGTGAAATATTTTTGTTGAAGAATATCATATAGTATTAGACTGTTTGTTATTGAATTCAAAATGACATACATTTTAAATGAAAGTATAAAAAAATAGTAGATCACCGACTTCGGATACAGAGACCAAGACACCGGTAATAAAGGCTTCAAAGTCAGGAACCTCCTCAGTGTACGAGCCGTGTCAAGTAGGACTAAATATTATTATTCTCTTCATTTCATTAAAAATACATATACATTACACTTTTCAAGATATTTACATAAACATAAAAATATATCAAAAAACATAAAAAAAATAGTAGACCACCGACTTCGGCAACAAGTACCAAAAAATTGGTGGTTAGGGCTCTAAAGACAGGAACTTTCTCACTAAACGGACCGTGTCAAGGACTGCCTTCTATAATAGTCATCATTAGTCATTATTATATAATGTAGTTAATTAGTTGAATGGCCGTGAGTTTGTTAGTCCGATTTCACCAAAACACAACGATACAAGAGCAATTTTCAGTATTTTTTTAAAAATATAATGAAATTAAGATGTTTTACTTTATTTTCGTCTGTTTCTATTTTGTTTAAATGTGTAGTCACAAAATTAACATCTGAGGGTATTACATTGTGACATGTACCAAAGACCTGGATAATTGTTGTTCCTTGGAGGTGGTCTCCGTTTAACAATGGAAAGTAAATGGTTGACGACGGTGAGTTTAATACGTATACAATTTCATAGTAGACCAAAAACTTCTTTCTGAAAAGAGGTTTATGTCCAGCAGTGGCCTATTAAAGGCTGTTGTTAATGATTTATTATAGTGTTAAATCTAAATGAGAATCACGCATTAACCATCTCTAACAGTTAGTCTTGTGAAATAGATATTTCTATGGTAATAAACTATATAAGTTGTACATAAGTAGGAAATATCATCGTTTATCTCGTACTAACGGAATAAAAAGAATTTATTTACTTGGAGTGACATACAAAACTTATCGTTGCGATTACTGCCAGTACAGATAAATAGACAATATTTTATAAAAATTTTAATTTTGCCAATTTATTACAATCAATATTGTATACAATGTTATTAAAAAAAAAGAAAAAAATTAACTGGGTCAAAATGTTTACTTAAAGTATTCAATCGGTTATTTTAGTTTTTATATATACAGTGTCACTTTCACAATAACAATGAATTTAACGATACCTGATGAGCCAAAATCCTCATTGCCATTTAGGTTATAGAACGTGACAAAGACATATAAATACATACATATGCTAATAAAACTTAACCTTTCTTCTGATGTAGACGGATAAAAAATGTTTATACTGTTTTGTCTGAGCGACTCAGTAATTTGATAAGGAAATCACCAATGATATCAAGTTTAATATATGTAGCTTAATGACTTACGGAGTTATCGTTCATATAATCTATATTCTTCACATCCTATCGGTGGTATGGTCTAATTTATTGATATACAAACTTATTTAATAATGCCTATTATTGACTGTGCAATTATAATGTTCAAGTTATTGTTACACATGGATACCAGAAACTCAAGCGGATCTAATAAATAACATTTGTTTCTGGTCGAACTTTACAACTAGAAGGCGCCTAATTACTCTGGGAAGAAATGCCGAAACAAAATAAAGACGTGTTCTTTATTTAAGTCCGTAAACATTGATTAAATGAAAGTTAAGCGAGTACAGAGTAGGCTCTAGGTTTACCTTTTGTGAAGAAAGGACCATAGTTTTGAGTTGCCTAGTCCATACAGACGGCATACGAGCCCCAGCCATCGTGTCACCTAACCAACACATACAGCGTGAACCCTCCAAAATTTGATTGAACTGGTTTCCAATAGCGATCATCTGTCCACCTATATTTTAGCCTGGTTCACGATTCACGATATTTATTAATTAAATATTAATAATAACACTTAACGACTCGCCTGTACACAACCAGTGTGTTATCAGTTATTTACACAGAGAATGAACTCGGAGATAAGATAAAGTTTATACCTAGGGACGCTCTAAACTACGAATATTAGCAAAGGGGTTCGTTTGAAATACCACTTCGGAAGTAAAATTGCAAGAAATAATCAAGTCTTCAACTTAAATTTGAAATATAGTTTAAAAAATACCAAAACCAAGCTGACAAAAGTCAGTTGCAAACAAACAAAAGTACAGATGAAGTATATAAGTTTGTCAAAAAAAAGAAGTCTGTCGCTGTACACACACGACACCGAGGAACCATCAAGAAAAATACATAAGATTTAATTACTGTTACCCATTCGCCGATACAAGTTTTAACTTCATATCATTTTTTTATTTAATGACATTGACATTATGACATTCTTTTTGTTACGACGTCAGTCATAAACCGTCATAAATACTAACCTGGGTAAAAAAATTTAGGTTTGTTCAATATTTACAGGAAAATCATAAGAAATCTTTAACACCGTTTGTAATTTATTTACAAGAGATTACATTGCTTCACTATTTTCGATGATTCAAGACAGTCAGTGACGACGAATGATTTAAGGAAAAATTAACTTAATCTATAAAAACATTATCACAAGCAAAAAGAGTGATAAGTTTAACAAAATTTAGACAGAAACTCAGCATAGACTAGTCGCCGCTCAATCCATCAATATTTGTACGGCTATCAAATTGAATACCTACTGTCAAAAAATTGAGAGTTAACTTTCGCCCACGGCTTCATTTGCAGCATAAACAATAATGACATGGTATTCTAGACAAATATTTATTTTATCAAGTAATTTCAACAGTATTAATCGAAACAGATTTTTTTTACAGTTTTTGCACGTGACTTCTCTCTTTCCCCGTTTTTTTTTAAATCAATATAACAAAATTCATTAAAATCAACTTTTCCCGAATGATTAACTGAAGAACAAACATCAATACATTCCCATTTATTATTAGTCAAAAATAAGATATCTTTATTACGGTTATAATATTGTAGAATACATGAAAAACAAAGATATGAAACCATTTCTAGTACCAATGCGACTCCACTCCGCTATCAGTTCTAAAGTCGTCACATGGCGCGTCGCAGTTCTAGTGTATTGTATACTCGCACGCACCGTCTTGATACTTCCTCATTATTATTATTACTTAGAATATTTTTAATACAAAAAATATATAAACTCGAAAAACATAAGATAATTAATTTGATCATTACGTTTTGAATATCGTTGTATAAACTTAACACAATAATATAAAAAGGAAAATGTACGCGTACGTACCTATTACATGTTTTATACATGAATGCTAAATAACACGATGAATTGAATTTTATAATACACTTATGTCGCTCTGTAACATAACTGTAAACTATAAATAAATGAGTATAAATTGACGTGAGAAAAAAGTTAAGCGGTGGTAATCTGATTTCGCTCTTTTAACAGTTTTATTATGTATTTGGGTTTTTGGGTGACCACTTTTATGACCGTCTGTTTGATACTTGTACTTCTAAGAATATTCGAGGATGTCAAACGGGTCAAAAGAAGGTAAATCAAGGTTTGAGAATAAAATTAATGACCGACATAACAGATTATTCCTATTGAGTGTGTTGATATATGTCTAAGTATAAAAACCACTTTAAATCGCTATAAGAGAACTTACTGAAATAAAAATTCCGCGTGTGTCCGGCCTGTACTTGATAATAACATTAAAAAAGTGATACAAACTATAATGAATAATACATTCGTATACAAAAAACAAATATCACTTTAGTTTACATTTAACACGTGGTTGGCAAAGGATATCAAGAAAAGTGCCAATATATAAATAGCGTCCAAAACCGTTTTTCAATCAACCTGTATAAAAAAAAAAACGATAATTTTCTTGCCAAAAATGCGAACACAAATTAGCAAAGCACAAAAATTAATAATCGCCAACATTATTTTGGTGTAAACACGTACCTCATGTAACAAGCACTTTGGTCTAGTGGTTAAATTGACTGGTTAAGTCAAGGTCATGGGTTCGAGTGGTACTCGAGACAAAGAGTTATAATATGTGTAGTTTATTTACAACATGTATGGACTCAGAAAAAAATAATTAAGTTTATCAGTAGTCTGATTGCTGACCAACTGCCTAGTGTAATCAGAGGGCCGTTCGACAGCTTATTATTATTGTTACTATTCTAGATATTTAATTAGGACGTAGTCGCTAACCACTTATTGTAATTTCCTTCCTACAATATCATTCCATGTTTTATACTTTATTCTAAACTCAATAAACAACTGTCGAGCAAAATAATATTTATTAATAAGCCAATATAATAAAATATCAATTCCGTTACATCGATATGTTCAAGATTATTTATACCGAGTACAAAAATCCCCATAACGTACTACAAAATTACACGACCACAGTACAAGCCAGTCTCACGGTTATTCCCTTGAAATAAGATCTCAAATCGCTTGCACATACAAAGCAATAGGTACAGCTGTGTGGTACAAGTGAAAACAAATATTTTTCTTTGTTTCTTTTTTGTCAAGCCGCAAGTTAGTGGGCAACACTTACAGATCGCTAATAAGTTCAAACTAAGTTTTATGATCGGAATAGGTTAATTACTTTTTAAATAAAGGCTAAATAAGCAATGAATGGTACATTTTTATTTATTTTTTTATTTGCCGATGAACATAGTTTATAGGCAAGTGTTATCTATTTGTCTATGCCAACGTTCAAAGCCTTATCTCGGATAAAACTCGATATTGGTGCAAAATATATAAAAGATACTAAATACACACATATTAGGCAGAGCATACACTATGGTAAGCTAGACAGCCGATATATTTACTTATATATTTCTAAATATATGATGCCCCAAGCCGATTTCGGCCACGGTGGTCAGTCTCAACGGAGACTAATCATATACGCAGGAGATGTTATAGTGTACAGAGGTGTGCACAAATACAGGTACACTCTCTGTTCCTTCACTTTATGGGGCGGCTATTCGACACTACTGGGAGGCGAAGGATCAACGACTTTAGGTGTTCGTCTAAATATAATACATATTTTAGATAAATTACATCCAAACACAATGTAAATTCAAGTTATATATTGCACTGTTTAATATGGCTAGTGAAATGTACCAATACAATTATTCATTCATTCAGTAATTGATATAATCTACTATGGTAATTTTCACTACGCAAGTTATTAACCTGAGATGGGCGGTCAACTTATTACTTATCTTAATAGTGAATGATAATCTTTAAAACTCTCCGTTTTTCCCTGATATAATATACAAGTATCATATATATAAACCCAACTCTTGAATCACTCTCTCTATTGATGAAAATCAGATTAAAATTCGTTAGGTATTTCGACAGATCTATGCGTACAAGAACATAAAACAACTTCATGTTGTCATCAATCTAAGAATTTAAGAGACACTTACTTTTAACATATTTTTAATTTTCCACTTTTATTTGATTCACTAAAGTACGTTAAAACTACTACAGGTGTATGATCACAGTTGCAAAAAAATGGATATTTAAGTTTTTCGGTCTTCTCCTCGAAGATATAGCCGCGAGTGCTTGTGTTTTTACGCGGTATTTAAAAAAAACGAGGTATCAAATACTTGTTAAAAACATCGCGAGCGAATACTCGTAGTTTTTTGTATGCTACAGATATCATCACCTTATAGGTAAAGCATTAAAGCGAGAAAGTTATTGATGTAGTCAACATCAATCCATATAATTTTGATTAATACTGAAAAGCTGCTAAGTCAAAGGTCGTGGGTTCGATTCCCACCCAGGACAAATGTTTGTGTAATAAACACCATCTCATTCACTTAATGAAGTTTCTAATTGCATATATGCACTGGATGTGTTGCATATGACCTGTAAGCAAGAGGGTTGACATTGGGTGTAAAGTTATTATCTTAAGTTATTTAGCACAATATCTATTTTTTGTATAGAAGTGCAAACGAACAGAAGTGTAACCTGATGGCAAGTGAGAACCGCCGCCAATGAACGACAGTTTTAATCCAAGTCTCAATTCACATAAAAGCCTGTTAAATACCGATGTTATCAGATACCAGACTTCACTTCTCAACGAAAATAATTCGAATGTATTTCATTGTGTATCTGGATAATTGAGATTGGCAATTGGTTTCAGGTTCTATTAACAAGAACTGGGTTCTATAAATGTGTTTCAACCACAAGTATTCGCTGTTTTTTTTAAATATTAACATCAGCCAGGTCCGTTATGTAAGTATTATATAGATCTCAAGGATAATACACGTTATAAAATAATATATGGGTTTTAATTTAACTTTGCTTACAGTTATAGCGTTTGCATTAAATAAATATGAGTTACCACGAAAACTTCAAAAAATAAATTAGTAATTACGATTAAATATAAAAATAACCAAGTCATTTGACATAAATATAATCGATAAAAAATATCAAAACCCGCTCTCGCGTCCGCTTATGTCTCACACCACACACGAACAGTAATTTCATCCATGAAATAGTTGGTGTTACCAAATAGGGATTAGAGTGAGACGGTACTATTTGAATAAGCAAGTGCGAAAGGGACGCACAGTCGACCGCGTTCACGGCGCTCTCTCGATTTCTGAACGCCGCTTATTTTAAACGAATCTTTTAGAGACTCGTAGGACAATGCGTCTTTAGAATTGGTTCCGTATGCTGAATTAGCTGGGTTTACGGCTTCCACTGTTTAGAAATTAATGGTAAGTAATATTACAAGCCAGTTTCGAGTTACTGATATAAGACACTGGCGTCTTCGAATTATTGCTTATATTGTACAATCTATTCATTTCAGAATTATCTATTCAATAGAAAGAAATCTACCATCAACTAGACTTATACTTATCTTTTATACTTATTTTTTTAAAGACAACGCCCGCACTATCACGTAATGATAAATGATTGATGATTAGTCAGAATTACTAAATCCCTCATAATTTAAAGCACATTTTTTATTAAAGGCGACGTCCACACGGGGAATAACTCCTGTGTCGCGGGGGACTTTACAAACATACAAGAAACTGACACAAAGAACATCCAGACTCAGAACAACAATTTGTGGATCACACAAGGCGTTGTCCCATGTAGGGTTTGAACCCACAACAGCGCAGCAGAGAGCGGCGTGGCGACCGCTTAAACCACTTGCCAACCGTGCAGTCAAATTACTAAATATTGTTTATGTATTTCTAAATAGACATAAATAAAAAAAAATGAATGGTGTCGTGGGACACCAGGTAGTAACGAAGTTCCTTCGGATAATGTGGAATCGACACAATTTGCAAAAAAAATCGTGCTCAATTTTATGTAGGTTTTCTTGATTTTTCTCTTAAATTTTGCTGATTAGTTTTTATTTAAGTACAAGAAAGTATTTAGGAAATTCAGTATTTTAGGAAATAAAATAATAAATTCCTTAAAATAATAAAATAGCACACATGACGCGCTTTCGCGCCTGCGCACGTCTCATTTAACGGTTTTATTCCACGCACTTTTTTCCACAGATTTATTCCATAGATTTATTCCACGCACTTTTTCCACTTACGGTTTTACTATCACATTTTTTTCAGTTCGGTCCCGCAGCGAAATCCCTATCCCCTCCAAGCCTGCCGTAAGGAACTTCGTTCCAATAACACTCAAATACAAGATCAAAGATCGTGCTAATCTCTTAACATTTACCTTGGGTTGGAAACGAACCCACGACCTTAATTTCAGCAGCCAAGATAGACCACCATGTTATTAATATATTTTGTTGTGTATATTATTATAGGCAGGCTAAAGAAATTTACTTTTTTCTATATTAAGAACCTGCCAAAGTGACTCTACTCTGCCTGATGGAAAGCATGAATAGAATCCAAGAGTGGTGGTCACCATACTCATTACAAATGTAGACAATACAGTATGGTGATCCACACTATGGCGGCCTAGTAGATGCTTTTTCACATCACACTTGGGGACGTAAAGGCTTGACGGGCATCGCGGCCAATGTAAGGTTCACAGTTACCATGATAACTGACACCATTGCATCAACGGACACCCCGTTTATGGTAATCTATCGAATTTTATTCAATGAAATCGGTTCAGTAGTTTAGGCGCTACGATGGAACGTATAAACATAGATAGACAGCCAAAACTGTTACACTACATTTTGCCTTCGCCGTAGTCGGGCAGACGCTTGATTTCTGTGACAGACATCACTAGCGTCATTTTGGAACTTACAAAGTATTATATGTATATTATTTTTAACTTCGTTTATGATAAAATTGGCACATAAACAATGGAAATATATGTGATATGAAATACAGTTGCTTGTTCAAAGTCTCTTCACAAAGATCAAGTCATATTTGACGACTGTCATTTTTGCAGGAGCAAGACACTCCCATAGGTAGAGAAATACTCCATAATACACCATTAGCATGTCCATCAAGGTGGCCAAACGTTTGTACATGCCGCTTCTGCCTAACTCTTCAATTTTTTTTTTCTTAGAAGAAAGACTGCGCCCGCACTAGGAATAAATCCTGTGTCGCGGGAGACTTTACAAACATACAAAGAACACTCAGACTCAGAACAACAATTTGCGGACCACACAAAGTGTTGTCCCATATGGGGTGTGAACCCACAACCCTTAGCGCAGTAGACAGCGTCGCGGCGACCGTGCAGTCAAATAAATGGTCGTAATGAGTACATTTATATATATTTCTTCTTAAAATAACGTAGGCATACTCATCCATTTATTTTGAGAAGGTGGTTCATTGCGCAGTTATATCGCGTTTGTATATACACTGGCTTTTGTCTCCGGCTTTGCTCACCTTATTATAGACTTTGTCAGAAGTCTCACAATGTAGGTTTTATGCTAAAAAAATTGGTAAAATTAATTAGTCTGTACGAATGGTGGTTAAGCGGTCACCTCGCCGCTTTCGACTGCGTTAAGTGTCCTAACAAAGTGACTCTACTCTGCCTGATGGAAAGCATGAATAGAATCCCAGAGTGGTGGTAGTTTTCTCTTTTTTTTTCTTAAATAAACAGTATCTTATTGATACTGATAGATAACGTACTGCTACGTATTTTATATCAACTCACACTGAATTCTTCACCAATCACAACGCCGAACAGTGCTCTCACCCACTCTGATCAGAGAGCAGTTTCTGTACTGTGATAACTCGATCGCTAAATACATGCATCAACATTCCAATCAACCTATCACCGTCCACTGCTGAACGAAGGTCTCCCCCAAGGAACGCCAACCATCCCGGTCTTGGGCAATGCGCAGCCATCCGCTGCCAGCCACCTTCTTCAAGTCGTCGGTCCATCGCGCTGCAGGGCGCCCTACACTTCTACCCAATCGTGGTATCCACTCGAGGTCCAAGGACTCTATCTGATGAATTCCTTTTACAGTCATATACATTATAAATAAAGTACACTTTTTTTTCTGTGCGGAATTCACCCCGGGTACCACCTACTGGTGGTTATGTCGGACTCGAACCGACCAAAAACCGCACGCCGTCTCAGGTAACAGTAGACGGGGAACCAGGTGTACCCTAGAAATGAAATCCCTGGAACCCCGACGTTAATTAAGTACACCCAGACACAATACAAAATTATCCCGCTCATCATAAAATTACTTGCCCTATGTGGGAATCAAACTCACGACCGCTGGTTAAGACTGAAAGGCATGCTAAAGTTAATATTTTCCTGTCGCTATGAGCAGTAATTGCAATCAAGCAGTATGTCTACCAACGTCATTAAGCCGCTTACGCGCGCGTATACCATACTTAGTGAGCCCTCGAGCATGGCCATAGAGACAAATTAGTATGAAATTGGAAAAATAAAAAGTTTTCAAAGCTTCATAAAACAATAATGAATTTGAACCATCTAAATGAGTCGTGATGGCCTGACTATGTTGTCCTTTTCACTGCCGTTTTGTGGAAATATACTTCTACTTCCATCGCACGCTATGTATGGCGGTGATTCTTTCCAAAAAAGATCGATTTTAAAATCGATCCGAATCGAAGTCTAATAAAATCGATACACAAAAAAATCGAGGCAAAAAGAATCGATTTTGCAAAAATCGATCTTTTTCCGATTTGCTTATTGAGTCTATGTTTTCAATACAAATACAAACCCATTTACTAATTAAAGAGTTATTTGAGTGAGAGTGTTGAGAAGTACATTCAACTAATTGTAAATAATTTAGGTTTGTATCGAAACAGAAAAAATCGAATCTCGATTTTAGAGGGTGAAATATCGATTCAACGGATCGATTCAGTACACAATATCTTTTATTTTTGGTCTACAAAATCGATTCTTTGATTAATCGATCTCAGATCGCCATGCATATCTCACACAAGACCCAAATTAGGCAGAAACTGTACTATGCTACAGGCTTCTGATAAACATCCTTATTTGTCCTGGATAATCGAACGCATGACTTTTCGCAGTCAAGATCATTACCACTAAACCACGAGGTCAATCAATTGTTTAAGCAACATCATCATGATCAGCAGCTTGTAACAGTCCACTGTTGGACATAGGCCTCACTCAGCAAGAAGGTTTTGCCCCACTATTTTTATTCAGGGTCTATGAGGGTTTGTTTCAAGTTTGTCTTCTCTTCGTAGTGATATTTACCTGAATAGCTTTTTCCCATAGATGTCCCTTACGAACCCACGGGATGAAAAGGGATGGTGATTCTTAATCGGTCACCACACGGACATTACTTAACTTAGAAATATAAATTCAGAACGAAGAATCCAAAAGAACCAGGACAAGATGAGAAACCCAATTATTTGTTGTGTGTTTAGGTGTAATTTATTCATAATATGTATGTATTTAAGTATGTTTACAAGGAGCCTGGTTACCGCTGCACAGGTTCCGTATAGTTTGAAATCAGTCGGCAGTTAGTTCGTAAATGTTAGAAGTTTATATATATTAATACGTCGATGTCAAATAAAATTAAGAAAACTGCACGTTTGACCTGGTTTAAGCGGTCGCCACGCCGCTCTCTACTGCGCTGTTGTGGGTTCATACCCTACATGAGACAACACTTTGTATCATCCACAAATGGTTGTTCTGAGTCTGGGTGTTCTTTGTGTCCGTTTCTTTTATGTTTGTAAAGTTCCCCGCGACACAGGAGTTATTCCCCGTACGGACGTTGTCTTTAAAAAAAATGTGCGTCAAATTATGAGGGATTTAGTAATTCTGACTAATCATCAGTCATTTATCATTACGTCATACGTAACAGTGTTGATAAAAACACAACAAGACTTATTTCGATTGGCATTGATTAAAATAGACAAGATAGTAAAATGGAGTTACTTTTAAAAAAAATTGCGTTATTTAGATCACATAATACTGATAATTAATTCAAATTCAAATTCAATGTGACTAGTGATGGACAGATCTACCAGCATCTCGGATAACATTACAACTACAGCTACAAATTCTGGTCTTTCAACACAGCGTCAATATTTCTTTCTATCTCAACAGACTTCATTATAGCACTAAATATTCCAAAATCACGATGACCGCTTACCATCAGATAAGTATAAGCTTATATCCTAAAGTCAGTTCCTGACTAATATTTAACAACAGTCGCAAATCAGAGAATATGTTCACGAAACACTTACCTCTCCTTGTAGATTTCTGCCTTCAGGCGTATTCTCAGGCAGGAAGTAGAGCCGGAGGCTGACCAGTGTTTGGTCTGACACACGGTCCGTCCACAGTAGCTGGAGTTCACCTGCAAAGAATCGTAACTATAGCAGGGTCTACCATCAAAATGGATGTACCATACCTAGTTTTGAAGTCGTCAGTGGTATTCAGACAAAGGGTTCCAGAAGCTCTTGATAGTGAGGACAGAAAGCAGAACTACAACAAAAGCACTTTGAAGATGTACTTGTGACCCTATCTTCACCAGATAAGGAACCAAGAATTTGATAGACTGTTTGGGTCCATACAGTGATGGATTAAGAGTATGGAGTGTCACCATCTGTATTTATCACAGGGGTGTCGCAAGAGCAGACTAAAGGAAAAACTATGCAAGACAACACTACTATAAAGAGAAGGAAAACTTGAAACGTATATCAACCCTGACCACCGTGGTAAAGCAGGCCAAAATTTACTGTCTGAGGAGAAGCCTGTATCCAGTAGTGGAATATAAACAGCTGTTGTCGATGACATACTTCTTACTCATTCAATTTAGATAAAATAATTTCACCTTGACATCATAAATTATGCACAGAATAAAAAAGGTGCATTAAGTCTTATACAATGTCTGAAGTGGACCTTCATGATCTTGGGAGAAGGGAAAAAAGCTATTTCCTTGTTGTAGAAAAAGGCCAGTGCGGTCCGGCAGTCAATAAAGTAGATGAATCGTCATCTCAGGTAAGGGCAACTGTTATTAAGAAAATATAGATAGATTTACTGACAAACACAATCTAACAACAAAACTATGGCATGCAGGATGCACTAATGAGCAGATACACTACGTCACCAACTTTATAAGCATATTTATTTACTAAATAACAATAAAAATAGATGGATTTATGGGTTACAATAACAATACAAGTTAGAAAATACAAATACAGATCACGCAAGTTATCATTCTTTGGGAAGAACTGGTGTCTCTGGTATGAAGAGCCTGTATGATAGATCACCTGACTCCCACTTCTAAGACGAAACATACCGAGGTACATTAATTGTTCTTACTTATAGCCAACGCCATTTTTTAAGGTCCTGCCAGTTTTTTTTTTACGTAGCTGCAAGCTGAGATATAAAAATACTCTGGACAATTTGATCAGAACTTACTCAGTACAAAGTATGAGCTGATATTTTACAGAACAGCTTACCTATGGAGACCAGTTCGGAGTCCTGCCAGATCCTGACGAAAAAGAAATCACCAATGGCGATGATTTTATCCATGGTGCCAGATAATCGCAGAGCCTTGTAGAAGGTGTACTGGCCGTGCTGGCCGCATGGAGCGCCCACCAGCTGTAAAAGAGTATACATATTAGTTGAGACAACATGGCAACTAACCAAGATAAGGACTTGGTAAATGTGTTCCATTAACACATATTATTTCATAGCTTTTGCAAAACTTTCTACTAATAATTTCTTGTCATGAAGATCCTTCCAAAATGACTCTACTCTGCCAGATGGGAAGAATGTATAAAACCCAAGAGTTGTGGTCACCATTTCATTTTGAATGCAGACAATGCAGTATGGTGACCCACACTATGGCGGCCTAACGAGATAAAAATGCCAAAAAGGCATGACAGTCATTGTGGCAGTGTTAGGCTCTCACACTTACCACAACAACTGTCATTTTTGCATCAATGGGCGGCCGATCTCGCACTCACCAATAAAGGCAAACAGCACGGACGCCGTCGCTTTAGATTGAGCTTCTGTGAGAGGGTAGTACTGCCCAGTCGAGCCGGCCCATTCGAGCTGACATCATCGTGGCTCTACTACGTAAAGTCTACCTCTACTAGTCTCGTTTTCTAACTCCAGACTGTTCCGTTTTCCCAATAGCTTATCTCCCTTTTTCTCGTCTGAAACCTTAAGGTTGACTGGGAAAAAGTGCTCGTGGTATTAAGTCCAGTATTGTGCAATAAATATCTGTCTCTGTTTAGTGGTTAGTGGACTAGTGGTTCGTGACCCTGACTGGTGAAATGAAGGTCGCAGGTGGATTCTATTCCGACGAAGGACAAATAATAATTGTGTAACGAACACAACCATTTCTCGAAGCAAGTAACCTTGTAGCGGTCTAGTTACCATAGTACTTTTTTTTATATTTAACCTACCAAAGTAACTCTATTCTGCCTGACGGAAAGCATGAATAGAATCCAAGAGCGGTGGTCGCCATACTCACTGCGAATGACGACAGTGTAATATGGCCACCCACGCTATGGCGGCCTAATAAGATGCTTTTTCACGCCCACTTAAAGGACCCGGGATCATAGTGGGAGGGGAACACGTGCACTGGTAATGAGTTCCAGGCTTTAACCGATCTGCACAGAGTTCGGCAGCGTATGTCTACTATTCTGAAACGGTGGCTTACAAGGCCAGCACAAGTTGTCCTATAGAGGAACGGAGAGGATGGGATCAGTTGGAAGAGCCGACTCTCCATGATAAAGACGATAGAGGACTGCTATAGAGGTGACATCTCTTCGCAACTGCAGAGAGGGTACCCTGAGTAGAGATCAGATACTCGTGTAAAAATTGTCAAGTTATTAACATTACTACATTAAGTTTGAATGCTTATTACCTACTAAGTAACACATTGTATCTATTTAGAATAACAAATGAGTTTTTTTTTCTATTTATCTGAAGTGCATTAATTAATAGGTGACGATGTTACCATACAATTATCGTTAGCCTTGGATTGGATAGAGATATTATTAGAGAATAGGGGGTCCATAGGTCGCTATGATACAATATCTATTTTTTTTTTTTGTTTTTATTTAGTTATTTTTAAGTTTATAATAATCCCGTAATGGAATGAGCTCCCTGCCGAGGCTTTCCCTGGGAACTGCAGTATGGAGCTCTTCAAGAAGGGGGTAAATAGGCTTTTGAAAGGTCGGCAACGCGCACGCGATGCCCCCGGGTGCTGCAGGCGTCCATAGGCTGCGGTAACCGCTTACCATCAGGCGGGTCGTATGCTTGTTTGCCACCGTCGTGGTATAAAAAAAAATAATCATAATCCATCGCAACGCCACCTCACTAGAGTGTGCGCTCCCGTCCCTATGTTTTTATTGTCTGTGGACAGACCACTGTACAAGCAAATATGGCGTCCTGAATAAAAGTTTATTAATTCTTATAACGGATATTCCTTTCTAATGTAACCTACGATCCTATTTAACAATATAGATATAAAAATTGCACAAAGGTGGATTTATCGCACTGACATTTTCTTTGAATCAACCTAAGAGTGGTGTAGAAATGTGTGACTGGGTGTACAAGAGATCGATAGATAAAAATAAGAGAAGTAAGAAATTAGAAAAAGACAAAACAAAAATATATAATGTATAGTTTTACAGAAAAAGTTAGGTAATATTTTGAACTTTCGCGACTACATGTTATATATATTTTAAAGATTGTGGAGCCACACTGATTTCAATACGAACGGGCCGGTTCGACCGGGGTAGTACTATGTTTCGCAGAAGACCCACCTTTTTTTTTTTGTACTGTGCGGAAATCTCCACGGATACCACCGAAGGGTGGTTATGTCGGACTCGAACCGATCAAAAACCGCACGCCGTCTCAGGTACCAATAGCCAGGGGACCAGGTGCACCCTAGTAAGAAAATCCCTGAAACCCCGATGTACCTCGGACCAACTACGACTGCAGGAGCCCCCTATTGTGTGGAAACCTCATGGTTTCTTTACTGCCCTCCTTCCCCCCGAAAGAGTGCGCGCAGTCCCTAGTGCTCGCATTGCCCCCCCCAACCTGCTTCTGCTAGGGTGACAGGTGGCCTCATTTGTCACCCCCAGGCCTGCACTTATGGAGGACGTAGATCGTCTAGTGATCTCCGTCGCCTGAGTCTTCTGCGAAACAGAAGACCCACCTAAAGCGACGGCATCAGTGTTGTCGTGTTTCGTTGGTGAGTGAAGAACCGGAGTCCTATTGATACAGGGGTGACAGTTATCGTGGTAAGTGTGGGAGCGTTACACGGCCACGATGACTGTCACGTCTTTTTCGTCCCGAAGCGGGGCGTGAAAAGTCATCTCACTAGACCGCCATAGTGTGGGTCAACATACTGCATTGTCTGTATTCGCAATGAGTATGGTGACCACAAGGTGAGGTGATGACCTTTATAGGTGACCATACGAAAAATAATTTTGGTATCATTTCATATTCGTAACTACATTATATATGTTTACACGCCGTGGCTTCGTTTGCTTGTATTTACTTTTGTTTTGAAGATTAACGCCTTTTCCAACATAAAGCAGCTTTGGTTTGTCTTTTCTTTATAACATCAGATAATATAGAAAAAATCGATCTAGACATTTCGGAGATCTGTCGTAAGAAACAAGTTTAAAAACGTCTTCATAATCTTTTATAAAATACATTATATATATGTCGTATTAGTTAAAAAGCTCTTTTTATTAGAAATAACGAACGAATTATATGTTATCTGTGTGATGACGGATTAAGAATACATAGTTTCACCATCACTATTCATCCAGTAGGTGTCGTAAGACAACATCCTCGTAAAGGGAAGGAAAACTTGAAACAAACCCTATTCCAACCCGTCTGGCCAGCGTGGTATAGTAGGCCAAAACCTTCTTAGTGAGGAGACGCCTATGTCCAGCAGTGGACTGTTAAACGCTGTTGATGAACGAACAGATACCCACATTTGATTAAAATTTATTTGTTTATGTATGCAGATAACAGAAAAATCGGATTGTTTTCAATTATTATCGTATAGTTACTTTCCGGCCACCCTATAACACAATAGGTCCACCCCAGGCCGAGCAACGCCGGGTGCAGTGACAATATACAGGACGGATGTGAGGTTGTTACCGGGACGGTTCGCATAACAGTCGGTCAATAACCTATGTATGTATTTGTGCAACGTGGTTTTTATTAAGTTCTAAGTTTGTTTTAGGGTCTTCAGACTACAGGGTGAATTTTAATAATTATTAGATTTGCCTTTGCAAGGGAAGTTTTTTTAGAGTTTAATTCTTAAGAATCGGTTTTTTGATATAAGGCGCTCGGTATGAGAAAAATGTGAGGTGTAAAATCTACTGAACGAATGACCTCGTTACATTTTTGGTGCGGCTGCACTGGTTGTGAGTGTATTAAGACGTGTATTGAGTATGCTGCAAAGCGAGTATATCTATATGTTATTTTCAATTATTTGTTAATTTACCCTTTCATACGGTATCAATCTTTTTTCAGTTAATTTCAGTTTAATAAGTTTTTTTTGCGTCTGTTTTGACATTCGTACTTAAGGAGTAAACTCCAGTCGTGCGTCAGAGCTGACACACACAATTTTTTTTTGTAAAATGACAAACTCCGCACTAGCATTATTCCCGAGTTGCGGGAGACTTGATAAATATACATGAAACGGACACAAAGAACACCCAGACTCAGAACAACAATTTGTGGATCACACACAGTGTTGTCCCATGTGGGATTTGAAGTGACATCACTCAGCGCAGTAGAAAGCGGTGAGGCGACCACTTACACCACTACGCTTCAGCAATGAACTGTGATAGGCTGATGATTAGATTTACCACAATTTAATGGATATGCTAGTTATCTTTGAGGTAAAAAAATGTCAGCAATTGTACTCATTCAGGGGGAGAGGATCATAACACCACACTTAGTCCCAGAGACGAGGGGATAACTTTTCATCACGTAATCTCATAATTATTTCTTTGGGCCATGACATATGCCATGGGCGGTGGTGATTCTTAATGAGGAGAGGTTAGCAGGATTGTAACAAGTGAATACACTTTACGTGTGTTACAGTAAAGCTCGATCTTTTTTTTTTATCTATATGAAGAGCCTGCCAAAGTGACTCTACTCTGCCTGATGGGAAGCATGAATAGAATCCAAGAATTGTGATCACCATACTTATTACAAATGCAGACTGCAGTATGGTGATCTACACTATGGTTGCCTAGTGAGATGCTTTTTCACGCCACGCTTGGGGACCGTCATCGATGCAGTATAAGGTTCACACAGTTATCACGATAACTGTCACCCCTAAATCAATGGGCCTCCGGTCTCACACTCACCAACGAAACACGACAGCACGGATGCTGTCGCTTTAGGTTGGTCTTCTGTGGGAGTAATGATCTAATTATGATATCAATAGAAAAAACTCAATACTCTGGACCTCTCAAAGTGTACGTCCGCATTTTAACCCATATTTGAAGTACAACAATGTTGTATATCCATATTTGTAGTGTGCTTGCCAAGACCTCTCTTTCAATGCCAAACACGAGATGATTATCTAGGTTTAATTTTTACGAGGTTAAAATCTGAGGTTATAATGCCGTGATATAAAATTGATATAGTCGATGTCACCGGGGCCATTATTACGAATCTATTGACACCTTATTTATTAAAATCGGTTCAGTAGTTTAGGTGCTACGGTTGAACATACAAACATACATGGACTGCCAAAACTCTTGGACTCGCTGTAGTCGGGTAAAAACGATTGTCTTTTTAAATCGTACACGTTTAGCTATTATTGACTATTTATAAAAATGTGTGTGTATGTCTGTTTGTTTGTTCCAGTTAACAAAGTGGTTTTTAACGATAGCTCTTTTGTAATTTGTTTATATTGCACGCGTCGGTGGTGTAGTAGCAGCGTATGCGATAGTTGACATAAAGTCTTGGGTTCGATTCCCGAGTCAGGCCAAATGTTTGTATGATCTGCAAACATTTGTTTCGAAGTTTGGGTGTTTTCTATGTATAATATGTATGTATTTATATCATTTGTCTAGTACACATAATACAAGCTCTGCTTAAAACTAGATGGCGCTGTGTTCTAAAAGACCAAACTTTTTTTTTTTCTTAAAAAGACAACGCCCGCATTAGGAATAAATCCTTTGTCGCGGGGGACTTTACAAACATACAAAAAACGGACAGAAAGAACACCCAGACTCAGAACAACAATTTGTAGATCACACAAAGTGTTGTCCCATGTAGGATTTGAACCCACAACACTCAGCGAAGTGGAGAGCGGCGTGGCGACCGCTTAAACCACTAGGTAATTGATAGATTGATTCTTAGAAGGAAACAAATTTTATATACTGGGTATTTCTAGATAAAAATTACATTCAACTCAGTTCTAGGAAACTCCCTGCTTAAATTTTCGTGGATATACATACTCATATAATACTTGCCAATTTGATTTTGTACGTGGTATAGCTACTAAAATGATGTTGATAAAGCTTCTCCGTACATAGATCGTCACAGAATTGCTATTAAATTATCTTAAGTAAATTTACAAACTAAATTAAATTTACTAACTAAATTTACAAAGTAAAGTAAATTGATGAACTAAAAAAAATTTTTCTTTTCTTTTTTAAACAAAAAAATGTCTCTTCCAAATTGTCTACAGAAATATTTTTTTATTTATTGAAAGAAGAATACCATGATTCTTCTGTACCCCTAAAACTGAAGAAATTTTCACTCCAGGTTCTGTCACCCTCTAACTTAGTCTCACGTCGCCTCGGTAATCATAACCTTACTCTTTCTTATACCTAAATAAAATAAAAAAGACTGTTTTTAATATATAAATAATATTTTTTAAGCTTATATTGTTTTATTAGCACGATACTGAATTCAATATTCATCTATCTGTATGTTTGTTCAGGTATTTCTTCGAAACGTCTAAACCGACAGCAGGTAGCTGACAGGAACTGACTAATCTTTCCTAGTCAAAAATATTCAGGGAAGAAAAAAATAACCACGAATTATATATTTTTTTTTGTTTCGGTTAATACTAGTATAAAAATCTCATGAGCATCACAATCAACAGCCTACAATAGTCCACTACTGGACTTGGGCCTCTCATCAGAAAGACGGCTAAAATCACATATAATGACAAAAATATTTAACTCAAATTACATAATACAATAAAATGTTAATTAAGTATTAAGTTTTAGGTACAAAATATGCACCTAAGTGCTGATTCAGTAGTAAGATGTTCACACAGGAAAATAATATGTTTATTAGTCATCATGACCCTGATATAATGTAGTCAGTGTGCAGGCAGACACAATCTCGTCTAACATACACACACAACTAACACACAGTCACATTCACTCTGTCTTTTACCCCCATGGGGTAAATAGAATCGCAATAAAAATTTAGCAAATTCAAAATACGCTCATACATAAATAAATAAATATTTCAGACATTAACACACAACGCCATCTAGTTTTAAACTAAGCAAAGCTTGTACCATGATAACTAAACTGACTGATAGAATACTTACATACTTTTTTTTATAAATACATACATGTTATACATAGAAAACACCCTAACTCCAAAACAAATATTTGTAGATCTCCGGGAATCGAATCCGAGACCTCAAGCACGTTTTGGTCCCACGTAATAGGTGGCGAGAATATCGCCGCTAATCGGGACGTCTTGTTCGCCACGGTCTCATCCATAGACCAGTAGATACACCACTTGCAAGTGAAGTTGGCTAGGGCCTCTAAGGTCTTGGTGGCACCCAATAATCGTCACATAATCACCTTGTCCAGGTGAAAATCAAATTTACCATCTCTAGCTTAGGAATCAGGTTCTCTAACCACTAGTCCAACAGCCTTGTACCATAAATGCCTAAAGCCATCAGAAAATTGAAACTAGAGATGAAAGGGCATTCTCCAAGTTTAGGAAGACTTATTTACTATGAAAACTTTGAATTTACTAAATTTATTCAGTAACTGTTTATTTCAACCCTCTGAGAGAGATCTATTTACGATAAATACATTTAAAAGTCTCGACAACACTAATATTATAAATTAGAAAGTTATATTGTCTGTCTGTCTCTTACGCTTTAACGCCTAAATTACTGAACCGATCATCAATTTGTTACATTTTGCATGGACTTTCTCAGAGGTTCTGACGGCAGTATGTTAGAGTCAAAGTTTGATGCACAATCTCTTCGCGGAAAGACTGGTTTATCCTAGGTTTTGCTAAAGCCTTCAGGCACTTCACTTCACTGAGATTTCAATTTCGACTTTTGACTAAGTCAAAGGCCGAAAAACGTAATTTATTTGACTAAGCTATTAAGTCAGACCTGAAGATTGCCCAGTCAAACCTAGGAGCGCCGAAGCTTCGGAGTTTGTCTATAACATATATAGAGAAAATAGTACCTACTGCTGTTAAACGAAACTGCGTACAAAATTTAGTAATTTCCAACAAATAATAGGGTGTAAATAAAGTCAATATTGCCTTAAATCTTACTTAAAGTCCTGGAACCTGGGACTAACTGCAAAAATTATTTCAAGGTAAAACCCTTTCTTGATTGTCCAACTTTTTATTAAATTAAGATCACTGAAGGTTGTGTCATCCTATGAGTTTAAAATTACTATTTAAAAATTGATAAACGAATATTTATTTATTTTTTGTTTTATCGTGTAGAAACCCCCTCGGGCCGTCACCCCACCAGGGTTTACGGCGGAGTGGTGTGTCGGAATCGGACCGACTAAAACCACACGGTGTGCCACTCTTCGCCTGACATAGGAGGGATCCGGGAGCAGCTGTTATTACGACATCCAGACTATACTCTAAGTTAAGTCAACCGCGTCATCTGACTATAAAACAATATTTGTCACACCTTAGCGACATTACTACTCTATAAGTAGCAGGCAAATCAAACAAACACATAATTATCAACATAATCAACTCACTACTAAATATACCGACAAATTAATCGAATCTTCGAGAAAAAAGACAACATTTAACATTCTAACGGTACATCTCAAAGTTTAAGTGAATCAATAAGTATAAAATTGAACGAGGTAAGTGTGAGCGAGACGGCAATATGACGGAAAGGGATAGCGATAGTTTTGTCAGTATGTACGCATTGAGGATGAAATTGTTTAAAAATATGTGTTGGGTGTAAAGAAACGAAACTTTGAATGTCGATGTGAAAAAAACTTAAGGACAATTGTGTTATGATATTATTATTCCCGGAAAGCCCATTTGAAATTAAAAAGCATATCAATTATATAAACGGATGACTTGTAATTGTTAATAAGAATAGTTTAAAAGCAAAAATCTCGTAAAAAACTAATTGTGCGCCAAAAAGACGCCATGTTTTCTTTCATAAAAAAATGGCCATGTCATGTCACTCTATGATTTAAGAATTATATCGTTTAACATTTTGACGTATTTCTCGTTATATTTTAAATAAAGACAATTGTACATATTAATATACACAGTACACGTGTTATGAGTCTATTTAAGTAAATATTTCATGAAATAATTGGAAAACCGAATCTCAATACTCTAATTATCTATTTTTGTTACGATTCTGAGTTCTAAACCAGCGGGAGTGGATTCAAATTTTAACCAGGAGAAATAGTCGTTTTATGAACGCGATCATTTGTTCTGCTTGGATGTCATTTTTCTATCACAACATATCAACAGCTTTTAACAGCCCACTGCTGGACATAGCCTCTCTTTTGGAAGGTTTTTTTCTATAATAGGTTAGATGACACCTTAGTCAAATTAGTTACTTTTTATCATCTGTCAGAACGACAATTTTGTATGAAAAATGTACTAAATACCAAATTGTGACGTCACTGTTTTAGACTACTCAATTGAACAATATATTTCACTGTATATTTGATTGAAATTCGTAATAATAATAAAAAGCTATGTTAATTGTATTTGTGGAGATGTTTCGCGATATTAGTTTTAATGAAGTGGACATTGGTATTTATTTACGATACAGTCATCTACCCTATTGTGTGTTTTTAAATATGTATGTAAGGGCGTTTGTCAGCTGTCTGGTTGCTATACAGGCTCTAACTTAAGATCAGACAACACTTGTCTCAAGTTAATACTCTAACGAATTTAGAATCAAAATACATATGGCTGACTTTTATAAGTATTTTTTTTTTCGTCTGGTAACTAGTCTTATTACAAACTCCTTGAAATATACAAATTAAATGTTTTAAAAATATATTTTATTTAAGCTTAGTTTAAAGTATATCTAACGCGACGTCTTTAGGTATGTTTAAAATTCATAGGAAACGCGTTTATAGTTTGCGGATTAGAGATAAAATTGACATTATAATATGTTTCGTAATATAACTAGTTTTTAAATGAAACAGTAATTCTTTTAACTTAGAAATACTTAAATCTAAATTTGAGTATTCTTAATTATATTATATATATATACTTAAGCTTATATACTTGACACATGTCAAAGGTTCCGTCACAACATTACACTGCCTCTTTAGTATGGTGGTTAGCGTATGCGAGGTCTCCGGTTCGGTTCCCGGGTAGGGTCAAAGTGTTACGGAGTTTTTCTTCCAAGAAATTCTGAAGCCTGGAGTACGTAAATTTCATCACAAGCACATTGTCGTGCGAGGACTACGGCCTGGTAGAAAACCCGGGTTGAGATAATCTTTCGCTGAGTTTACATCGAGTGAGTCTCTCCCGTGACTCTCATTCAGGGAGAAATTGGACTCATGGGGCTGTAAAGCACTTGTTTTGAGAAGTTACCATCGGTACTCACTTGCCATCAGTCTACTCGTTTGCTCGCCCGTAACATAAAACTTGAAATGCATGAAAAATCAATATCTAACAAATATAAGATTGTTTAAAGTTTTTCAAGCAGACGCACAGACTTTTTTGAACACAACAAAGGACTCTCAACCAAATCATCTTTTCAAATTGGTCAATTCGTTTAAGAACTGACGCCATATTAATCTAATAGGGTTTTTTCAGCCAGTGTCAACGAATAAAAAACAAAAGATCGAAATTCCAAAACCAACTAGATTTTACATTGCAGCCACATGGATTTCAACTAAATATTTCTTTGTTTCCTAACATAAGTTTTACTATTTTCGTGTTTAAAAAAAAAACCTACGGTCAAATAATTTATAGACGCATGCAAGACGAAGGAAGCATTCAAAAAGTCTAATTCAATTTAAAACTCGTCACCGTTATCGGCATTGCGCGCGTTTCTATAGCAAGTGAAGAAAAAAAAACAAAATGGCTCATAATGCCAACGAATGGTTCGAACTAGAGCTCGGAAAATATCGATAAAATTAACTCAATAATTTGTGAAAGTGAAGTGACGTAATCGCATTTTTTTTTTTTCATTTTTACTATTAGTCACTTTTGAATTAATGTTGTAAATCGGAGATGACATTCAAATGACAGTTACTTTTATTAGTGTGTGATTTCTTTTTTCTGATACATACAAATTGAAGCCTCTGTATTGAAGGGGTAGTACGAGATCTATAACGACACACTTTTTTTCTGACTTCAAATAAAGATGAATTTACTCAATTCGGTTCGGTTTTTTTTATATTTATTATTTCAACTCTTGTCTGAACTGATTTGGTAATTTCTTTGTTTAGTTGAGAGGTAATATTACATGGATTCCATTTAAATTATGGTTCACTTAAAAGAACATCCCCTCAGGGTAAAAAGTTAAAGATCAAAGAATACTGTGTATCTTTCCAATCTAAAGCGCCAGCATCCGTGCTGTCGTGTTTCGTTGGTGAGTACGAGACCGGTGGCCCATTGATGCAGGGGTGACAGTTATCGTGGGGTGTATACTTTACGCTGCCAAGAGGACTGTCACGCCTTTTACGTCCACAAACGGGCGTGAAAAAGCATCTTACTAGACTGCCATAGTGTGGACCACACGTTTATTCATGCTTTCCATCAGACAGAGTAGTCACTTTGGCAAGCTATTCTTTAAATGATATTTTAATTTTGTTTACGGATATTTGATATTTAAGTTTTGAATAAAATAGGTAAAAATATGTACTTTTTTTAAATAAATAAGTCCTCTTCCTCTCTCCTGCTAAGCTATGTTGCTGTGCCCGACTAGGTTCACAATTGTTACTATTATTTATATATCAAACAGCTGTATACCTTGTGAGAATAAGGAATTGAGAGTTAAGAATTGAGTCTTTTTCTGTATACGCAATATTAATTTTGTATTTTTTTTAAATAATATTAATCAGAAACACTTTCGCGCCTTGGAATTAAACGTTGTACCTCAAACACAAACGCATGTTAACAATACACCTCTTTCATCACCTATCGCAGTCCACTGTTGGGCATAGGCCTCTTCGCTACGTGACATTCAAGACTTTATCATAGCTAAAGTGAGTACGAAGCAAAGATAGGAATGAATGCATCATAAAATAATAAGTTATACATATCTGGTCGACTTTCAACAACCTCTTAAATACAATTGTATATTGTTTGCATTCGACTCTTTTCTTACGAACAATATAATTTAAGAAAATGTCTCGGCGTCGTGTCCAACATCGACTAATTAATGCAAAAGCTCGAATATTTCTACTAAACTTCATTGTTTCACTGGAATTTCAACGTTATGCGAATATTTATATGCCATCTTGATGTTGAACTAAAAGTTAACTTTAACTGAAAGGCGTTAAAGCGCATATTCCTTTAAAACATATGCGACCGTTATATGTAATTTAAACACATTTCTTTTTTGTTAATGCGATCGGATTATACTATTGTGATTATGTGGCGTTGATTACTTAGATTAAGTAACTAAGGTATTAAATACGAGTATGAACTACGATAATTATGTGATTAGATTTTTAATCAAGTACGTTTACATAAGTGATAATCAGGCAACATACGATGTACACCGTAAGTACAAACTATTCTTAAAACAGAAAAAACCATTATTTATTACAAATTTTATTACTTCAAATAACATAAAAGTCTATAGATTTTAAGACTCAACAAAATGGATTGTTTTAATTGTATTTTGGGGCATTACAAGAAACAAAGTTAACACATGGCCGCTACCACAAAATGCCCAACGGAGCCTACAGCTACACTCATCAGTCGATATACACCAACATAACAATAGGACGATAAATTAAACTAAACGCTCATAAAACAGCCACTGTGTGAGACACGGTGCATTTTATAAATAGATGGTCTAATTTAAAGTGTATGGGTCGCCGATTGAAGAAAATATTTACTTGTAGCAGATGCTTTAGGAATGTATATACAAATTCGGGTCGTTACCTAAAATGTACTAATTTTACTTTAAAAGGAATAACTAAACGAGACATAGCTAGCCCATGCTGTGCATATTAAGATATACTATCTCTGTCAATGTCAGTATACCAAAGCAAAATATCTTGATGACGTAATTATTAGTGTATAATAAAATTCTTTTGCTGCATAAATGAGTACATTTACACTACAAACTTTTTCATCGTAATCCTGTAGTATTTTTGTTTATTTAAAAGACAATTCTACCACTAAAGTGGCAAATAAGGGAAGTCAATAATCTCGTCATGGTTAGTAACAACATCAACGTGTTCAACTTCCAGTGTAAGTCACGCGTCGATCGATCTTTTGAATCCTGCCACCCTTTCAAACCCGATAACGTATGTATACATAAATTAATTTAAAAAACATGTTTCCTTTTTTCTAATACTTAACATTTGAAACGAATACAATACAGTTATTACATTGTGAACTGCATCCGGTTGGGTTTAGCACAGTTTTGATAGTTTTAAATATGTGTGCAGCACATAGCGACACGCGGCACTCCGAAAATAGCAGCAGTACAAAGGTGCAGTTATATTGTGCGAATCTTCATCACGCCCTAAAACTGTCGTTTTTCGGTTACTACTTCACTACTTCTACCTACCACATACTACACAAGAATCTCAAGTTCGTTACCGCTCTTTCTGTTTCTTACTCCAGGATCATCGGAAGAAGTTTAGTTTCAGTTATCTCACTCACTTAGGAACAATGAATGAGCTGCTTAACACCGGTTTCTATGAGGCCGAGGTAGCACGATAAAAAAAGGGTTCCAATAATTCATTTAATGACCCTCATTTAAAGAGTTATGTCTTCGTAATAATTTATTAAACAAAAATGTGACATTTTTACTGTTTTTCACAAAGACATGGCAAATCATGGCGTCAATCGGCATGCCTACTATTTTGACAGCTGTTACGTTTGTAAAACAAACTTGAAAGACTGGTTTTATTCATTCAACTTAGTTTCTTTTTCAACATACAAATAACCTTGTATAAAAAAATATATAATTATTTACATTTCTGAGCTCGTGAGTTGGTATATAAGACGAATAATCACTAACAACAACCATTAAGTCAATCAATAAATGACCTTAATGATTATAGAATGCAAATCACATCGAACGTTTCCTAAAAAGCAAGAATGATAAAACTAAAAAAAAAAACGGAATTAAAATTTCGAAACATCGATGTCGATACCTTAACCATTGCGCCACAACACTAGTACTTGCTGATATGGCGGACAGAAGCTGGATTGGGTACTAATAATAACAACACTTATTTTACAAATTATTTTCGATACATTCCACTTTAGTAGATTTAAATAAACAAAAAAAGTACTTTTCGTTAAATTTATAATATAAATTCTTGTTCTGTGTGCAATACAATCGAATTCATGATCTACACGCAATGAGAAGTCTTCCTAAGAACTAGAGACAATGGATGACGTCACGTTGACTCGAGTATTTCGACTGCCAATAATCATTCAGTTATCGTTATACATAGATATTTTATGTATTTAATTATAATTATACACTAATTATCAATTTAAAACATCTAATAACATCGATTTAACCGCCAATAAATTTTAAAAGATTGATTGTTGACCGGATGTTGGTTAAATCTAAGTCAAATACATCAATTTATGAAATCTTACCTTGAAAGAGGGTTTATCCATTTTTAAAATCCGTCACACAAAGGATAATCCATGTCACTACACAAACACACACATCTCGTGTTATTAACAATATTAAAACAATGGCGATAATAAATGCATTCTTATTTTAACATCCAATGTAGACATTGCACTAAAATTAAACACAACACAGTGTTCAAAACAGTTTTTTTTAAATATATTTTTAGTAACACATCCGTAAACTTAAATTAACCGAACATAAAATATTATTTCCGATTTTTAAATTACACACGTCCGTAACGAATAGTCAATAATGATAAAACAAGATAATTATAATACAAAATTGTCAATAACGTATTATTGACACGGAACATTCGTAATTATAATTCATAGGATTGACTAATTTCGTCTAACTAATCACTGTATTGTAAAAAAATGTTTTTATTTTCGTAATTATAATAAAATTAATGATATACAATAAAACAATATGGCGTATTTCGACAGATATGAGAGAAAACACGAGCGCGCGTTACGTGGTGAACGCGCGCGGCCATGTCGGTACGCGGCCCGTTCGTATCTGTGTTCGTCGCTCGTATTCTCTAGCCCGCTCACACGTTGACCGTATCTAGGGTTGCATTGTCATTTATTTTTCATTTTTAATTTGATTTTTTTGTTAAATAACTGTGTTCATTTAACCTCTGGGTTAAAAAACATTTTTATTTATAAGAATAATAAAAAAAAACATATTTCTGTTGTATTTATAACACTTTATATTATCTGTCCTAGTATACATGCCGAGACGTATAAAATATGAGTGAGGATATGGGTATGTTTTAAAACAATGTACTATGTAAAACTATTGTTCTTGTTGCTATGTTAATAATTAAAATATCAAAAATAATCACTTCTCATAATTTAAAACTCATTTGAAATTTAAAAAGAGTTCAGAGTTCAATACGTTAAAAACCACATTTCAGGTATTAATAGTAAGTTATGTAAGCAATAATATAATTATTAATATTCACAAATGTTGCGTAGTGGTGACCCTAGCGTTCACACAAAGCAAATCCACGCACACCAGCGCAACGGTATCTATACATATTTTTTACGTAAATAAAGATTGTCACAGGATATGGTAACGATACAGATAAACGATTAAATATTAATGATTTTTTTTGCCACTAGGGAAGTGAAGATCGAAGGACATTGATTTTTATAGTTTATCTGTCTATTTATAGTGTTGATAATATTTAAAAACGAGCTAAGTTCATTCATCTTTTTAAGCGAACAATTATTGAGTAGAATCGTTGTCGTTGTCTGAATACTTACGTATTTACATACATTTGCAAGATATCTCAATTATTTTGCTCCGGTGAATACGTGTGAACTCTCTTTACATAACTATTTATGAAAATTCATTACGTTTCTTTAAAACTGCGCTCTGAGTGATACAGTTTGCTGTTTACATTTTTTTGGTGCACACAATGGTTTGTTCATTCTATTCTGATATATTTTATATTACTGCTTACACCTTCATTTCTAGATCTAAGTATTGATTACATAGTTATCTTCTACTCTCGTTGTCGTTAGCTCCACGCGTAAGACTCTCTTTATACTAATATTGCTCATTTTCCTATTACCTATCGCATTGATTTATTTTCTTTTTATAACATTTCAATAATAAATAAATAAATATTTCGGATATTTAACACACAACGTCATCTAGTTTCAAACTAAACAGAGCTTGTGCTACGATAACTAGACTGACTGATAGAATACTTATATACTTTTTTTGCAGATAATTACATATTATACACAAAGAATACCCAAAGTCTGAAACAAATATTTACAGATCATACAAATAATTGGTCCGACCCGCGAATCGAACCCCAGATCTCAAGCACAGCAGTCGCTTTCGCTACTGCTACGCCATCGAGGCAGTCAATATAAAAAAAGTTTATTTAATGAGCTTTTATTTCGGCACAATGCCATCTTTATGTACACGTATTACAAATTGTAAGTAAAACTGTAATATAATACTATAGTCCACTTTGTAGTCCACTAGACTAAGGTCTCTCCTGACAGAGGTGATGGTTTGGACTGTTATACCAAGCTAGCGGTTGACGTAAGATTTGCTGCTGTTCTTCTGCGTAGTTTACTCTCTCAGACGGCTCTTATGACGCTCACAAGATGAACAACAGTTGTGACACTGTGTACTCTTAACCCGCCACTACATGGATTAAAATAAGTCAATTTAGTCATCTTTATTAGCATATAATTATATTATATTTATAGAAATGTGATGTATTTGACATTTGGCCAACAAATATCTTTACGAAATTATTGAAAATCGGGTAAACATTTGTGATTTTTGTTTTTTTATATAATCATCAACTTCTATTATATCAGAGACAATTATATGAATAGCTAAAACTATACGTCTAATATTTCTTGACATGATAAAAATTATATTTCGGCAGTCAAAATTCAAAAAATTTACTTTATATAAAAATGCCACACAGTAACTGCAGTATAAAATAATAATAATACAACGAAGATATTAAAAAAACGGTACATAAGACATTCTAACATTTTTTAAAATACGAATTAATACAATTTTAATAAAATCGCATCTGAATGTTTCACGTATACTTCACTCTCATATTATGGACTGTCCGGTATTTTAGTTAATTTATTTTTAGTTTAAGCTATGGATTTCCGCAAAAAGTTATTTGAAATACACACGAATGTCGATTTATAAAACGTTCTAGCAAAGTTTCTGTTCGACTCAGGTAGATGTCAGCACTGAACACAATTTCTAAAATTAAACACCTTCTGTCAGAAATACTGCAATAGTTAATATCTATCACAAGATGGCGGACATTAATTTTAACACATTATTTTAGAATACTTACCTATTTATTACGTATTTTAAGCGTTTTATGGTCAAGTTACTATCGTTTTATATTCATTATTGTTATAATAAATACACTTTGTTTAACTTTTAAGTCAAATATCAATGTTTAAAAAACAAAAACCATAGATTCTCAACTTCTATTGCTTAAAATATTTATGTAAAACTTCTGGAAATAATCTTATCTGCTTAGAACAGGCACTTTCATTTATCAATAAATAAGCAATGTTATCGCTTGGACTTTGTTTTCTATATTTAACTGCAGTTCTGCAAATAATACTTTTGCCGTGATTGTGTTACTTCCGTGGAAAACCTTTTATAGGGTTAAGGTTGAATTCTTTAAACGACTACCTACTTACTAAAAATGGGTATTTCAAAAGACATAACCACCAGTAGGAGGTATCCGGGGAATTTACGCACAGAAAAAAAAAGGTGTTTGAAAAGTAAAAAAAAAACTGTACTCACTACTCGTGTCAAAGTGTTTTTAATCTAATGAACAAAGAATTGTATGAGATAATTGGATTATATTGAATAGATAATAAAATATATTAAAATAACGTGTGTTAGTAACCTAATAAGTTTGATATGTAACCTTTCCGAGCCTAGGCCGAGTAGCTCGCTACCTTTATCAATCCAACACTTATTTCGCGCCATTATTATTTCGCCATTAAATCGATTTTCCGCGGGAATGATTATGAAAATCCGATAAGCCACACTTCCCATAGGTGCGAGAGGGACGGAGAGAGCGATTGCATTACCTAAAGTCGTTGATTTTATATTTTTATTTA
The DNA here is from genome assembly GCA_949316085.1 of Hypercompe scribonia. Lineage (NCBI taxonomy): Eukaryota > Metazoa > Arthropoda > Insecta > Lepidoptera > Erebidae > Hypercompe > Hypercompe scribonia. The sequence goes on from OX438994.1 coordinate 11,661,119, forward strand.
TTAACCAATTAGAAGTTAAAAATTAAATTCTTTTTGTTTTACTTACAAAATGTTACGTCAACCTACAAAAATGTTGTTTTTTTACGTTTAGATAGACAAATGATTCTTTTAACCGCCATTTTTTGGCGCGTAGTTTTAAGAGCTGCATTGTCAGTTATGCCACAGAGTATAAATTTGTACTCCGTGAAGAGAGAATTTTCTTCGGCAGCCTGGCCACCCCACTCCTGGATTATAGGTCTCTCCTTACAAACTTTGTCCTACTATATCACGCATACAATATATTATTGACTTAAACCTATTTATATCGTTGTAACGTGAAATTAAAATAACTTTAAGCGTAAAAAAGTGATTTTTTTCAATATTTTTAACTTCATTTCATACATTATGTCAAATGTACTATGTTTTCATACGCCATATTAGTTTCAAAAGTGGCACAAAGAAATTTTTTTCATGTATCAAAATATAAAAGATAGAGAAATAAATAAATACAAAGACGTCGTAGTCTGTACGATGACTAAACAGCAATTTCAACCAAATGGATACGACACGCGGCGCGAGCACACGGATGGAAATATTGCCGATAACAATTATTTTTGTTATTATTATTTAATGTTTGACATTATCTTTGTTTATTGGAGATAATGTGTAATATCCGCCGTGATGTCCGCCAAACCACAGCCAGTGCAAACGGGTCAAATTTTCAGTCAATTCAAAGGTCTGTTACGCCCATTGAATGCATAAATTCTCGTTCTTTAATTATTCGTTTGCTTAGTAATCATATGTCATGGAATGTGTAATTTAGAAATAATCATAAAATTTGAGACTATATTCAGTACTCTCTTGAATATTGCTTAAAAAAACTAGATAATTTATTTATTTTATTGATATTTTTAAAAGTGATTTTGATATAGAAATGAGAATCTTAACCAAAGCTTTCCTAAATGAAACAATAAAATTAAAACACTATTAATACTTTCTTAAATTTTTTTATTATTATGATCATTACATAAACTTCTGTTAATAAATTTCCTCTAAATGTTACTTTAGTGAATATTATATAAGTTTCTTATAATAATTATACTTCCAATTTAAATATAAAAGAAATATTATATATATTAGCAAATAGTCGCCCCGTGCGCTCCCACTGACCCGAACACCGCTTGCTTCAGCAAATGAATGTGTACTGTGTACGTACACACTACGCGCACTTTAAATAGCCAACGCTATTATTATTATTATTAATTTTTTTTTGTTTCCTCATTTTTTAAACTGTGTAAATTAACATGTACTTATGGTACTTAGATGTAAATAAAATTGACTGGTTTTTATAAAAACATGTATAACGAAGAGGCAAGCTTCGGACCAACTAAACCAACTTGTTTGGAGTATCACCACATCACCACAGCTAATCCAATGTTTAACTGTTATTTTGGGTGAATAAAGCAGTTTGAGCATATTGGATGAACTGTTGGTTACAATCTGTACTGTAAGAACTGTACGGCAAGAGTTGCATAGGAACAGAGATGACGTAAGTAATACATCAATGTAGTAACAAGAATTGGGTGAAAATATTAACAATGCGAACACACGAACAAGCAAACACTTCATTATGATTTACTGTATAGCATTAGACCCTTACTTCTCTTGTAAGTTTTATCAGTCAATCAAGAACTGAGCTTGTTCAGTTTAAAAGTACCCCACGTCCATTTTCGTACCCTTAACAATTCATAAACATGTTAAAAACAAACTCATTGCCAAATAAACAATATTAATTCACATTTTAATTATAACACGTAGTATCGACATTAAGTGGTTTTAATTAAACCGTTACAAGATACAAAAGTGAACGTACACAAACAAACAAACAAGAAATTATCTTTTATCTCCTTTAGTCTCAGGTAAAAAGATAAAAGACCAAAGAGTACTCGTTAGTACACGTCATGGCTTACTATCCCATATGAAGGGCTTCGCCATTGTCTACGGTACGTGTACATACGGAATATTGATTATTGTCTTTGGTTTGATTGTCTCTGGTTCGGTTGACGCGGGAAAATTAAAGTCAGAATTAGTATTTGGAGGGAAACATTGTGTTGGTTATTTAGTTGTTAAAATACGTGATTTTAAAGTTGATTATTATTGAATTATTTGAAGATTTCTTTTTATAATTATCTTGAGTGTTGATCTAGGGTTTAGTAATCAGTAATAATCAGTTTAGTAGATTCATCAGAGATAGTTTGATAGACTCCCAACCTGGACTCATAGTTATTAGGTAGTAGAGCCACGCTGATTTCAGCACGACGGGTCGGCTCAACCGGGGTAGTACTACCCTCCCACAGAAGACCAACCTAAAGCGCCAGCATCCGTGCTGGTAGTGAGTGCGAGACCGGAGCCCCATTGTAGCAGGGGTGACATCGTGACAACTATGTGAGTGACACTACCAAAATGATTTTTACGTCCCCAAGCGTGGTGTGAAAAAGCATCTCACTTGGCCGCCATAGTGTGGGTCACTCACTGCATTGTCTGCATTTACAATGAGTGTGGTGACTACAACTCTTTGGATTCTATTCATGCTTTCCATCAGGAAGAGTAGAGTCACTTTGGTAGGCTCTTCATATAGAAGATATTCTGTGTCTGGGTGTAATTTATATATAATATGTATGTATTTAGTAATATAAATATGTACGAGGGCGGTCCGATAAGTACTTAGCCTACAAAAGAAAAACGAAAATTTTGGAAAAGTGGCGATTTATTTCTCCACATAGTCTCCTTTTAACTCGATACACTTAATCCAGCGATGTTCCAACTTCTTCAACCCGTCTGAAAAATACGTTTTCTGGAGGTCTGCAAAGTAGGCCTCCGTGGCGGCGATAACATCCTCATTCGACTTGAATTTCTGCCCGGCGAGTGACTTTTTCAAGTTTGGAAACAAAAAGAAGTCACACGGGGCCAAATCTGGCGAATACGGTGGATGGGGCAGAAGTTCGTAGCCCAATTCGACCAATTTTGCCGTGGCGACTCTGGAGGTGTGAGCCGGTGCGTTGTCATGGTGAAACAGGACTTTTTTCTTCGCCAAATGGGGCCGTTTTTCATGCAATTCGGCGTCGAATCGGCCCAATAATTCGGCATAGTAGAGCCCTGTGATCGTTTTGCCCTTCTCCAGGTAGTCAATGTAGATCACACCTTGTGAATCCCAGAAAACGGTGGCCATCACCTTTCCGGCCGATGGAACAGTCTTCGCCTTCTTCGGAGCAGGTTCGCCGGGTGAAGTCCACTGTTTCGACTGTTCCTTGGTTTCTGGTGTGTACCAGTGAATCCATGTTTCGTCTACTGTCACGAAACGACGCAGAAACTCCTTTGGATTGCGCTTAAACAGCCTCAAACACTCTTCTGAAGTGGTCTCACGGTTGCGCTTGTTGTCCGGAGTGAGCAAACGCGGCACCCATCGCGCCGACAGCTTTCTCATGCCCAAAATTTCATGCAGGATATGACCCACGCGGTCTTTTGAGATGCCTACTGTCTCAGCTACCTCGCGCACCTTCAATCGCCGGTCTGCCAATACGAGATCGTGGATTTTTGTCACGTTATCCTCCGTGGAAGCTGTTTTCGGAGCACCCGGGCGTGGCTCATCAAATACCGACGTGCGGCCACGTTGAAACTCGTTGAACCAATTTTTGACGGTCGCCATCGAAGGAGAAAGGTCACCGTACACAGCGTCCAAGCGCTCTTTAATTTCGCTACGCGATTTCCCTTCCAAAAACAAGAATCGAATCACCGACCGATATTGCTCTTTTTCCATTATTCTGAAATCCACGGACAGGCCCGTTTCCACACGCGATCAAAACAAAACTATTAGTCCGATTCGGCTGAAATTTTGACAGTAGCTGTCTACGGGAATGTGCTACATGATCGTCATTTTCTCTTGCGATAGTGGCGCCATCGGGCATTAAGGCTAAGTACTTATCGGACCGCCCTCGTATGTTTGTAGTCTGGTTACCGGAGTACCTAGTTTGGGAGGGCCGAGGAATACTTGTTCAGTTGTTATGTTAAATAATATATGTTGTCATTAGTAATAATTATCAAAACGATGTTATAATAACATTTCTCGGTAATATCTTTTCTTGGGCCTTTTTTGTTTTCTTTTCAATTTTTTTTTTGTGTAGATGATTAATAAAAATATGGGTGTTTGTTGCAAGCAAAAACTACTGAACTGATTTAGATGAAACGTTACAATAACATAGTTCATCAGAATAACACATAGGCTACAATTTACTAAGGTTTTGAGTAATTTCGCTATAATATAACGATAAGTATAAAGTAAGCCAGAAAATTTCCTGCCGTTTGAAGGTATTTTGTCGTGCCCTGCCCAAACCCTTGGAGTTACTCTACAACAACGAGCCGTGGGTTTGTTTGTTTTTAATATTTCTTAAGAAAAATCCGCGACAACATTTACCTTGAATGAGGAAGTCAATATATTCTTAGTGAGTCAAAAACATCTGATGCAGGGGTGACAGTTGTCGCAGTGTGGGCAATACGATGACTGTCATGCCTTTTACGTCCCCAAGTGAGGCGTAAAAAAGCATCATAATAGGCCGCCATAGTGTGGGTCACCATACTGCATTGTCTGCATTTGCAATGACTATGGTGACTACAACTTTTGGATTCTATTCATGCTTTCCATCAGGTACAGTAGAGTCACTTTGGCAGGCTCTCAAATAAAAAAAAAATAAAAAATATTTTGTTGTATTAATCTAATTTTATCTAAATAACACATTTATCGCTTTTCGTATTAAATATAAATGAACTTTGTAGTTAACACTAAGTATTTTGGACGAATCGTATCAAAGTTATCACGATAAGATTGAACTGAATGAAGCCACTAAGCGGCTACCACGAAACGGGGATGGGGGTTGGAGTAATGGTTATCTATACATATAAATATAATTGGAGTGTCTGTTTGTAATATTGAAATAATCGCTTTTTGCTACATGTATATGAATTTACATACGATACATACACCAAAATAACATTTTTTACAATTTTTTTCTGTCTGTCTGTCTGTTTTTTTCCAGCTAATCTCTGAAACGGCTGTACCGATTTTGACGGGACTTTTATTGGTAGGTAGCTGATGTAATAAGGAGGAACTCAGCCTACTTTTATTTTAGAAAAATAAAGTAATGTTGCAATGTCGAAGTACTGTCCAGTACCGCGCGCAGGTCACACGCATGCCACCACTGCGTCGTCACGTCAGGCGCCCCCCACCACTATATCACAAAGGCTGGAGTCGACAATCGAGAATTTTTTTTACATAAACGACAATTAAAAAAATTTTTGTTGGCTTATATGAACACAAGTTATATAAATTACACGTTGCGCTAAAAATGTACAAAAAACGACATTATCGCTAAGATACGGTTTTTTTGTAATCTTTATTTATATAGATAAGCGACAATTTTGCCTGTTTCACTCAAAAAGCGAATTTAAACTCTACAATCCATTCGTATAAGCAATATCTCTTTACTACTCTTGTCTTTTCTTCTTACTTACAAAATATTCTCAACTTTCTCTTTTTCCACAATCAGTGTTCTTAATTTAAAACTTGTTAAACATAGACAATTTCCAAATTTTTTGATTGTAAACAAGTCTATGACTAATGAAGCGTAGTCATCCTTGTGTTGACAACTTGTCTATTGATCCATAGAAAAAAAAAACAACTCCCAAACGAATTCGTACACATGTTACAGGGTTTGTAGTAAATCTAATTACGTGCGAACTTTCGTTAATGAAAAGACAAAATAAAATAAAATACGTAACCAACAGGTAAAGTTGGAACTGAGGAAATAAGGTAACATACCACTTTCTCGGCCGCAGTCGGTTAAGAAGGGTATAAACGGAACTCATCGGAATATATTCCGTAAAAACGACACACTGGAAACCGTGGAGTCGAGTTGCTGTTGAACTTTTTTGTTATTGTTTCTTTTTTTTCTATCTTAAGAGCCTGCCAAAGTGTCTCTACTCTGCCTGATGGAAAGCATGAATAGAATCCAAGAGTTGTGATCACCATGCAAATGCAGACAATGCAGTATGGTGACCCACACTATGGCGGCCTTGTGAGATGCTTTTTCACACCCCGCTTGGGGACGTAAAAGGCATGACGGTCATTGTGACAGTGTAAGGCTTACACAGTTACCACGATAACTGTCACTCATGTATCAATGGACCTCCGATCTCTAGACCAACTAAATAATAATTGAATAAACAAGAGATTGAGACTTACAGTAACAGTACAGTCAAACATTTGAGATCTCACCTTCTATGATAGGCTTTTAGATATCGTACTTATTATTTAAGTCATAAGTGACGCTTCACCTACATTTTGTTAGTCACTTCTAACCTTTTTGCAAACTTACTCCTATAGACAACAGGAAAAACAGGCCAAATAAAGATGCTATACATCAATAATGTCTTAAGACACGTATTCATATTACGTGGTACCATAATGCCTCATCATCATCAACACCCTTTTACAGTCCACCGCTGGACATAGGCCTCTCCTTAGCAAGAAGGTTTTGGCCTACTATACCACGCTGGCCAGACGGGTCGGAATAGGGTTTGTTTCAAGTTTTCCTTCTCTTTGTAATGATGTTGTCTTGTGTACTTGGTCCCTTAGTCGCCTCTTACGACATCCACGGGATGAATAGTGGTGGTAACACTGTGTATTCTAAATCCGTCACCACACGGATTTAATGCCATTATAACGTCATAATGCCTGTCAACCAAAAATATCAATATTTAAATTTGATTTTCTACTGTCTTAATTAAAAACGTGGATTATTTATTGCAGCAAACGAAGGAATACTATTGATTTTACAAGCTTCCGTTGTAATTTTATCGTTCTGGCTAGAAAGCTGGACTAAAAAGTAAAAAAAAACAACATTTTTAGACACGCGATTCCATGTCTTTGTTAGTGCAACCCGAGTATACCCTCGGAAAGCCGCTGCGACAAAACTTTTAATTATATCTCTGTCTCTCTCACACAAAAGTGTGTAAATATCGCTGTCTCATTTTAATATACATTATGCGTCCTGCTCGCACGTTTTGCATAGAAACACTCAATGTAACGAAGTCTTACTGCAAACATTGGTTAGTTTTGAAGTCTTATGACATTTGGATAGTCTCATACTTAACTTCGTGTTATCTTTGAAAGTGTCAAATAACAATGGGACATAGGCATAGTTTATACACGTTGGTGTAAAAAAAAAAATTAAAAAACAATTGTGTATTTGTTACAAAAAGAAACGCGTTATTTAGCTTGACATATTAACTGTTATGTGGTATTGCCTGCGACTCCGCTCGCGCGGCAAAAAGTAGCCTATGAGTTATTCTAATGTATAAGCTATATTAAGTAAGTTAAAGTAAAAAAAAATGTTGAAAAGTTTAACGATAAAGTGTCTTTTTTTTATATGAAGAACCTGCCAAATTGACTCTACTCTGCCTGATCGAAAGCAAGAATAAAATCCAAGAGTTGTGGTCACCGTACTCATTACGAATGCAGACAATACAGTATGGTGACCCACACTATGGCGGCCTTGTGAGATGCTTTTTCACAGCCCGCTTAGGGACGTAAAAGGCATGACAGTCATCGTGACAGTGTAAGACTTACACAGTTACCACGACAACTGTCACCCCTGCATCAATAGGCGCTAGGTACGCTGTTTGATATGGTACCATCAGATTTTGTACCATACGCAATCGAGCGAAAAAACCTAAAAATGTCTATCAGATCTATCAGATTTTTATAAAGTTTTCAGTGATTCAAACACGCATAATGGATTTGCCTATGAGATTGAGATGTTCTATCATAATAAAGTAGCCTATATCATTCTACAACCTTCTAACTGTCACCAGACACAAAATCCATAGCACAAAATCGCTCCGTTGCAACGTGAAAGAAAGACAAACATTCAAACAAACAAACACACTTCCACATTTATAATATTAGTAAGGATGTTTATCTGTATGTTAACAGATTAAAAATGCAGTGTCATCACCACTATTTTTTTTTCAAATTTCAATTTTTTTTTTAATTTTTATTATCCTCTCTCTACTTATTAACTACGCAGGCGATATTTTAGCGCACAAGTCTGTGCACAAGCACAGGTACACTCTCTGTTCCCTCACTATCACGATCCGACGTAAGTGCTATTTGACAGGACCAAGGGGAGATCAGGCGCAGTACCGACGGCTCTAAGAAGCACGAGGGACCTCACAGCATTTCTGTAACCAAAAAACCTCAATAACACTCAATAAACACAATTATTTTATCTTTTTAACGACAGTCATTATACGGGTTTACGTAAATGATAAAGTCTGTTAAGTACATAACAAATTAAGATATAAACGTGACGAAATAATATTCAATTTCTAGTAAAATAATTATTAATTTTAGCAACATCACTTTCCCGTTGTCACCTTCCCTTCTAACCAACATTCCCTTTCTTTGTACTACTCATTTTCCCATTCCCAAAGTGCATATCTTACGGACATAGGTTATCGTAAACGTAAGTGAGATTTGAATTATCCACCAGTGGACTATTAGTGTTAAAAATCTATAATAGGCTAGATGACACCTTAGTCAAATTAGTTACTGTTTATCATCTGTCAAAACGACAATTTTGTATGAAAAATGTACTAAATACCAAATTGTGACGTCACTTTAGACTACTCAATTGAACAATATATTTCACTGTATATTTGATTGAAATTCGTAATAATAATAAAAAGCTATGTTAATTGTATTTGCGGAGATGTTTCGCGATATTAGTTGTAATGAAGTGGACATTGGTATTTATTTACGATACAGTCATCTACGCAATTGTAAATAAATGACTATTTCATTAAATCTATTATACTTACTTAAATTTTACATTAGTAAACTAAAAACCTGACATAAATTTAAAATGTATTATCAAACAAAAGAGGATTTTTTATTCAACACGACACGTCATCATCATCACCAACAACATCATCAACACCTTTTAATTGACATAGGTCTCTTCATAGAAAAAAGTTTTTAGCTTATTATACCACCCTTTTTGTTAACGTGTGGAAACCCCCTCGGGCCGTTACCCGGGTTTACGACGAGGTGGTGTGTCGGAATTGGACTGACTAAAACCACACGGTGTGCCACTGTGGCAGGAGGGATCTGGGAACCGCTGCTATTACGACATCCAGATCCCTTGCTTACTATACCACCCTGGTCTGATGGGTTCGTTTTAAGTTTTACTTCTTTTTTCAATCTTGACTCGCGCTAGCTACATCTATCACCATGGGATGAATAGGAGTGATGACATTCCGTATACTTAATCACCACATGGATCAATAATGGAAATATATACACTAAGTGTATACTTTACATAAGTAGAAAAGGCGTCTACCTTTGTACGGACAAAATCGATAATACTTACCAAATAACAGTTTCGGTTAGAAGACTCAGGCTTGAACACAAAAGCCTGTGTTAGACACAGGCACGTGACCCAGAGCTGCTCGACCTATTGCCTCCACTCGCCAATCCGCTCAAAGAAAACTTACAATGTACACCCAATTTTCCCTTTTTTTTCTGAGCCTTTTTTCCAATCCAGGTTGGGGTCGGCTTCAAGCCTATTACGAAAGTACTGAACTGAGATTATTGACATGGAACCACTGTCACCAGACCTCCATACCTCAAGTTTTAAAAAGTTCTGTAGAAAAGCCGTTATCTGACATCTTACGACTGTTTTCCCACCCACTTTTCCCATCTAATCCTTAAAGTTTCCAGTTAACGGCAACGCGCTTGTCTCCTGTTACGTAAATGGAATTAAAAATTAAACTCGGCAACATGACGGCTTAAAACTACACCTCTGCCTACCTCTCTACGGTAACATATAAGCATATATTACATGTAATATAAGAGCAGATGGTATTTATTTAAGTTTAGCATTTTACCTGCATGTTGTAGGTATATAGTACAGAAATAATATAGCGAGATAAAACAGGGAAGTAAATGAAATATTCATTATTAATACAATATAAATGTATCAATAACCTTTTACAGTCCACTGCTGGACATAAGCCTCTCCTTAGCAAGGAGGTTTTGACCTACTATACCACGCTGGCCAGACGGGTTGGAATAGGGTTTGTTTCAAGTTTTTCTTCTCTTTGTAATGATGTTGTCTTGTATACTTTGTTCCCTTAGTCGTCTTTTACGACACCCACGGGATGAATAGGGGTGGTAACACTATGTATTCTTAATCCGTCACCACACGGACGATTATTATATATTAAAGATATTTAACAAAGTAAAGTACATGAATGGGCTCTACTGGGGCAGTACTGCCCTCTCACAGAAGGTCCGCCATAGCGTGGGTCGCCATACTGCACTGTCGTTATTTGCAGTGAGTACGGCGACCACCGTTCTTGGATTCTATTCATGCTTTCCATCAGGCAGAATAGAGTCACTTTGGTAGGTTGTAAGGCGCCAGCATCCGTGCTGTCGTGTTTCGTTGGTGAGTGTCAGACCGGAGACCCATTGATGCAGGGGTGACAGTTGTCGTGGTAAGTGTGGTAGCCTTACACTGAAACGATGACTTGCCGTTTACGTCCCCAAGCGAGGCGTGAAAAAGCATCTCACTAGGCCGCCATAGCGTGGGTCACCATACTGCATTGTCTGCATTTGCAATGAGTATGGTGACCACAACTTTTGGATTCTATTCGTGCTTTCTATCACGCAAAGTAGAGTCACTTTGTCAGGCTTTTAAACACGTGTATACACGATATAAAAAAAAAATGTGTGCGTGTACTAGCGTACACTCGTAAGAAGTGAAACTTCTTTATGACGTTATTTTTCAAAAAAATAATTTAAACCCGTCCGAAGTCGATGCAATCGCCACCTGGATTTCAAAAATGTAACTACTCAAAACGGGCCGCAAAATACATTGGAGACATTTACCAATCCCTACTCCGCTGGAGAAAGTATACTTCGAATCACGCGTGGTAGGGATAAGAAAAAGATGGCGCGTAACGGAAAAATGTGACGCGTAACGAAAAAATGTTACACTAAATTTTTTTCCAACCCCAATAAAGAAGTTTCACTTCAATAAGATATCTTTACTAATACTTTTGAATTCGAAAAAAAATGTCGTTCGACCTAACTGAGCCGGCTTGGACTTGAAATTTCCATTTATTAATATTTAATAAATAAACCATGTGTAAATCTAAAAATAAAACTGTCTTGTTGAAATTTTCGTGAATATTGAATATCATTGTCGAAAAAAAACTATTTGAATAAACATTAAAAAAAAAACACTTGTCTATTGTTTCTTCCCTTGCATAAATAACACAAGAGTCATTGTCTATGATATCTATTTAAAACATTTTTAAATCATGCTAATAATCATTGTCTATATTAAAAACATTAACACACGCACACTTGTAAAACTATTGTACCACACAATTGTATACTTTATTTAGATGGAATAGGGTTTAAAATTGCATTGGAAGTTGTTGTATAACCGTAAGTACGTTTGTAAGAGTAATATTTTCAATATATGTATATCGATGTGTGACAGAACCGGAATGTCTTCCATTTGTTGGACAGATTAGTATGGATGCGACAGTTTTTAATAGTGCTTAATTCTTAGACCAAAGGGTCAAGGTAATATTGTCTATACAGTATTGTGATTCGAGGCTGCTCTTGAAATAAGTACCTATGGCCGTGGGGCGCGTAAACGCGCGGTAGGGTTGCTCGTCCGCCGTGTTTTAATTTTAATTTACTACTTGAGTGTCTTTCCAGTTTTGCGATTGTGAATAATGTATTTCTAAATATAAAAATAATGCAATCTGTTCTGAATAAATGAATTTAAATTAAATAGGAAGTGTTCAATTTGTATGTTGTTTTTTTTTTATTAGTGGATTTAATTAAGAAATTTAGCGCTTTTATAACGATACTGAAAATTGTGTGCGCCTCGACTGAGACGTGCGGAAGGCTTTATTATTCAATTTGATATAAGGTTTTTTGTGGTAGGTTATTTTTTTACCTCTAGATGCGTTATTGAAGAATTCATGCAAGCAAAAACAACGCAATTATAGTATATAATGACTCTTTGCCAAATTAAATAATTACTGATTGTGTAGAGGCTATACTGAACGTAAGCGCGCAGGTATGAGTTGCTTTTTGAACGTTTGTATAAAGATAAAATACTGTTAGCTAATGTTACTGTGACAGGGTCATAGTTCGAAAAAGTTAGTTAAAGAAGAATAGTCAGAAAGCCATAGTTTAGTAGAAAAAAAATTTTTTGTAGTATTTTTGTTGCGTACTCCGGTTTGAATGCACAAATTGGTGTGTTGTGTTTTTGAATTGTTACATATTATACAGAGTTTCTATTAAGTAATTAATAAAAAGAACCATACGATTATTTCGTAAAGAGAATTTTGATTTTATTTTTTAATTTTATATATTTTATATTTGTCAAACAGTTTTCTTTTTAAGGTCAAGCCCTTCAAAAGGGAATAAAAGGAATTTTTATAAAATCAAATACTTGTCGTCCGTTTATTGAATTTTTAAAGGTTGCTATTGGCGAGCTAGAGAGTTATAATACTTTTACTAAAAATAGAATATATTTCTCTTTTGCTGCTTTGTTGAAGTCAATTTAAATCGCTTTGCAAACCCTTGAAGTAAATCCATGTATTTCTAATGTTAAATTACGCCTCGTACAGACGGATACACATTTGTATGTTTGTGTGTGTGTCATGGCGTTCAATGTAGACTCCACAATACCATAGACAAGACAGTTCGGAGGTTTTATTTGTGAAAAATTATAAAATAATATGAAATGCACACGTCTCGCACATGGCCGTCAGATTCCAAATTAAGCAGACCCTCTACTGTAGACACAAGGTTTTTAGATGTTCTTAATTGTTCATATCATAGGGAAATTACACCCAGACATTATTTGCCTGGGTGGAAATCGAACCCATAACCTCTGGCTAGTCACTAATCAGTGGACCAACAGGTCAATACCTCGTCCATGTTTCGGTTCAAATGGATCAGCTCCAACGAAATCATAGACAGAGGCTTCAGGTTCCAAATAATATCATTCGTGAAAAAACAGTATGGGAGAAAATTGATCCGTGTTTTTTCACCGAGTGATTAGTGGCGTGTGTGAGATGTGTCAAGTTTGATTTTTGTAAAATTTGACGGGCCTGTTAATCTAGTAGTTAATAACTCTGACTGCAAAAGCAGAGGTCGTGACTTCGATTCCCATCCAGAACAAATATTTATGTGATGAGGACTATTATTTGTTCTGTCTGTGGGTGTAATTTATCTATCATATATATGTATTTCGTAACTGCCTCGGTGGTGCAACGGTAGTAAATGCGACTGCTATGCTTGAGGTCTCGGGTTCGATTCGACCAAATATTTGTATGATGTGTAAATATTTGTCTCGGTGTTTGGGTGTTTTCTATGTATAATATGTATGTATTTACAAAAAGTATATAAGTATTCTATCAGTCGGTCTAGTTATCATAGAACAAGCTCTGCTTAGTTTGAAACTAGATGACGTTGTGTGTCGAATGTTCGAAATATTTATTTATTTTTTATTTTTTTATTTCGTAAAAGGCAACTAAGGGACCAAGTATACAAGACAACATCATTACAAAGAGAAGGAAAACTTGAAACAAACCCTATTCCAACCCGTCTGACTGGAATAGTAGGCCAAAACCTCCTTGCCAAGGAGAGGTCTATGTCCAGCAGTGGACTGTAAAAGGCTGATGATGATGTTTACCAGCAGTCTGGTTACCATAGTACAGGCTCTTTCTAATTAGGAATCAAAGAGCCGTATGTAACTCGTGTTATTTATTTATTTATGTATTATAATAAATAGGTGTATCTGTGAGTTTTGTTCGTCTGTTCATAGGACAGTTGTGACGGAGTGTGTTCAATGTCAAAAATGTGATAATTCGATAGCAACGCGAGGTATTCCTATTGAGTAGGTACAACTGAGCGATAACGCCACGATACACCGCATAATGTCTATCTAAGATTAACTAACATATACATCACTAGCTTTTGTCTGCGGCTTCGCTCACGTGGCATTTGATCTACCACATTAAGTTTCTTAACAGATCATTTTAGTTTTTTTTTAAAAAAGTATCCTATGTCACTTCTAATACCTTCAAGAACATGTGTACAAAATTTCATGATGATCGGTTGAGTAGTTTTCACATGAAATCGTGACAAACAAACTTACATTCGCATTTATACAGAGTGACTGGTGAGATACCTTCAATATTTGAGGACGTGATAGTATGCGAACATATATCATGAAATAAAATAACATAAAAACGAAATATTAAATAACTTGTTAGTAAAGTTCGTACACAGTACACCGAGAGCCCAGTATTTAACTGCGGAATACTTGGACACCGCGCGGCCGCACGTGTCTATCAACACAGAATACATAGGTACCTACACTGTACAGCTGTTGCCTATGTAGCGGGATGGAGGGCGGGGGTGGGTGCCGCCGCGCCGCTCGTGACTAGATCAACGTAAACAGTGCGGCGATCTTAGGGAGTATAATATCCAACTTTCACTTACTTTTTAGAGACATTTCGATAAAAAATAAGCACCTATTTTTTTATATCAAGTTAACGAGAATCGAGTACCGAGTACTCTCCATAAGTATTGAAGGTATCTCACCAGTCACGCTGTAATATTGGTGGGGATTTATATTGTGAAACATTATAATATCCTTACATATCTCACACGCGGCCCAATCTAGGTCTGATCCCAAAGCAGAGCTTGTACTATATACCTAAATACATATATATTATAGATAAATTACACACAGACAGAACAAACGATCGTGTTCAACATACAGTTATTTGTCCTAGGTGAGAATCGAACCCACAATCTTATCAGTCAAGATTACTGACCACTAGATGAACAGGTCCGTCGAACAAAAGGAAAATTTTAATACAAATAATGTATATACTTGGTGTCGTAAGAGCCGATTAAGGGAACAGGACAGCATCACTGTAAAGAGAAGGACAGCACTACTCAAACGCTATACCAACTCGTCTGGCCAGCGTGGTACTCTGGAACTTCTCACTCTTGGCAGTGCACGCTCCACAAAAAAACAGGTAGCTGACTTAGCAAAACATCGAATTACGGTCTTGGAGGGAAGTGATACGGTGGCTTCCACATACAGCGCCATCTATGGATGACACACTGAACTACGGAGCAACGGCTAATACTGTATCGTGGTATGGAAATTCTTACGCTAATTGGCATAAACACAAATTCGAAACATCAACCACGTTATGATCACTTTGCCTGGTCGGAGGATCCGACCTTGACATGACACTCGGTCCTCTACAGCCATAGTAAAGGCTGTTAATGAACACACACATTTTTTTTTTTTTTTGATAAGGACCTAGCTGTTGGCCTGGTATGGCCTCTACAACTTTACGCGGGCATTACGGTGAGCGCTGAGGGCTCTCAACCGGTCATTTGTTAAGCAACATAGCCCAAGGGCACCCCCTGTGGGATACGAACCTCGGCTTGGGGTGTTGCTGCTACGTTGGGGCGACCTACTCCCATGTTATGTATACGATTTACGCGGCGCGTATTCTGCCCCCGACGACGGGGACGAAAACGCGGACGGTTCCTATTCCTAGATTGCCTAGCTGTGTCCGCTCTACGTTGGGTGAGCGTGATTTCGTCATCTGGCTCTTCCAACGCGTGTCTGGGTCGTCGTAACTTCGAAATCCTACTTGGTGTGTATCCTACGGCCGCAACCACTAGAGGGTTGGGGTGAGTCGGAGCAGAGTCAAAGTAGCTACGGGAGCACTGTTTTATGAATTGCTTGATGGTCGGCAATCTGAGGTCGATGTGGAGATCGACGTTGCGTACATACCACGGTGCTCCCGTAGCTTTGCGCATGAATCTATTTTGTAGTGTTTGAAGCCTATGGATCCTGTGTGGCCTTACATGTGCGAATACTACACTACCGTACGTCATTATAGGACGTACGCATGACGTGTATAACCTAACTTTATTTTTTAGATCTAATTTCGAACGCGCGTTTAATAGATTGTGGAGACGTCCTAGCACGAAGGCAGCCCGGTTGCGGACTGCCTTGATGTGGGGGCCGAAGGTTAGACGGTCGTCGAGGGTTATGCCTAGGTATTTGGCCTGTCTAGCCCAAGGGATAGACTTGCCGAACATCCTAATCTGAGGGGTCTTCTCCAAAGGATACAAGCTTAGCTGTCTTCTGTGAAACAGCACCGCCTGGCTTTTCTCGGGGTTGACCTCTATCCTCCATTTCCGGAACCAAACGCTCAGTGCGTTGGCTGCGGTCTGGAGTTTTTTGGCTACTGTCGGGGGGTTCATTCCTGAGCAGTAGATAGCCGTGTCGTCTGCGAATAGTGCCGTCTGCACATGCCGATGCTTCGGAATGTCGCTGGTATACAGCGTGAAGAGTAGGGGGGAGAGCACGGACCCTTGTGGGACACCGGCTCGTATGGGGTGAGTGGAGGACAGTGACCCTTCTACTCGGTAGCGGAAGCTTCGATTCGACAAGTAGTCTCGTATGATGAGCACGAGTCCGTGTGGCACTCCCATGGTGAATAGCTTAAATAATAAGCCGTTGTGCCACACTTTGTCGAAAGCTTTCGCTACGTCAAAGAAGAGGATACCTGTGAACAGGTTGCGTTGAAGCCGATCGCTGGTGTATTCAACGATGCGGTGGACTTGGTGGACGCACGAGTGTTCGGTTCGGAAACCGAATTGCTCGTGGGGGACGAGAAGATTAGCATCGGCATACGCTTTCAGCCTATTGTAGATTAGACGCTCGTATAGCTTGCCTAATCCGTTAAGCAGACTGATCGGTCTATAACTGGTCGGTTCGGACTTTGGTTTGCCAGGTTTGGGTATCCCAATAACAACGGCTTCTTTCCATTGTTGTGGAAAGATGTTGTTTTTGAGTGCTGCGTTGAAAATGAACGTCAGCAGGACCAGTAGCCTCTCCGGAAAGAGTTTTAACACCCTGTTTGTGATACCGTCCGAACCGGGCGCCTTGCGAGCGTGTAGGCCCTTGACGATCGTTTCGACTTCTTCGGGGGTGACCGTGTCTCGGTCTGGTTGTGTATCTGTCATCCCCGTCGGCGTTGATGTTGACGTAGGAAGTGAGGTTATTAGGCGCTCTACTTCCGAATCAACTTCGGCTATTTGGTCCGAGTCGCAGTGTATTACGCTGGGCGTGCACTGATTCTCTAGACTCTCGGCCAGGCACTCTGCCTTTTCGATATCGTCGAATGCCGGTGGAAGGTTAGGTCTGCTTAGAGGAGGCATACAGGTGATGGTGTCTCTCTTAAGCGAGCGGGATAGCTGCCAGAAGGCAAGGTGGGTAGGTTCAAGGTCTTGTAGTGTCCTATCCCACCTGTCTTGGCGCATTTGATCGATGCGCGACTTGACCGCTCTTTCTAAGCGTCGTAACCTGATCCTGTTGGCTTCGCATGGATATCTGTCGTAGGCTCGTACGGCGGCGTTCTTCCGCCTCAGCAGCTCACGTACGTCATCGGGTAGGTCCCAGCGGCGATCGTTCGTCGCCGGTGCCTCCCGAGTGCATTCGTTAATTAACGATTGCACGTGAGCTGTGAGGGAGTCGATCGCCATCGTGGTGTCCTCTTGGCTAATTACGAGTATATGGTCGGGTATCCTATCTAGATGCACGGACGAGGTTGCCTCGAGTTTTGTCCCGAGGCGCCTCCAGTCCGTGATTCGTCTAGTCGGGGTACGATGACCTGTGTCGATGGGACCCAGTCTGGGTGCGAACTCCATAACCACAGGTCTGTGGTCTGAAGTTAACTCGTGAAGCACCTCTACTGAACACAAACGTAGGTTTATGTTCTTTAGGAGTGCCACGTCCAGAATGTCGGGTCGGTGAGACACGTTGTGCGGATAGTGGGTCGGTTCGAGCGGGGCGATGATGTCGAACGCTAGTCTATTCGAGAGCGACTCCAGGGCTCTGCCTTTGGCGTTGGACTGGTGACAGTTCCAAAGGGTGTTTTTGGCGTTAAGGTCGCCGCCGATTATCACGGCGTCGCTCAGTACTAGCAGCGCTCGGAGGTCGCTCTCGAGTAGTTGCCGATTGGGCGACAGATAGGCTGAAACTAGCGTGATCGATTGGTGTCCGGTCATGCCTATTCGACAGACCGAAGCCTCGATGCTAGTCAGCGCAGGCGGATCCATAGGTACGCAGTGAAGGGACCTTTTGTAATACGAGTATATGAGAGTTCCCCCTAGCGCAGAGTCAATCCTATCGTTGCGGACCACAGAGTAGTTCGCAACGTTTGGGTTTCTCTGCGAGGGTTTCAAAAAGGTCTCTTGCACTAGCAATATGTCGAGTTGGTGTGCCCTAAGAAATTCGCCAACTTCATCTCGTTGCCTACTGATGCCGTTGGCGTTGAAGTACCCTAGCTTGAGTGATCGTGGTTTGACTCTGCTTGTCGGTGTCCTATCCATATTATGGGTTGCATTTGAATGCGCCTAACTTCTCGAGTACGCTCGAGTATCTGATACTGACGTTGAGGAGGGCCAACGGATTGCCCTCGTTCTGACGTATTAAATTAGCGAGCTGGCGTAGCTCGCTAAAATCGATCGCACTCGCGAACCTTGCCACTAGGGATAGGTCCGGGTCGATCGTTTGCGGTAGTTGGCTCCTGTAGTCGACGACGAGCGGCTTGGGCCCTCCCTGGAGAGGTTTAGTGGGCGTGGGCACGCCGGAGGCTGCCTTTGCGGGTACTGGGGCAGGTATGGGGACCTGCATCGTCTTCCGCACGGGCAGAGGTGGGAAGGTCTCCCCCGTCGTCCTGGGAGTGGCCCAGGCGTTCGTCTTCGGCAAAGGAGCAGCTGTAAAGCTCCCCCCGGTCCCTGCAGTGGCAGCAGCAGCAGCAGGGACGACTGGGCGGGGACGCTGAGGTCCTTTCGCCTTGGGGGTTTTAGGCGCCTTCGGGCAACCTCTGTAGTTGGCGGGGTGGCCTTCTTCGCCACACAGCACGCACGCGACTGGGGCAGTGCAATTGGCCCTGTCTTTGGGCCTTTTGCACTCCTCCGTCGCGTGGTCTTCCAGGCACTTGACGCACCTTGGGCGGGCGAAGCAATTTCGGGCCGAGTGCCCGTAGAGCTGGCAGCGGTGGCATTGTGAGATGCCACTTCTTCGGTGAGGTGGCTCCACGGTTATCCCCGACAGCCCACAGACGGATGACATCTTGAAGATGTCCTTGCCGGCGGGGGTGTCGTCGAGAGTAACCAACACCATGTCGTATACGACGTTGGTGCGGCCTTTAACCATCCGGTGTACCTCATGCACCGGGTAGTTGGGTGTCAAGGCTTGTTTGATCTCCTCGGGGGAGATCTCCTTGGGCACGTTGCGAACAACGACACGGAGCTTTTTGTCCTCCGGCAGAGTGTACGTGTGGTAACTCACGTCCCTCTCCCGAAGGAGCTTCGAGAGCGCCCTGTGGTCGCTCGCGGTGGCTAGGGCAACTTTGATGCCCTGTTGGGTGCTACGGGCAGAGTGGTAGCGGATGCGGCGCTCGTTGCACCAGGTGGAGATCGCCGTCCATCTCGATTTCTCTTGTATGAATATCGGAGGAGGGGCGGGGATCCTTGGCGCGGCCGCCGAGGCGTCGACGATAGCAGGCGTGGACCTCCCTGAGGGGGAGTTGCTGCCCTTAGGCCTCGGAGAGGCGCGAACGGGGGCGGGTGCTGTCGAGGTATCTTTATCCTCTGACAGCTTTGGGGCCTTGTTTGGGCCTCCTTTGGCCTTACGGCTGCGTTTCCGTGAGGAAACTACGGAGAAACCTTCTTCGTCTTCGTCCTCTCTTGAAGAGGACTCTTCCTCGCTGCTCTCGGAGGGGGAGGAGGGGGACTCTGGCTGTCCCTTTTCGCGTTCGCGTTCGTGGTCTTCACCCGAACTCGCAGCGGGCTCTGGAGACGCTTCTGTCTCCATCTTTTGATGCGCCTTCCGCGCGACCATGTTCCCGTACCTCTCCTGGAGTACGGCGAAGACGACTGGGTCTGCGAGGAGGTCCTTCATTGATAACTTCTCCATGTCGGCGGTTTGGGTGCTGTGCGTATCGCGTGGCACGCGACAGCAACAACAACAACACCACCACTATCAACAACTACGACTTTGGATGTACGCGTCCTGTTCACAAAAACACTAACCGCAGTGAGCGCAGTATGCCGCAAACGGGCGACCGTTACGACACACCGACACACAACGGTGACGTAGGCGGCGCGACGGCGCGAAGCGACAGGTGCGGCGTGGCGCGGGCGCGATGTCGCAGCGGGAGCACTCGAGCACTTGTCAGACACGTCCACTCGGGACGCGCGTCGGAAGCGGAATGAACACACACAAATACACTCACGCTTTTTATCCAAGAGCGGGTAGACAAAGAAGTGTTAAACGCATATTTTTTCACAAAAAAAAATTAATCCATTGACGTCAACTGGGCTCATATATTTGTAAATTTAAACACAGATACGAGAGCATGTCATTCTAATCATTACACAACATTTACCCTGAATGGAAATCGAACTCACGACCCATAGCGTAGCAGTCAGGGTCACAAACCATGAAACCAAAAGTAATTCTTTTAAATAATTATTTTCCTTAACAAGAAAAGAGGTTAATCAAAGTCCTTGCCGTTTTAAGGTTAAACAAAGTGGAGAAAAACAATCAAATGCCTTTCGGGATCTACAATTTATCCATTTCTTTCAATCAAGAAATCATCCCCACTTTACGTATTGTGCAAGTACCCTCCATTTGACCAAACTATGGAAAAAGTAGAGTACAATAATAGTAATGGTAGTAGAGCCACGCTGATTTCAGCACAAGCGGGCTCGACCAGGGCAGTACTACCCTCCCATAGAAGACAAACCTAAAGCGACAGCATCCGTGCTGTCGTGTTTCGTTGGTGAGTGTGAGACCGGAGGCCCATTGATGCAGGGGTGACAGTTATCGTGGCAACTGTGTAAGCCTTACACTGTCACTATGACTGTCATGCCTTTTACGTCCCCAAGTGGGGTGTGAAAAAGTATCTTACTAGGCCGCCATAGTGTGGGCCTCCACATTGCATTGTCTGCATTTACAATGAGTATGGTGACCACAACTCTTGGATTCTATTCATGCTTTCCATCAGGCAGAGTAGAGTCACTTTGGCAGGCTCTTCAAATAGAAAAAAAATAACGAGGCAGTTCAGTTCAGTATAGATAAATATATAATAATATTATATATTTTATTTTTTAAACGGACAACTCTCGCAGTTATAGACCTTATAAACACACAAGAAATGAATACAAAGAATACCCAGACTATTAACTGACGAACTCTGCCAACTGATCTCATCCTCTCCGTTCCTCTTCAGGACAACTCGTGCTGGCCTTGGAAGTCACCGTTTCAGAATGGTTGACATACGCTCCCGAACTAAACGGTTCGGCTCCTCCTTCCTGTGCGAATCAGTTAAAACCTGGAGTTCATTACCAGCGCACATGTTTCCCTTCCACTACGATCCTGGGTCCTTTGAGCGAGGCGTGAAAAAGCATCTCACTAGGCCGCCATAGCGTGGGTCGACATACTGCACTGTCTTCATTCGCAGTGAGTACGGCGACCACCGTTCTTGGATTCTATTCGTGCTTTCCGTCAGATAGAGTGGAGTCACTTTGATAGTTTGCTATGAAAAAAAAAAGACTCGAGGGATACGTGGGGTTTGAACCCCCACTCAGCGCAGTAGAACCACTACACCATCCGAGTAGTTATTCGTGTAATATTTAAAGAAAAACTGAAATAAATAAAGTAAATATGTATTAGTAATACGCATAAGTCGTATGTTTGGTGTGTTGCGTCATTGTGCGTCTACGAGTGTGTTTGTATGTGTATATAAATAGATCTCTTTATACGCTCTGTAGTGACAAAATGAACTATTTATTTATAACAAATAGAGATGGTTGTATTTATAAGTAGAGAGATAAGAGAATGTTCATGTATTTGACTGGATTTTGCCACTTCCACACTATTTTTACCGGGTGTAGTCCCTCCCACACGGTCATCATTGCCTCTCCTATACACCAGGGTCGCTCTTTTGGAGCAAAAAAGGGGTCATCTGCAAGCCGTAGGCAGATGGCCCGAGGTACGTCGGGGTTTCAGGGATATCCTTTCTAGGGTACACCTGATTCCCTGACTACTGGTACCTGAGACGGTGTGCGGTTTTTGATCAGTTCGAGTTCGACATAACCACCAGTAGGTGGTATCCGGGGGGATTTCCGCACAGAAAAAAGAAAGGGTCAACAGTAGTGACCTAGGAACACACCGAGTTATGACACTGAGGTAGTTATAACAATTCTTAAACCATCTTGGAACTTGCAACGAAATAAGATGTTAATTGGAGAATTTGGAAGTATAATAGCTTTTACCCGCGGCTTCACACGTGTTTATGTCAGTTATTGCAGTAAATAGTAACCTATATATTATTTTGATATATAAGCTATGTTATTATAAAGTTTCATCCAAATCTGATCAGTAGTTTTTGCGTGAAAGAGTAACAAACATCCATCCTCTCAAGCTTTCTCGTTTAAAATATTAGTAGATATATACTTAGTCTGGCCATAAATACTGTTACACTTAATTATAAAAAAATATTACATTTGAATTTCGAATCTGTCATTTTTATACGATTGTTCATTGTGTTTTCTCATTTTGGCGCCAATACATTGTAAAATATTTTGCGATATTAAAATGGTGTGGGGTGATAAAGAGAACCGAATCGCTGTGATAGCATTACACAAAGTAGGTATGGAGCCAAATGCAATTTTTAAAACTCTCCATACACTTGGTATTAGTAAAATGTTTGTGTACCGGGCTATTAATAGGTACAATGAGACCTCCTCTGTTTGTGACAGAAAAAGATCTGGCCGTCCACGTAGTGTTCGTACGAAAAAGGTGGTCAAAGCAGTAAGGGAAAGAATTCGAAGAAATCCTGTCCGAAAGCAAAAGATTTTATCTCGGGAAATGAAGATAGCACCTAGAACCATGTCGCGTATTTTAAAAGATGACTTAGGACTTGCAGCCTATAAGAGACGCACTGGCCATTTCTTAACTGATAATTTAAAGAAGAATAGGGT
The DNA here is from genome assembly GCA_949316085.1 of Hypercompe scribonia. Classification (NCBI taxonomy): domain Eukaryota; kingdom Metazoa; phylum Arthropoda; class Insecta; order Lepidoptera; family Erebidae; genus Hypercompe; species Hypercompe scribonia. Next base: position 11,684,343 of record OX438994.1, read on the forward strand.
GGTAAAATCGAAACAACTACTGAAGCGGTACGCAAAGGGAGGTCACAGAAAAATTTTGTTTACGGATGAGAAAATTTTTACAATTGAGCAACATTTTAACAAACAAAATGACCGTATTTATGCTCAAAGCTCTAAGGAAGCTTCCCAATTAGTCGACAGAGTGCAACGTGGACATTATCCGACTTCAGTGATGGTTTGGTGGGGTGTTAGCTATGAAGGAGTGACTGAGCCATATTTTTGTGAAAAAGGTATCAAAACATCGGCACAAGTGTATCAAGATACCATTCTTGAGAAGGTAGTTAAGCCCCTTAACATCACCATGTTCAATAACCAAGTATGGTCCTTCCAGCAAGACTCGGCGCCGGGTCATAAAGCTCGGTCCACGCAGTCTTGGTTGGAATCGAACGTTTCGGACTTCATCAGAGCTGAAGACTGGCCGTCGTCTAGTCCCGATCTTAATCCGCTGGATTATGATTTGTGGTCAGTTTTAGAGAGTACAGCTTGCTCTAAACGCCATGATAATTTGGAGTCCCTAAAACAATCTATACGATTGGCAGTGAAGAATTTTCCCATGGAAAGAGTGCGTGCTTCTATTGATAACTGGCCTCATCGTTTAAAGGACTGTATTGCAGCCAATGGAGACCACTTCGAATAAGCTTTTTATATTTTTAATTGTTTTATATTTATGTATTAAACTGACACACTGTAAAAGTAATAAATGTTATTTGCAGTTAACAATTTTCTTTTTTCTTTATTACAATATTTATGGCAAGACTAGGTAGTTACTGTTTATCATCTGTCAAAACGACAATTTTGTATGAAAAATGTACTAAATACCAAATTGTGACGTCACTGTTTTAGACTACTTAATTGAACAATATATTTCACTGTATATTTGATTGAAATTCGTAATAATAATAAAAAGCTATGTTAATTGTATTTGCCAAGATGTTTCGCGATATTAGTTTTAATGAAGTGGACATTGGTATTTGTTTACAATACAGTCATCTACCCAATTGCCTGTAACTTGATATTATACTGCATGAACTAATTTGTTTACCATAAAAGAGGTTACAGCTTTTTTTTTACGTGTGGAAACCCACTCGAGCCGTCACCCCACCGAGGTTTACAGCGGTGTGGTGTGTCGGAATCGGACCGACTAAAACCACACGGTGTGCCTCTCTCGCCTGACATAGGAAGGATCCGGGAACAGCTGTTATTACGACATCCAGGAAAGAGGTTATAGTCAGTTAACCTTAAGATATATGCTGTTGCGGACTCTTTGTAGAAATTTGACAGGGAAACAATTCTCTCATACATTATGTTTAGCAATGGAAGCTCTCAAAAAGAATATTTTTCGCCAGTTTTTGCAAAATAATTCATTGATATTCCGCTCTTTTTTGTTGTAGCATGATGATATACAGCTTAAAGCCTTCCCTGATAACTGGGTAACCTAAACTGAAAGAAGTTTTCAAATCTAACCACTAGTTCCTGAGATTAGCGCGTCCAAACAAACAAACAAACAAAGTCTTCAGCTTTACAAAATGAGTACAGATTGTTTAGATAAAATTCTAAACGCCTCGTGATTTGGAAGGGTTGGCTTTGAGATTTCACTTTCTACACCTCTCACTTTAGCAAATGTCAACCCCTTGATCAAGTAACGAGTCTATACGGAGGGGTTGAGGGGTTTTGCCCTTCGCCAATCATTCATACTTTAGTGGTTTACTTAACTCCAGAAGGGGTCACGCGTCGCGGCGTTCTTCTCGCTTTCCGCGGTGGGCTGTAGCCAAATTAAATAGGGACCTACTAGAGGAGGCGGCCATTATTCACTCTTGGCTGTCTCCGCAGGCCCCGACCGAGGAGGTCGACATGGGGGCTGGTCGCTTCTGTGATGCCATTGCGCAGATATGTGATGCGGCCATGCCACGCATCCGAGGTTGCCAGCCTCCACGGAAGGAGGTTTACTGGTGGTCCCAAGAGTTGGCGGACCTCCGCGCGGCCTGTACTCGTGCCCGGAGGTCCTACACCCGTAGTCGGCGGCGACACCGCGTAGACGGCGAGGAGGACCAGCTTCATGAGGAGTACCGAGAGGCGCGGAAAACTCTGAAGCTGGCCATTAGCCGCGCCAAAGAAGTGAAGAGGAAGGAGATGCTGGAGGGTCTCGATCGTGACCCCTGGGGTCGCCCTTATCGTGCGGTGCGACAAAAGCTCCGCACGTCGGGCCCCCCCCTTACAGAGACACTCCAGCCCAGCTTCCTGCGGGAAGTGGTCGAGGGTCTTTTCCCGCAGCGGGCGGAGCACACACCCCCGTCGATGGCCTTCATGGTCGAAGACGACGGGGGACGGAACGAAGATAATGTTCCGCCCGTCAGGGAATCGGAGATAGGGGCGGTCGTTCTACGGATTCGCTCTAAGAACACCGCCCCTGGGCCAGATGGGATACCTGCCCGAGTGTTGGCGCGAACCCTCGACCACATGTCGGATCACCTCGGGGAAGTCCTAAACGCTAGCTTGGCGTCCGGGCGCTTCCCTGAGGGGTGGAAGAGCGGGAAGCTGGTCCTGCTACGGAAGCCGAGACGGCCGGCCGATTCGGTCGCGGCTTATAGGCCCATCGTGTTGCTGGACGAGGCGGGTAAATTGTTTGAGAGGATAATCTCTGCCCGCATCGTCCGGCACCTCTGCGAGGTGGGCCCCGATCTGTCGGACGCCCAATACGGATTTCGAGCCGGGCGTTCGACGGTCGATGCTGTGTTGCGCCTGAGGGCCGTGACCGAAGAGGCGGTGAGCTGTGGCGGCGTGCTGCTGGCGGTGTCGTTGGACATCGCCAACGCATTTAATAGTCTGCCATTTAGCTGCATCAGGGAAGCACTCCACTACCACGGGGTGCCAGAGTACCTGAGGCGGCTTGTGGCAGACTATCTTGAGGAGCGTACCGTCATGTACGAGGACCGAGATGGTATTTTGAGGCGGCGGCCCATGTCGTGCGGTGTTCCACAGGGGTCTGTCCTCGGACCACTCCTGTGGAATATGGGATACGACTGGGCCCTTCGAGGTCGTCTTTCCCCCGGGCTGGGCGTAATTTGTTACGCCGATGACACATTGGTCACGGCCCGGGGGGCGAACTTTCAAGAGGCGGCGCGCCTGGCCACCGTGGGAGTCTCTTTGGTGGTCGGGCGCATTGAGGCGCTGGGTTTACGGCTGGCTCCAGATAAAACGGAGGCCCTTTTGTTTCATGGGCCCCGTCGTGGTCCACCCCTCGGCGCCTCTATCATTGTCAATTCGGTCCTCGTACCGATTAAGGCCCAGATGAAGTATCTGGGCCTGATCCTAGACGGCAGGTGGCTCTTCGACGAGCACTTCCGACAGCTTACTCCAAAGCTGGTCGGCGCTGCTTCTGCCCTTGGGCGACTTTTGCCCAATTTGGGTGGAGCCAGCGTCGCGACGAGACGGCTATACACGGGGGTTGTCCGGTCAATGGCGCTGTATGGTGCACCGGTGTGGGCGGCGGCTCTGACCGCCCAGAATAGGGCTCGCCTCTGGCACCCTCAGAGGATATTGGCGGTTAGAGCCATACGCGGTTACCGCACCGTATCGACGGAGGCGGCGTGCGCCTTGGCCGGAACTCCCCCGTGGGATTTGGAGGCGGAAGTGCTCGCCGAAGTTTATCGGCGGACGGCTGACTTCCGGGCGAGTACCGGCATACGGCCCCCGCCCGAAGAGATACGCGAGTGGCGAGAGGCCGCTCGTCGAGCCACGATGGCTCGTTGGTCGTCCCGGCTGGAGGCTCCACGTGCTGGCTTTGCCGCCGTGGAGGCTCTCCAGCCGGTCATCGCCGAGTGGGCAGGGCGGCAGCACGGGACCCTTTCCTTCCGACTGACGCAGGTCCTTTCCGGGCACGGTTGCTTCGGGAAGTATCTGCACTCGGTCGTCAGGAGGGAATTGAGTCCCGCCTGTCACCACTGCGACTGCAGTGAGGACTCGGCTCAGCACACGCTAGCAGTTTGTTCCGCTTGGGCGGCGCAGCGTGGGGTCCTCACTGCAGTTATTGGAGGTGATCTCTCGCTACCGGCCGTCATACGCTCCATGGCCGGTAGCGACAGTTGTTTTACCGCGGTCGCAACCTTCTGCGAAGACGTAATTTCGCGGAAGGAGGCGGCGGAGAGGGCCCGGGAGGACGATCTCCACTCGGACCCAATTCGCCGCCGGCGAGCCGGGCGGCGGAGGCGCGCATACCAGCGCCTCATGCCGCCTTGAGTGTGGCCGCGGGTGGACGGGACAGGTTTTCCCCTCCATCCGCTATAGTGGCCAGCCGCGAGGAGGTGATGTGCACGTGTGCCGTACGTCACCTAAATAGAGAGTTTATCCGCAGATGGTGCCCGCTTTAGCGGGCAGGCGCTAGGAGGGAACTGGATATCGTAACAGCAGCGGTTCCCGGATCCCTCCTATCTCAGGCGCAGAGTGGCACACCGTGTGGTTTTAGTCGGTCCGATTCCGACACACCACCCCGCCGTAAACCCCGGTGGGGTGACGGCTCGAGGGGGTTTCCACACGTTAAAAAAAAAAAAAAAAAGTGGTTTACTTAACTATTTTGTGATTGTCATCTCTTTGTACTTTCGAAGACTTTATTGGTAAGTATAATACGTCGGAAATCACAGATCTTTACCCTGTGAGGTAGACAGAGGACAATTAAAAATTCAAATCAACCCTCTGTAATTTTTATCCCTCTTAATACGTAATACGCAAACTACAAAGAAATAACTTTACATCTATATATGTATACAAAAGAAAGTGTGGTTACACCACTTATAACTCAAGAACGGCTGAACGGATTCAGCTGAAAATTGGTGGGGAGGTAGCTTAGAAGCAGGAGACGGACATAGGATACTTTTTATCCCGTTAGAAAGGGTTTAAGTAAAAACAATCTGCTTATTTATTGCCTTTAAGGCGGAACAGAGTTCGCGGGGTAAGCTAGTTGTTTAATGAATAGATGAAACATTGAATTATACCCAGACAGACAAATGATAGCGTTCATCTCACAGTGAAGATGTTTTTTTTTTTTAAGAGCCTACCAAAGTGACTCTACTCTGCCTGATGGAAAGCATGAATAGAATCCAAGAGCGGTGGTCACCATACTCATTGCAAATGCAGACAATGCAGTATGGTGACCCACACTATGGCGGCCTTGTGAGATGCTTTTTCACGCCACGTTTGGGGACGTAAAAGGCATGACGGTTATCGCGGTAGTGTAAGGCTGACACAGTTACCACGATAACTGTCACCCCTGCATCAATGGGCCTCCGGTCTCACACTCACCAACAAAACACGACAACACGGATGCTGTCGCTTTAGGTTGGTCTTCTGTGAGAGGGTAGTACTGCCCCGGTCGAGCCGGCCGTGACTCTACTAACTATAAACTTACTATGTACTAGCTGATGTCGGCCACGGCACAAGTGTGTGCGCAAACACAGGTGCACTCTCTGTTCCTTCACTTACATAATCCAATGGGTCGGTTTTCCGACACGACCAGAGAGAGATCAAATTTGTCTCACAATATTTGTCACAATATTTTTGTGGGAATCAAACCTACCAACCAGCAGTCAGAAACAATAAAATAAACCTCCTCATCATCATCAGTCTATCCCAGTCCACTGCTGGACATAGGCCTCTCATCTGCTCTCCTCTCTAACGTCGTGTAAATTCGTAAACAACATCTTTATTTACAAATAGCGTCTACTTCTAACACAGTTGACAAAGATACCCACTATAAATTATTTATTTCCCATAAAATTTCCTTTCCAAAGTATGCGTTTATTTGTCAATGTGACCGTGGCCTTACTTCCCCGCGAGTGTGCACGAGCCCTATCCATTGCTAATAATAATACTAGCGCAAGCTTCACGGCGCGGTGCTTAGTATCGATAAAACTATCGATACTTTGTAGCTAATTAAAGATGACGTCGATAAGCGTTTAGATATAGTTATCAACACATAAACAGACTGCATGGGTGACGTAGTGGTTTAAGCGGACATCTCGCTGCCACAGTGTTGTGGGTTCGATAACTACGTGGTACAATTTTTTGTGTGATCCATGAATTGTTGTTTGTGGATTGGGTGTTTTTGTGTCCATTGCATGTCTGTCTGTGAAGTCCACCGTGTCACGGGATGTATTCCCAGTACGGGATTAGTCTTTAAAAAAAATGCGAATGTCAGTTTGTGTGTTGTTGTTTGTGTCCCTAACCGAGCGCCGCAAATTTTTTTTGTATTATCAAGGGTACTCAAATGGTTAAAACCCTTTTATCTGGAAAATAAATGGCTTTCAATTTATATTTATTTATAATATGTAAAAACTATACAATTACGAGTCATCATCTCACTAGAACCAGCAACGAAGAGGTATTTTGGAACAGACTGAAACTATTGCCGACGCAAATGATTTTATGTAAGGGTTGGGCATAACCTATGAAGAAATAACTGAATAGCAGCTAGTGAAATTAATACATGAAGGAGGCCTTGTCCTCATTTCCTTAGAAGAGAGCAGTACTTGACAGAATCTATATTAATGAAAACAAAGTCGCGTGCAATTAAAAGGTAGCTGCGCTTAGCGTTGCCAATGAAATGAGTTATAGCCATTAAAAAGACACGACACTTAAAAGACAAATGTTCTTTAATGAATAATTAGAAGGTTATATTTACAATGTGGTAGAAAGTCTAGTGTACGTTTTACATTGTATGTGACTGATATTTAATAGGTAATGTTAAACAATGTTGTTTATTGCAAAGAATGTAAAACTTTACATTCTTTTTGATGTTCAAATGTCTATTTAGTCATCTCATGTGGTGTTTAATATCACTTCTCCTAAAATAAACATGTTTTAAATCTATCCTGTGCATATGTTTCCCTCTCACTACGATCCCGGGTCCTGTAAGCGGGGCGTGAAAAAGCATCTCACTAGGCCGCCATAGCATGGGACGCCATACTACACTGTCTTCATTCGCAGTGAGTACCGCTCTTGGATTCTATTCATGCTTTCTATCACTTTGGTAATTTTCTATAAAAAAACAAAAAATCTTAGATATTTTATACACATAAACCTGCCTTTTTTTTGCCTCTTTGTTACAACTGTATTAAAATCGGATGCGTATTTTGGAAGATTTAAACATACAAGTACAAAAAGTTACTTCATTATGTACTATACTTGTAAAGTACTACATCAATTCGTGATTAATCAGCAACTATAACGGTAATTTGGTTTTATTTTTTTAAATCAAACCTCAGTTAATTAAGAAAAGAAACTAAACTAAATATTTTATATAACCTTCTGCCGCCTATATATGTAATAGTAACTAATGCCCTTTGTTTCGCTCACATGTACAGATTTTTTCTCTGATTTGCCATATAAGTGTAAAAATAGTTAAATAATAATAAAAAAAATATCGATATTTTCATGACAACTTGTCAGCCCTACCGGCCGTATCCATTTAGTTTGACAAGTATTCGGTTTCATATGCCGCTGTGTTAGTGCGTGTGTGTGTACGTGAGTATGTGTGGGTGTGTGTCAGGGTTGTGGATTATTATAATTGATGTTAATAACTGCGCGTGAGGAAAGGATGGGTTGTGTGTGTGTGCTGCGAAGTTTGATGAAGTCACCGTGATGGTGTTTTAACGGCATTTAATTGCGTGTGACAATTTTGAATGTTAGATTTTTGAATTATTTATCGTCCAAAGTACAAGGTACAAAAATTTTGATTTATAATGTGCTTGAAATAGAAAATTGTGGATATTTATGACAAAGACAAGAAAACTAATGCGATGAAAAGTGATTACCGTTGCCTACATACAAACCGAGAATCGCAAAAGCTTTGACGGCCTTTGGGGTGGGAGTAGCCCCTTTTTTCACAGATTTAAACGTCGTACCGGTCCAGAAATACCCCAGACGGAGGAAGATGTCTCACCAATATATTATACATATAAAAATAATAGTCTGAAGTAATTTAACAATAGATTTGAGGGTCTTAATATTTGAAATATGAATCATTACAAAGAATTACCTACTTCCTGTTATCACTACGCCGTTTGAAGGTCGACTGGCAGAGAATGCCGAAGTTGGTTCAATACTGTAAATGAATAAAGTAAAAAAAATAAATAAAAAAACCAGTTCAATGTGTGAAACGATTAAAGTATATTTAAAACCGCAAAGTATATTGTAGTTAAATGTTATGAAAACGTTATTGGAGGTTTTACATACTATGATTAACGTGAAAAATAAATACTATGGCGACCACAACTCTTGGATCCTATTCATCCTTTCCTTCAGCCAGAGTAGAGTCACTTTAACAGGCACTTAATTAAGAAAAAAAGGAAAAAACAATTCTCGGTTTCTGGTTTGATTACCGCAAAGGCCAAATGTTTGTATGATCTGTAAATATTTGCTTCGGAGTTTCGGTGTTTTCTAATTTTTTTTTTTATATTTAACCTTCCAAAGTGACTCTATTATGCCTGATGTTACCAGCTTGAAATACTAGCCTTTTTTACTCGACTACGGCAAAAACGATGTTTTAAAGTCTATGTGTATGTTCCAACGTAGTGCCTAAACTACTGAACCGATTTATATTAAGAGCCTGCCAAAAGTGACTCTACTCTGCCGGATGGAAAGCATGAATAGAGTTCAAGTGCAGTGGTCGCCATACTCACTGCGAGTGACGACAGTGTAATATGGTGACCCACGCTATGGCGGCCTAATGAGATGATTTTTCACGCCCTACTTAAGGGACCCGGGATCGTAGTGGGAGGGGAACACGTGCGCTGGTAATGAGCAACTGTTGCTGGTTTTTTAAATATAATGGCTAAGGTATTTATATTAGTTATTTAATTTAGGACTAGATGGGGTTGTGTATCAGATATTTAAAATTTGCAAAACTAAATTGAAGACGAATTATTTCTTTATTAAAAAGAGCACATCACTCTGTTAGTTTAATTTTTATATTTTTTTCAATATCACTATTACAATAAAGACGAATACAATTGAAAAACCCACATGCATCAAGTTTTTTGTTTAAGATAACAGCGTGTCAAGCACATACTTGAATCCATTCGAAAAACATAACTAGAAAAGAACGTTAAGTTACTTTAAGCCTAGATAATACTATTATCAGAAGCATGTTTTAACTAAATTAAAACTCAAACAAAAGTTATTAACTCTAAATCCTTAAAATAGTACACTTATATAAAATATAAAATAAATCGCTCACTACAATTTCGACAACCCTAGTTACATTGAGTTCAACTGATTACGTCCCGTGTACGTGTGAGCGTCACGCACACACACAGATTGACGTCGCCAACACACACACGCGACGATAATTTTTATGGTTTAGTAACAAATTTTCAATACAAACAGTTGGTGATAACCGAACGAATTAGGGATGTCACCGCGGCGCATATTCTCGTAATTATAGGCATTATTTTTAACAGCCTTTTAATGCTTTTTTGACACAACAGTAGAAGAGTCAATGCCACGAATGGACACTTGCGACACAGAAAACGTCATTGTAAGGACAATTATATCCGGGGGAAGGCGAAGTTAGGCTACTGGCAGAATGGTATAACACTAGTGCCTTGGTGAGAACGTAAAGCAGTCACTCTTGCATCTGATCTCTTCCTGATTGCGTCGGATAGTCGTACTGTCGGATTGTGAGAGCGAGGGAACAGAGAGTGCACCTGTGTTTGTGCACACACTTGTGCACTATCATGTCTGGTCTGGTTGGTCTCCGTTGAAACTGGTCACCGTGGCCGACATCTCCTCGGTGTTCATCATAACACCAATTTATTGTAAAGCCATGGTATCCTAATGAGCACTTTGGTCGCGATCACCTTTCAGACGTTGACTGGGCATGAGTTGTTTTGGTTTATATCCCCTATCTATGGGTAGAATAGGAACTGTGGTAGGTAACCTTAAAAAAAATCATGATGCAAGTGAACCTATGAATTTAAAGGAAAATTTGCAAAATTTACAAAATTTGCTGAGATAAATGAGTACAGAGTACAAAACTGACAAAGCACTGCTTTAGATGAAATACTGCTGAGTTTATAGAGGTAGCAATTAGCTATTTCTTCTTATAGGGCTCAATTCCTTTGAAAAGAGTGGAAATCGACACAATCATACAACGAATTCGATTCATTTTGCTATATATTTCATTTCATCAACATCAACAGCTTTTTACAGTCCACTGCTGGACATAGGCCTCTCCTTAGCAAGGAAGTTTTGGCTTACTATATCACGCTGGCCAGACGGGTCAAGATTTCCTTCTCTTTGTAATGATGTTGTCTTGCATATTTTGTTTCCTTAGTCGCCTCTCACGGCACCCACGGGATGAATAGGGGTGGTAACACTATGTATTCTTAATCCATCACCACACGGACATATATACGGATATTTCATTTAAGTCTACATAAAAATGATTTCTAAAATATCATTACACCAACAACCTATTACATCTCACACAGTCCATTGCTGGACATAGGCCTCTCCTTAGAAAGGAGATTATGTCCTACGCTGGCCAGACTAGTTGGTATAGGGTTTGTTTTAAATTTTTCTTCTCTTAGCTGTGATGTTGCCCTGTGTAATTTGCTCCTTAAGTCTCGTCTATACGACACCCACGGAATGAGTAGGGCTGACGACATCTGTATTCTCTTATAATCTTAATCCATCACCACACGGGCTAAATATATTTTTACGAAATAAGAGATAATTTGACTTTGAATAAGCTATGGAACTTTCTATATGAAGAGCCTGCCGAAGTGACTCTACTCTGCCTGCTATGAATAGAATCCAAAGAGTTGTGATCACCATACTCATTGCAAATGCAGACAGTGCAGCGTGGTGACCCATACTATGGTGGCCTTGTGAGATGCTTTTTGACGTCACGCTTGGCGACGTAAAAGGCATGACAGTCATCGTGACAGTGTAAGGCTTACACAGTTACCACGATAACTGTCACCCCTGCATCAATGGGCCTCCGGTCTCACACTCACTTACTCACTTATTCTTTTATTAGATTTAAGACTTGTCAAAATACTTTTTTAAACGACTACTATAAAAAAAACTTTAATCCTTTTTCCATAGACACAGAGCTAGTTGTTACATGAATAGAACCACGGCGCTAATTACGCTTAATGTCATTCCGTTGCACGATAACTTATTCAGATAATGATACATATTTGTCGTTGATAAGAGACCCATTATCGTCGGACATGTCTTCTAAAATAGTGCACTTAATGTTATAATAATGATAGTTGGGACGTGATTACGTCATCGCGAGGCTTTAGGGCTGTCACTTATTAATTAATATTTGCTGACACGCGCAATTATACTTGCGTCTGTCAAAAGGAAAAAGAAAACCGATTTTGCGCCATTTTTCTTTTTTTTTTTTTTTTTTTTTTCTTTTCTTTTTTAAAAAAGACAACGCCCGCATTAGGAATAAATCCTGTGTCGCGGGGGACTTTACAAACATACAAGAAATTTTTCATTGACACTCGATTTCTATTTGTCGTAGCATGATGTTATGTGACCTTCCTCTGTAAATAGAATGATCAAAGAATTTTTCAATTCGAATCTGTGAACCTGAAAGTAGATTAGAGCTTTCAATCAAATAAACTCTTCAGCTTGATGAGTTTGAAGATGATTAATGGGTTTGAAGGTCTTACTTTATTTCATTGATTAGTATATCTTAACCTCTCGATAACATAGGCCTATGTTTCAAAATGTATCTTATTCGTAAATCTAATCTTAAAACTGAACTTAAGTAGATATTTTATTATTGAACATCACTCAAAACGAGATTCACCGGTTCTAAAAATCACCATAATAAAATAAGGTTTAAAACAAAAATATAACATTATTATAATAATATAAAAATAAACACATAGTTTGACAATTCAAAATTACAAGTTTAGATAACAATTTGAATATTCCGTTATAGGCTAATCATTTTTATTATAACTCTCTTTATTCATATATATACATATTGATTAAATTTTTAAATACATATAAAAGGAATACAGAAATACATATTTAAAAATATAAAAAATCGGGTACAGGGACCAAGACACCGGTGGTTAGGGCTCCAAAGACAGGAACCTCCACCTTGACAGTCCAGGCAGACAGAGAGAGAAGGCAGTCCTCCTTGACACGGCCTAGGACTGCCTTCTGCATCAGACACTTGTGTTAATCGAGGTTCTTGGCTATCAATCCGTGACAGATATGATTATCAGAACAATGATCACTGAATCCACATCCCACATATCGGCAATCTCGTGAGACAGATCCAAATACTTCAACTGTTTTACTAATATTAAAAAAAATAATAATTGAATTAAATTTTTCTTTTATTATAATATTTATTATGTTTAAGGTCGCCCGATCTGCTTCTTATGAATGTGTTTACATTACTACACTAACCAATAGTGTATTATATATAAACTCAAAGAAGTTCGCCGCCATAGCGTGGGTCGCCATATTGCACTGTCGTCATTCGCAGTGAGTATGGCGACCACCGCTCTTCGATTCTATTTATGCTTTCCATCAGGCAGAGTAGAGTCACTTTGGTAGATTAAATATAGAAAAAAAAAAAAAGTTAAGAAAATATTTTAATACAAATTTGGTGCGTGATACGGAATAATAATGTCGATTAAGCGGAAACATAATTGAGAATAGATTGTAAGCTGCTCAACTGTTGAGACCAACTTCAGCTGCGTATCACCTAAATGACATTGTATTATGAGAATGATGTTTAAACTTTGTTGTGAACTTAAAATGATTTCAGGTAATCAGAGTTGATTAACGGATTGCTGAGATCTTTTTTAAAATACAGGCCATAGACTTTTATGCTATGATAAGTCAACATCTATACTGTACTCCCATGGTTTTGTTGTTATACTCTTTACGGTGACAGATTAAGAATACATAGTGTTACCACCCCTATTCATCCCGTGGGTGTCGTAAGGCGACTAAGGGAACAAAGTATACAAGACAACATCATTCCAAAGAGAAGGAAAACTTGGAACAAACCCTATTCCAACCCGTCTGGCCAGCGTGGTATAGTAGGCCAAAACCTCCTTGCTAAGGAGAGGCCTATGTCCAGCAGTGGACTGTAAAAGACTGTTGATGTGATTTGTTTTATTTTTATCTAACTTATCAATCTTAAGTGTTCCTAATACCACACGCCTTTGTTTGCCCTCGATACTACGAAATTATTGTATTTATTCAAGAAACGTGAGGAAAATTCAGTGTAAAAAAAGAATTAATAAAAATCCAGATTAGTATGTGGTGACTTCCACATACAGCAGAAACAAAAATATACAACAGCGCCATCTAGCGAAGATACATCGAACTACGAAGTATAAATAATGAACTATGAAACAACTACTAATCCTGTATCGCGAAATAGAGATTCGCGTGGCAATTAGCATATATACAACATCCCAATATCAATCAGTGGGCTGTGGCCCGCCAGGCATGATCACCTCGCCTGGTGACACGAGACGCGTTCCCTTCATAAGTACATACATATATTCACGCCTATATTTCCGTAAGGGGTAGACAGCAGTCTCTTTAATGTTTTCATTTTATCCAGACTAATAATTTCAGTCCTAATTATGTAATAGAGGGCTTTCAATTACTGACAAATGGCTACTTTAGAACAGACTACTTCAGAATATTTGGAGTTTACTGAAAAGATAGCCAGAATAACTCAGAATCGCACATCTGTTGCTAAATCTAGCTATTAAACAAAAATTCCTTATCAAAAGTTAAAAAAATCGATAAAAATTCCACATTGCTACCTATGATAAACGTTAAAACCATCACGGAATCTATTTTTATCACAAAACTATCGCATAAATACATACATGTATGACTTTACGTGTTTTTATCACATATTTTTTACAAAATTCGTACAAAAAATAACATCCAAACAATATGTAGTGTATGTAACGTAAGGACATCTAGCAAGCATAATAAAAACCCGTTCACCGCAGGGAAGTGTTATAAGTCGATTTTCATCAAATTTGAGTCTTAAAATAGTTTTGTCAATTCAAATACTGGTTGGAAACCATACTAGCGCAAATAAATGTCTTGATTGTATGTAAGATACTGACATGTATGTTGTTAGACTGTCACAATTTCTATGTATACACTTAGCTTTGTTATACAGTTGTGATATCTTCTAAATTCTGACATATTGAACGTTACGCGTAGACTGACGTGAGCTTGGCGACGCCTTCGTGATGCACAAGGTGTGATTGCATCTGGTGGCGTTGATTGTTTCTACTATCAGTATATTTAGTGTTATTCGCACGCTCGTAGTACGAAACGTCGGGCAATAACAGATATCGTAACCTTTTTAAACAATTTTAACACTATGGTAAAAAAAGCAAAAAAAGTTTTTATGTAAGCTGTTGAGTAATATAAAAACTGGCTTCGTTTTGTATTACATCGACAAAATACACAGTATTGTTCTACTATGTCTGATGTCGACTACAACGCGAAAGAATTCGCAGGCAAAAGCTAATCTAGTACATAATAAATTAAAAGCATTATAAAATCATTTAAAATATAGTTAAAACGAACAGAATACCAATAAAAGTATTTGTAATAGTAAAAAAATGGGTACCCGCAAACGAGTATTTTAAATAATAAATAAATAAATAAATATTTCAGACATTTAACACACAACGCCATCTAGTTTCAAAGCAGAGCTTGTACTATGATAACTAGACCGACTGATAGAATACTTCTATATTTTTTTTTGTAAATACATACATATTGTACATAGAAAACACCCAAACTCCGAAACAAATATTTGCAGATCACACAAACATTTGATGCGACTCGGAATCCGAGACCTTAAGCACAACAGTTGCTTTCGCTACCACTACGCCATCAAGGCATATTGTTAACATAGTGCGTATTCTGTACTAATCATATTAATCAATTTTAAACGACTTGAAATTAATTAATTATTTTATTATCAAATCTAAACAAAATACCAAATAAATTACTTTTGAATCTTATTTTATGTATTTTGTAAGTTATAGCAGTTCGCCGATGTCCTGAACACACCGACCCTAATTCGTATTGTGAACATGTGTGCGTAAATCCGGACGTGATTGTGTATGTGTGCGTGGTAATATAACCGCAGGGCTGTCACGAGGAGACATCAATTTTTAGCATCTGTTCAAGATGTTTCATTTTTATGTTATGTGTTTGAAAGTATTTCTTTAGTGTTTACGATTACAATATTGACTATATACAATGTAATAATATAATTAAAAACATAATTATTTTTCTAGTAGAAACTCATTTTAGATTCGTTAAATGTTACTTATGCAAACATTAGTTATTGCCTCAATGGACGTAAATGCTTACATACTGTTGTTGTTAATTTGACTTTACTGAACGAATAAACTAAATGTTATTTTAAATAATACAAGAATTCGTCATTCAATGCGTTAGATAAAAAGTTAAATATTTATAACTTGGTATCGTTATTTTCGTAGACAATAATATAAAACGAATATTTTATTTGTAACTCTACCATTATTTTGTAACAAATAGTACATACTTACTTAGAAGTTAAATTTGATCTTAAGAAGAATTTCATTCAATTTACAGCGTAATTAATTCTTAAAAGATCTTATTTCTTAAGGTTTTAAAATAAAGACTTTTCTAAAAAAAATATTAAGTAAATTACTAAGTAATAATAATAATAACAATTTGTGACAACCCTGTACAGTTTAGTTTGCATTCCGCTCGCCGCCACTCGCGCTACAATCAAGTACAATACCCGGGCGGACGACATCCCAATATGGATAAGACGATACAATTAATTTAATGGTTTCCTGTTTCACGAAATCAAACACAAGAATAAAATATTCCCTTACTATAAAACTTTTTCGTACATTATTCATATTTATTGCAGTATTTACATGATCAATAGTTAAAATTAAAGTGTAACGACACATCAACGATCTTTAATAGTCCACTGCTGGACATAGACTTCTATTAGGCAAGTACAAAAAAAATGTCATTTCAAATATCTGACAAACTGTCAAATTCTGTCATATTAGTAGTAGTTTAACTGGCAGGTTGTTAAGTTCGAAAGAGGTTTTAAACAAATGCTTTCTCAGTCGAAACATATACACCATTTCATAAATCCGTCAACACTTTTTTAACTTAAGAGACGAAATATAATTATACTGAAAAGCACCAGCAAAGTTGAAACATCTCATTAGAAAGACTACCGCTTGGTCTGACATTACTTTAATAATACTAAATAATACCAGTAAAGATCGATTTGGAAAAAAAACCTTTTTTAAAAAAGAAGCCTGAATTAACAAGGACCCAGTATATATTCAGTAAAAATCTCATTTAAATTGTCAACAGCCTCAACAGTCCAATGCTAGACAAGGGTCCCTCATTAACAGGTAGACTTTGACCTACTATACCACGCTGGCCAGACGGGAAGAAGGGGTTTGTTTCAAGTTTCCCTCTCCTTACAGGGATATTATAGCTTCATAATGTAATAACAGCTGTTCCCGGATCCCTCCTACGTCAGGCGCAGAGTGGCACACTGTGTGGTTTTAGTCGGTCCGATTCCGACACACCACTCTTCCGTAAACCCGGGTGGGTGACGGCCCGGGGGATTTCCACACGTTAAAAAAAGTTTCGCTCTCTTTACAGTGATATTATAGCTTCAAAGCTTGATTCTTAAGTCGACTCTGCCGACACCCACGGGGTTAATAGCGGTGGTAACACTTTATTCTTAATACGTTGCCACAAGGCGTAAATAAAATATTTAACAATATTAAAACCAAACATTTGTATACATCTTCATTCTCAATTTATTTAAGTACGTATATAATTATCTCTTTACAGTTAAACCACCAACAAACAACGCAATAAAAGCAAAACAAAAAAAAAACAAACACAAATTCATGTCCTTTTTATCCTATCTACCACCCACACATCCACTAATCAAACTAACACACACAAAAATATACCTAAACCGCCACAATGTATATAGTGTAAACGCACACGCACACACACACAAAAAACACGCACACATGCAAGTTAAAGTTTTTAATTTTAAAATCGTTTTGAGCAGTAAGTAGCCGAGTTGCTCCGAATGTGGATAGACACATCACTATATGTTTAATTTTATTTGTTATCTGTATCCAAACGTGATCGATAAGCTTCTAGAAGTTTCTCGAAGTGCATTCTTTAGACATACACATTAAAATGACTAGCTTGTACCCGTGGCTTTGCACACAGTAATGTCGTTAGTATCTTTTTCC
Source organism: Hypercompe scribonia (assembly GCA_949316085.1). Classification (NCBI taxonomy): domain Eukaryota; kingdom Metazoa; phylum Arthropoda; class Insecta; order Lepidoptera; family Erebidae; genus Hypercompe; species Hypercompe scribonia. Next base: position 11,701,694 of record OX438994.1, read on the forward strand.
GGGATTAAAAATAGCCTCTGTGCTTAATTTCATCCAATACTGTTCAGCCATTTTGGCGTGTGTGAATAAGAAACGTCCTGAATATTATAAATGCTAATGTGAGTTTGTTTGTTACGGCTTTACGCCTTAACCTCAAAACTGATTTGGAAAATTCTTTCATCCCTACTGTCTATCGTATTGGATAGTCGTCCCATTAAATTGTGAGAGTGAGTTGTAATGTGCTGGCCAAGACCTCCCTCTTGATACTAAACACTTATAATTATCTCGGTTTAATGTTTTCGAGGTAAAAATCTGAACTTTGAATGCCGTTGTGTATAATTCATACAGCCTACGTCACCTGAGTCATTCTTATGCATCTATTGATTATTTATTTACTAACAGTATTATTTCCCTAGGTAGTAGAGCCACGCTGATTTCAGCACGAGCAGGCCGGCTCGACCGGGGCAGTACTACCCTCCCACAGAAAACCAACCTAAAACCACAGCATCCGTGTTGTCGTGTTTTGTTGGTGAGTGTGAGACCGGAGGCCCATTGATGCAGGGGTGACAGTTATCGTGGTAACTGTGTAAGCCTTACACTGTCACGATGACTGTCTACCTTTTACGTTCCCAGGTGGAGTGTGAAAAAGCATCTCACTAGGCCGCCATAGTGTGGGTCACCATACTGCATTGTCTGCATTTGCAATGAGTATGGTGACGACAACTCTTGGATTGTATTCATGCTTTCCATCAGGCAGAGTAGAGTCACTTTGGCAGGCTCTTAATATAAATCGGTTTAATAGTTTAGGGACTACGTTGGAACATACACACATAGACTTTAAATCATCGTCTTCGCCGTAGTCGAGTAAAAAGGGTTAGTATTTCAAGCTGGTAACATTTAGGGACTGTCTCAATCTAGTTTCAAGTTTAAGTTACGCTTTCGCGATTATTAATTTGATGAATAAAGATCCTTGGGTAGACTTATGATTTTCTTCCTTCTAATGTCGTAAATATCAATTAACTGCATAGTTGCCCTAGTGATTTAAGCGGTCCACGCACTCCTTCGCTGAGTGTTGTGGGTTCAAACCCCACATGGGACAAATCTTTGTGTCTGTTTCTTGTATATTTGTAAAGTCCTCCACGATACAGGATTTATTCCTAGTGATATTTTCACTATATATTATTTGTCTCTTTGTTCCTATCTTGGTCTCGTATTACACAGAGTTGAGCAAAACAATATCGCGATTCAGATAGAAGGAATAACGCCCTCTATCGAGGTTCAAACACAACTATATATGTTCAGTTTGTGCAAATAAGATGTGCTTTTAACTCTTAAAGACATAACAAAACAAGTCCAAATCCTCGTGACTGTCTGTCAGTGAGTGTGACAAACAAACCAACGTAAGAACAGCTAATATTAGTAGATATAATACGTGTACGTGTGTATAAATACAATGTTGTGTGTAGTGGGAATGTTTTATACACGTTTGTGTTGCCAACAGTCTTACATTGCCGGCGTTTGGATAAACGTCTGAGTGTTTATTATTAATTTAATAAAGTAAAACCTTAAAACCGCAACTAATATTCTAGCCTCAATATACACAATATCATCATCAGCCGAAAGACGTCCACTGCTGAACATAGGCCTCCCTCCTAGAACGCCACGGCTGGACGCCAACTGCATCCATCGGCTCCCCGCGAGTCAGTCGGACTATGTCGTCGGTCCATCTAGTGGGGGGCCTACCTACGTTTCGTCTTCCGGTACGCGGTCGCCACTCGAGAACCTTTCTTCTCCAACGGTTGTTGGTTCTACGAGCGATTCAATATTCACAGATAATAAAATTAACTGGATTGTTAGTTCAGTAGTTAGTGGGCCTGGCTTCCATACCAGGAGTTACGGGTTCGATTTCCAACCAGGTGAAAAAATAGTTATTTTAAATGTAATATATCTTTAATACCTTTGTATTTAGTGATTAGTAAGTTAGTAATTAGTCGCGTATCTCTGCTTAGTTTGGCCTCAAACGACCGTGTGTGAGACGTATCATGTTATTAGTGTATTGTGTTATAAGTTTTGCTAATCCATGAAACAAATTGTAAATTAATTCAGTCTGTGAAGTTCTTATATTTTCTATTATCTTCATACCTCATGCCAGATTTTCTTAAATTGAATTAATCTTGTTTATGATCCTATTTTTACTTGATTAGATTCCTATAAAAGCAAGCATCTCACGTAATACCACGTGACTATATGAACCTTTAAAACAACCCCCTTCAGTCCCCATGGAGACAGTTTCTTCTCTAATCACCTGCAGAAAAAAAGCAACGAGAACAAAAGATGTTGGTAACTATTCTGTTCTATGACACATTATATAGGCTGGGGCCGAGAATTCGTTAACATTTGAATCTAACATTTCGCGGAAAGTCTGCCGGTGGCCCAAAACATGTTTCCGGAAAAGCTGATTGTCAGGCGAGGCAGATTTCTTTTTATTTATTTGAAGAACCGTGTCTACATCAATAAACCAAATACACTACGTTAACTAAAAGAAAAATCAGCGAAGAGATGTCGGCGATCTCGCGGTCTCTTTGCCTCGGTGCCTCAAATTTCGGTGCTCGCTTGCAAGAGTGTAAACGTCGAAACGGTGGCCGTTTAAAAGATTTAACTTTTAAAAACAACTAACTTACGAGTTTCTCTAGCCTTAAGAGGATCGTCTCACGTCTGTATAAACGCAGCCCGTTATTAGCAAAACACTCGTAACTCTGATAAATGAGAAAATGTGGACGTTTCGTAGAAAGTCGGAGCGCGCGAGTGTTCGCGACATGACAACACAGCGTACATTTGCTGATAACGTATTCACATTCTATATTTATACATTTACGAAGGACTTTGGTTTAATATCGGTTTACATGGACGCAATTAATAATAATAAATATTTCGGACATTTGACACACAACGTCATCTAGTTTCAAACTAAGCAGAGCTTGTGCTATGATAACTAGACTGACTGATACAATACTTATACACTTTTTTTTTCGTAAATACACACATATTATACATAGAAAACACCCAAACTCCGAAAAAAATATTTACAGATCATACAAACATTTGGTCCGACCCGGGCATCGAACCCGAGACCTCGAGCACAGTAGCCGCTTTTGTTACCGCTACGCCATCGAGGCAGTCAAGAAGAAAGAAATAGAATCGTTTAGAATTATAGAAAATATTTTAGTTTGACTGTCTCATCAGATTGTGAGATTGAGGGAACAGAGAGTGCACCTGTGTTTGCGCACACACTTGTGTACTATTTTATCTCCTGCCTAATTGACTGGTCTCCGTAGAGACTGGCCACCGTGGCCGAAACCAGCTACGAGGACATCATCATGGAAAAAGCAGTTGGTATGGACGGCGCCCCCTTTTTTGTCTGTGCGGAAATCACCACGGATACCACCGAAGGGTGGTTATGTCGGACTCGAGCCGACGAAAAACCGCACGCCGTCTCTGGTACCAATAGCCAGGGGACCAGGTGTGGACGGCGTCCCGTGAGCTTAATTCATTTACTTACGATATATCTTAACGTTATATTACAGTAGTGAAATTCAATTTGTTTATTGTAAGCTAATGACTAATCTAATAATAAAAATGGTAAATATGAAGTGAGGTTATGTTTGAGTCTGTAATTGATACTGTAAGCACTTTTGTGGATCTTGTTAATGAATAAATATCTAAAAAATAGAATGTGGCTGCTGTGCTCGAGCTCACAGGTTCTATTCCCGGGTCTAATGACAACAATAGTGATAGAGTGGGTATGTAAAAGTACGGGACGGTTAAAGTTCTACCTCACAACACACAGCCTCGGTGACAGAGGGCGTGCATCGCTACACCAGTCAGCATGTGACGTCAGCCCGTTCAACTTAGTCGAAATCTGATCAGATCTGAGTCCAACAGTGGACTATTAAAGCCTGTTTTGCTGTGATGTGATAAAATCTGAAAAGATTATTATTTATTTTGAAATTCGATAGTTTAGTAGCTATTATCGTCATGTAAGCCCGCTTTTAGACACCGATACGTAAGTTTGTCAACATTGGACCCTAAGCTTGGAGAATCCAGTTCAAATCAATAAACACATGCACACTACGCGGCACACGTGGCGTTTTTCACTTTACATACGCCATTGTTGCATATAAATACTTATATATTACGTTATTTAGTATTCAAGAAGTCTATTTCTTACTTGTGTATAAATAACAGACCCCAGTTGTTTTTTTTTTTATTAACTTAGCTTAGCTCGCGTGGAATTTAGTCTGCCACATTAATTTTCGTATCATTTTAAATAAATATATTATTTTTAACATACAAACAATCCTACGGTACATCATCTTTGTGTAACTTCAATGGTTTAGGCAGCGTACACCAAGATAACACTCAGAGGCCAGTTTTTTTCCGACTTAATCGACATACGATATTACGACCAAAATTACAAAAAATCATTACAAATTGTAGCCTATATGTTATAACCTATATTACTGTAAAGTTTCATCCAAATCCGTCCAGTAGTTTTTTCGTAAAAGAGTAACAAACATCCATACTCACAAACTTTCGTATTTACGAGTATAATATTAATAGGATTTTATAGACATATATTTTTATAATATACAGAACAAAGGTCGAAAGGTAACTTACAAGGAAAATGAGGTTATTAAACAGTATTGATTATACAGTATGTACTTAAAAGTTTAAAACAACCTTGTACCAATAATGAATTACGGTTTATAGGTTAATATCTTAACTATTTCTTCGTACTGAATTACTATTAAAAACAATGTATATTTCTGTAACTACTACTAAAGCCATCTATTTAATGAATGGTAAAACTTACCCATTTATGAAGCTGAGACATCTTGGTTTGAAATATAGGTGGCGCCACTCAAATGTAAACAATCTTAATTTGTCAACTGTATGAATACAAATTTACTGAAATATATATTTATATGTGTAAATTATATTGAATATTATTCCGTTCTAGTTGTCCATTTATAAATTTAGTATCACTCGAGATGTTCGAAGTGCGACTTTTTAATTTGATAGCATTATGCTTCTGTTACGATGTTTTCATATTGGTAAACAATATTGACTATTAAGTTGTAATAAAACATTAAAAGTAAGTGTCTTTACCCTAAAAAATAAATTTTATGATTTACTTCAACTGGAAAGTATTAAAATTTCAATAATAAACTTTTACTAAATAATAACCACCCAAATATTATGAACAGAAGATAAATTAGCCTACGTTCTGATATATACCTTGTTAAATTTTTAAGACACGTTCTGGACTTTATATAGAGATTTTTTATTTTGATTATCCGTGTTGCAACTTAAATTATAAATACTATGATAACCAAATTAGAAATAAAACCATAGTTTATTTAAATTGTTATTCAATTTGATAATTTCAACGAATTGATAAAATCGTTCTAGAGCGCAGAACGCACCTCAACGGCTCTACGTTTGTCAAATTCGTCCGGCCATTAAAGGAAAACATTAACTTGCAAGTAAAATTGCAATATTATTATTTGTTTACATACAAATAATTTAAAATTAAATTACATTATATTCCCGAGTGTAGTTAACGATAATTTTGTGCGCCGTGGATCCCCACATAAGTGGTATGTAGTAAAGTTTATTATTATTTTTACCGATAACGCGAAAAAATAAATCGAAAATAATATTTATTTTTCTTATTATAACAATTTTATAAGAGCGTTTTTTATAAAAATTATAAAGAATATTTGTTTTAGGGAATATTACGCGTTAATTCGCTGTGTTTAATGTTCGCCGGATCGTATTATGCATATGGAGATTTTGCAAACGTTTCTTTTTTTTTTTAATTGATACTGACAGTAATCGAATAGTAATAGTTTAATTTGACCAATTGAAAAAAGGTCTTTTTTCTCACTTCATGCTTTTGGCTTCTAACCATAAATTTAATTTAAATTTAATTATATGAGTTGATTATTTAATATTAGACTGTATATTTTTATTTATTTAAACTTGAGCATTTAATAATATTTATTGGTCATAAACTGAAGTAAACTTCTACTTACTTTTCTAAATCAAGAACATTACTAAAGATTAGGTATATTGATGAAAGAAATTGTTTAAATTTAAACATTAGTAACACCTATGGATTATTAAGTTCTTCAAAACATCAAAACCTATTTCTTATATCTTATTGTAGTGAACTGATTGATTAATATGAATAACAAATGTGTGTTGATTTCATTACATAATGTCACACAGTTGAATTTAACTCGCATAACTCCAGTTATGTCCAGACATATCTAATGATATGACTATTATTGATATATATATTATTTGATATTATTAAAAATATTTATTACATAACTAGCTTTTGCCCAAACTCCGCCTGGGATTATGTCAATTATCATGGTAAATAGTAGCTTATGTGTTATTTGCATGTATAAGTTATATCACTGTAAAATCTCATCTCAATCCCTTTAGTAGTTTTTGTGTAAAAGAGTAATTAACATCTAAACATCCTCCAAATTTAGTAATTTTAAAATTTCAATGCACAACTTTGACCCTGATTCTGGAGCTGGTGGTGGCTATGGGCTAGTTAACAAAGCATGTCATTAGTAGTACCACCAAGCAGTAGTTCAAGACCAACTCAAAGGGTTCCAGCAGCCAACAATACCACTTTGTTTTCAGTAAACATGTGCACACCAGAGGCGTGGCGCGGTGGGGTGGCGCGTTCGCCCTCGCACGAGTCCGTTACCACAGATCTTTCGTTGTTTAGTGTCTCATCAGCTGCATCAGACGCCAGGGTGCTGCGTCTGCTAGCTTGCAAGGTACTATGCTAAAATGCCTTTTTTCTATGACAACTGTGCTGGGAATATTTTGGATACTGAGATGCAGGGCAGCATTTTTCCCATATGAAGATCAAACTCAAAACACTCAGTATAGTAGGAAGCGGTGAAGTGACTGCTTAAAGCACTACATCATCCATCTGCTGTGTAACGGTGACTTGATATGCAACATGTTGTTATTTCAGGCAGGCCAAGGACCAGATCCATCTCTCCGTGTTGCCAGCCCGAATCCTGATAGTAAAACACTCAAGTGAGTATTATACCTACTTACGGTAGTTACTCAGTTACTTACTCAGTACTTAGGGTGATACTACTAGAGGATTGGCTTGAGAGGCATCACGGGACCCTCTCAGACCGTCTGACGCAAGTGATCACTGGAAAAGGATGTTTCGGAGATCCGCAAGTAGCCAACGCCTGAGTACCACCATTGCGATGACCGGACCTTGGACACAGCGCTTCACACGCTGGCAGAATGCCCGGCGTAGGTGAAGCAGAGGTGTGATCTCGTGGCGGCCATCGGAGTGGAGATTCTCTCGCTCAGTAACATGATTGCGACCAGGATACAAAGCGAGAGCGCGTGGATTGCCGCTATCTCTGCCTGCGAGCAGGTTATGCTTGCGAAGGAGATGGCGGTACGGGACCGGAAGAGGTTTAAAACTCTCTCGATCCGCCAGGCCCAAGAACGGGCCAAGTACCGCAGAAGAGTCAGGCGCCGGAATTCGTTAAACAATCTTCGTTCTCGATAAGCGCAGGCATGGAGGTGACAGGTGAAGTCATCTGTCACCCGAGCAGAAGCAGGCCGATGGCGCTTTTGGGACCCTTTTCTTGCCACATGGGGGGTGGGCATCAACAAGTCGTAGGTGGCCTGAGGTACGTCGGGGTTCTTTACTAGAGTGCACTTGATTCCCCGACTACTGGTACCTGAAACGTCATGCGGTTTTTGGCCGGTTCGAGTCCGATATAACCACCTTTCGGTGGTATCCGTGGGAATTTCCGCACAAACAAAAAGTGACACTACTAACCCTACATCACGCAATGAAATTTTTACAATGTACCTCAGTACATAGGGTGAAACTACTAATCCTAAACCTCCATACCTCGCAAAATTAAACTTTACTCTTAGTACGAGTATATGTCAATATTTAGGAAGCAATCAATATGTCTAAATATATTGTAGTATATAATAATGGTATTGGCCTCGGTATTTGCCTTGATGATCCTCGCAATTGATCTTCCTTTTTCTGTCCAGAAGACCATCTTCGTCCCTGCCCCTGCAGTCCACAGACAACTGCCGGGAGCTGCTGGCTGGCTGCGCGGCGCTGTGTGCCCAGCTCGGGCTGCGGCGATCCTTCAGCTGTTCCGATGTCAGTGCCGCTAAAGACTCTGCTCATCCTCTTAGGAGGTACCTGGATTATCTTTCTGTTCTGCCTTAGGACTTTCGAAACTTCCATTTTCTACAGTTTTCTTAAAGTAGACAGTACACGCATAGTCACGGACACAGATAGGCTAAATAGCTGTGTCCGCGACTTCGTTTCCATAGGATTCAAATTTGGAATTTTCACCTAAGATACGTAATTATTGCTGCATGAATCCCGACCCCGTGGGAAATCCATGATAAAAAGTAACCTATGTGTTGCTCAGTAACCTCCTCTATCACCTACTGAAAGTCTCATTTGAATCGATTAAGTAGTTCCAGAGATTAACCTGGACAAACAAACAAACAAACAGTCAAACAAAAACATTTAAAAAGGTAGTTTACATTTTAGTATTATGTAAAGAGCTACAAGCGCTTGAAATATCACAGACAGACACTTCCATTTTACAAGAAAAAAGGTGCGTATAACACGATTGTACTTCAGGAAAATCTAACTAAGAATGCAGTATTTCGAAGAGGCAGATCTTCTGTATGAGTTATCTGTAATATCCTATGTGATGTTGCAGTGCCACGTCAGAGGTGGGTCTGTGCGCGGCGCTGGAAGCTTTGACCCTGAGCGCCGCCTCTCGCTCCTGCAGCACCTGGGTTGCCGGTCAGTACCATCACACAACTTACCTTAACGCTCACCACTTCTTAATATTATGTAACACACATAACTCATCATCTATCACCACATATCACTCCTCACGTAACAGTCATCACGTATCACTCCTTGCGTAAAACTCAACACTAAGCTCAAAACGCTCTGCACTCATTACGAAACCCGCGCCACTCATCATTCTTCTCGTAAAGCTCACCGTTCATCATATCTCATCACGTAACATTTATTACTCGTCGCGTAACGCTCATCATCCGTCGCGTAAAACTCAGAACTCGTCGCGTAACACTCATCACATACCACTTACTACTAACCATGTAACGCACCAAACCGTGATAATAAAATAATATTCTTTTCACTTTTAGAAATATAATTCTTCTAGGTAACATACGAGTATTTATAATTGTCTAAACGCTCTTCACTCATCACGAAACCCACACCACTTCCTGACGTAACACTCATTGTTCGTCGTGTAACACTCATCAAACACCACTCAACACTTATCACGTAACGCACCGAACTATGACAATAGTAGAGTTGTGATTATTAAACTCAAAACTTGCTAAAACACACAATAGCAAATTTGCCACTTTTAGAAATATGTTATCCTTATGATAACAAATTTTAATTATATATATTTTCAGTGGGAGGTTCACAGCTGCCCTCTCCTCAAAGATCTCAAACGGCACAACCTCCGCATAGACCTCTGCCCAGTGATAATAAGAAAGTAAGTTTTTTTTTTAAAGAAGAAACCTACCAAAGTGACTCTATTCTGCCTGATGGAAAGCATGAATAGAATCCAAGAGCGGTGGTCGCGGTTACCATATTATGAGATAGTATGATAGTTCTAATATCATTTTACTAAATATAAACTAATATTAAATATGATCTTATATATATTATATAAATAACTTGGTAATACTAGTATACACATTTTACAATATATATTAATACAGCAGTCAGTCAACAGTGCTATTCTCTTAGATAATCCCCTGGCTAATCCCCTGGTTCGTTCCCTTTTTGTTTTTTCTATGCGTAAATCCCTACGGATAGCACCGAAAGGTGATTATGTCGGACGCGAACCGACCAAAAACCGCACGAAATCTCAGGTACCAGTAGTCGAGGAACCAGGTGCATCCTAGTAAGGTAATCCCTGGAACCCCGACTCCCTGATTGGTCCCCTGGCTGAATGTAATATATAATGTTGTTCAATATTAAACTGTAACGGGTTGGTGATGATGGCAGTGGTGTTGAAATACAAATAAGAAATATATTTGTAGGTGAGAACTAACTACATAAAAAGAAGATTGCTGACTACATACAGAGCTTTGGAGAGGATGTCGCAGTCAGACTTCAACCTGGACAGGCTCGAGGTGAGTGCTTTCCTTCTTTTATTCTTAGTTTATGGTCACTGCTGCACTCCTAACAGCTGTAGCGTGATGTTAATTATAAAAATGAATTTTCTGAATAATAAGGTATAAAATGCGATTTATTTTTTAATTTGACTGGTGTTGCCAGACTGAAACATTCATTTAAAAAAAAAAACAACAAACTTATGGGCATTTTATGCACAAATAAACTTATTTGGACATTATATATTTATTACTTATATGAACATTTTAATGTCCAGTATTAACTTAGAAAATTTATAATACGAGTTTGTGGGTGATTTTTACTGATTTCATACATGATCGAGACACTTACTCAAGTGTATGACGACTAAAGAGCGATTTTCTTGAACTCCATATTAAGAGGCTAGATAGTAACTTATGTCCAATACTTTACCTGTATTACTCGCTGATAATGTAACTTACCATTGAAGAAAGAATTTTTAGCGTGCAAGCATAGCCAATAATATTATTGAGGATAGTATATTATCTAATTTGTATTGTATGTTTGTGTGCCAGGCGGCTGCAGTGTCGGCGGTGGCTAACGCGGTGTCGGGGCCGGGCCCCACCACCCTGGCCGTGCCGCAGACCAAGCACCCACACTCGCGGTTCGTTCACCCCGGTAAGTAGCCAGGGGACCAGTCAGGGGATCAATTAGGAGAATAGCACTTGGTGACGAACTGGTCAGAAGAAGTACCAAATTAAAAACGTAAGTGACGAGTGTCAAGCCAAGTCGTCTGATGGTGACAACCAGTGGTAATGGAAACTTGAAATAACTCAAGAGATACTTGAGACCCGAAGCCTATTGATGCAGGTATGGCAGTTGTCGTGGTAAGTGTGTGCAATACGATGCTATGATGACTGTCATGCCTTTTACGTCTCCAAGTGAGGCGTAAGAAAGTATCTCACTAAGCCGCCATAGTGTGGGTCACCATACTGCATTGTCAGCATTCGCAATGACTATGGTGACCACAACTCTTGGATTCTATTCATGCTTTCCATCAGGCAGAGTAGAGTCACTTTGGCAGGATCTTCAAAAAAATGAAAAAAAAAGTGGGTTGCAACTTCTTGAGTATTCCTCCCCCCCTCAGAGAGAGGGAAGAGAAAGTTGGGCTACTGGTAACCACACTTATTCGGTGAAATGCAATGGCAACTCTTGCACCAGGAATATATCCGTGTCGTGGGCAACTTCAGAAAAACATTGATGAAACAAACACGAAGTACAGCCAGTATCTGAACTGAAAAGTGTTATCCCATATGGGAATCGAACCCATAACACTCAAGGCCTCAACGTAGCCTCATAGTGTCCTTATTTCCAGAAGCGGCCCACCTCGCCTTGACAGCAGCAGACCTAGAGCGCGAGCGAGGCCGTCCCCTGTCCAAGTACGAGAGGAACATGATGATCTTCAACTGGCTACACACGCTCGACGAGGCTGCGCCTTTCTAGACCTCCCCCCCCCTCACCACCACCACGCGGCAGGGGGCGCAGCACCCTTCGGCACGTACCGGTAAACGCTGCTAATGTGTACACTAATATTATTTAAGAGGCATTGTTAAGGGAGCATCCATAAACTACGTCACCAAGCAAAAGAGTTAACGATGTGTGACCTAGACAAGGGATTGTATGGGTCTAAGATTCGTGACGTCACATTTCTTGAAGTTTTATCAAATGCGATATAATTAGTCGTTTTTCGTTTTGTTCGATTTGATATTGATTTTTGTAAAAAAAAAAATAAATGACATTCAAAATAGTTTTCATTTAATGTCTAGTTGATGTGTGAGAAATGTGACTAGCTTTGACCAGCTGTGACTAGAATCCCAGTGCATCAGGGGTCAAAACCATGACAATCGTGCGACGTAATTTAGCGAGCCCCCTATAATGTAATTTGACCGGTAAATGTGCGTAAATGTTGTCACCGCACTTACCGATATCACTGGCTTAGTTTTAAGTAGATATTGAATGTGTTCCATCGGTGTGCAACCCGTCTGCGACGTGCACGCGACCTCACAGAGATGTACCGCCATTCCTAATTAATCGGTCGTGAAGATATGAAAACTGTACCAAAACAATATAATGTATAAAATAGAGCCCTATATGTGACACATGATAATAATAGCCTGATGTTATGACTGCTGCTCAAGCTTAATAATATTTATAGCTCACTGTATCAACAACCCTATGCTGTAATTGAGTGTGGAGGGAACGGGTGTCATGTCCCTCCGACACAAAGGGAGAACCCTCCGACCAGGCGAGGTGATCATGCCTGGCGGGCCACGGCACAACGGTTGATGTTGGATCCTGTATATATGCTAATTGCCACGCGAATCTCTATATCACGATACAGGATTAGTAGTTGCATCGTAGTTCATTACATTCATACGTTTCGTTTATACTTCGTAGTTCGATGTGTCTTCGCTAGATGGCGCTGTTGTATATTTTTCTTTGTGCTGTAATGTGGAAGTCGCCATATTTATTTTAATATTATTTATTAAACACAAATTAATAAATATATAATCTAATTAGTTACTAAAATATAATAATTGAAAATCTTTATATCTCCTAAATCTGCGTTAAAATAAGTAATTACATGTGACAGTACTCTTGTTTCAAGGGTGTGTTAGACTTATTTACGTACTAACTGCTTGGTTGGTCTAGCGGTTATGGTATGCGACTGCTGATCAAGGGGTCTCAGGTTCGATTCCCGGGTCGGTTTTTTGTGAATGTAAAAATGCTTAATGACAGCCCAGAGTTGGTCCGGTCCTGCGCCTGATCACTTCCCGGTCGTGTCGGATAGTCCCATTGGATCGTGAGAGTGAGAGAACAGAGAGTGCACCTGTGTTTGTACATTCACTTGTGCACTATCATATCTCCTCCGATCTCCGGTAAGGCTGGCCACGATGGCCCAGATCAGTTAGGAGTACAGCATCATATCAATCTAAACTAATAATCCTTGTTTGTGTAAATATATGGTGACGAATATGAAACCGTGTGGTGATGGATTAAAAATACATAGTGTTACCACCCCTATTCATTCCGTGGGTGTCGTAAGAGGCGACTAAGGGACCAAGTATACAAGACAACATCATTACAAAGAGAAGGGAAACTCGAAACAAACCCTATTCCAACCCGTCTGGTCAGCATGGTATAGTAGGACAAAACCTCCTTGCCAAGGAGAGGCCTATGTCCAGCGGTGGACTGTAAAAGGCTGCTGATGACAAATACACACAATGTCTAATTAAGTTTAACGTTCAAGCTATTTTTTATAAAGTGAGCTATAAATATATAGATTAAATGTTTCTAAAGCCTAAGAGTACGGCCACAACTTGTAAATTGCTTATATGTGGATTGTAAAGGTCCGAAACATCTTAGTGTAATCGTTTCGTGCCATACTAGTAGCCGACCCCGACCTAGTTTGGGACGAAAAGGGTCGAAAAAGAGATAATTGTAAATAAAGTAATAAAAAATATCTATTGTTCTAATACACTAACGATTATTCTGAAATTGGGACCGCGGTCAAATGAATTTATTCATTGCGCGATGCAGAAAAGGCACTTATCACGTAGTTCAGAGCATCTTCGGTAGATGGCGTTATAATAAGTTTTCAAATGTGGCCGTATTCTTAAATTGAATTTAACACAACGTTATCAGCTTAAATAGTCCGTTTCGCGTGATAATACTAGTCGCCTTACAATAAATGTTAGCTTTAATCGTTCACGTTCATTCTGTACATAAATCCACCCCCACCGCTCACACCCTCCATTCGTGTAACAATTTACCCTTAAGACTATGGAAATTGGTTACCCATGAGAGAAAATAACCCATGCGTATATGACTTCACCAATCATACACATTTGTTTAATCCCAAACTAGACAAGATCAAGTGGTGAAGGGTTAAGAATACATAGTGTTACCACCCCTATTCATCCCGTGGGTGTCGTAAGAGGCGACTAAGGGACCAAGCATACAAGACAACATCATTACAAAGAGAAGGAAAACTTGACCCGTCTGACTAGTGTGGTATAGTAGACCAAAACCTCCTTGTTAAGGAGAGGTCTATGTCCAGCAGTGTTAAAGGCTGTTGATGGTTGATGATGATGAGACAAGGTCTGTGCTATGGTGATCACACTGCTGATAAATATATACATATTAGAACACAGTTCCTGTTCATCACAGAAATATTTGTCATGGGTGTGCAAAGTACCGTTTTTATCATTTTGTAAATACTTAATATATTCCATATCGTGTTATTGCCTCGTTGGTTCAGCGGTTTACGTATGCGACTGCCGATCGATAGGTCTCGGGTTCGATTCCCGGTTCGGAAGTTCGGGTGTTTGGAAGTCGGGGTCTAAACCCCTCGGAGTACACGTTACACGGCCCTGAGTCTGATCGCTTCCCATTCGTGTCGGATACCTGTCCCATCACACTGTGACAGTGAGGGAACAGAAAGTGCACCTGTGTTTGTACACTATATCATCTCTTGAGTAGTTAGTCTCCGTTGAGATTGACCGCCGTGTCGATGTTTTATTTATAAATGTTTTTAATTTGATATTATACACTACACCTCTATATACAAACAATTACTTAAACCAACAAACAAATCTCTTTGTTAATAACAATGTATGACGTCACAACTCACTGTTGACATCAGTCGAATTAGTTTTTTACTTATTTTAAATTCAATTGTTTACAAAACTAATACAGTGGACCCTCGGTAATCCGACATCAATCAAACAATTTTCGCTAATGTAGATCGTGTATGATTGAACAGGTTACAACTTGTGCTCAACGCGTAGGTATTGTTTCAATTCCGATTGCTTAGTTTGAATTTGACTACGTGTGATAGCGGTGCAGCTTAGCGTTTATTCATTGTGCATTACGTATACATACCTAGTAATGTCGTCACAAGCGCAGAAAACAACATATAGATTAATTTGTCGGATTACAAGGTACTCTTTTGTAAAAAAATCCGGGCTATAGGGAGTCTTAGGCAGTACTCTATAATCCGACAAATTCGATAGCCCGACACTACCCTGCAAAACGTTTGTCGAAATACCGGGGGTCCACTGTGTTAGTATTGTAACGTTCGTATGTTAAAAAATACATGTATATATATATACATATATAAAAGTTTGTATTTAAGTCAAGTTCTGGGTTCTATTCTCAGGTGAAGCAACTGTAGGCTATGATTAAGTATTTATAGTTGAAGTCAAATAAACTGAATCTCTAACTTTTATTGTGATTTTAAAATAGCTGTAATTCGTGACTTCGTTAATCCTTATAACGTCAGCTGTCTACGGGTGAAAGTCCCGTCAAATCAGTCCAGCCGTTTCAGAGATTAACCACAACAAACAGACGCTTCAATTTTATTTATTTGTATAGATTGTTTTTAATTTTAGTTTTATGCGTTTAATTATGGTATTTGTAATATATCTTATTACTAAGCTGTTTTACTAGGCAAATAGTTAATTATTAATTATAATAAAAAAAATCCCTTGCAATTTTTTTTTTTTACTTTTTTATATAATTTTAACACATCTAGTATTTTGGCCTATGTCAATATAGTTCCTAATTATTATTAAAATTACTAGATAGATACAACTTGTTTGTAACCATTCCTTTTAGTTGCCAGTTTAGTTGTACGCGGTATCTCGCGAACTGTAAGTCGTGATATGTAGTATTATTTCTGTTTAATATTATTTTAATTGTTTAACTATGTTCGTGTACCGCATTCCGTTTGAGCATTTAAGTGTTATAACATGTTTCTGTAGACAAAGTGCTTGACTTTTTGTATTTTTTGAAGTTATACTTCTTTTGGCGCGATTGGGAAAAGTGATGAGAGTGAATTTTTACGATGCGCGCGCGCACCGACAGAAAAAAGCAACAGGCTGAAGTTAGTTGCTAACATTTTTTTTTATTTTTGGATTGTTGTCAAAGAAGTATTACTTGTTACGTGCTTACAAATGTACACACTCTGTTTTTATTATTTTAAGAGCCTGCCGAAGTGGTAGTGGGTCGAACCAAATGTTTGTATGATCAGCAAATATTGTTTTCGGAGTTTGGGTGTTTTCTATAAAAAGAAAAAAGGATATATGTATTTATATCGGTTATCTAGTACATATGATACAAGCTCTGCTTAGTTTGGAACTAGATGGCGTTGTGTACCAGGTGTCTGAAGTGTTATTGTATAATGATTATGTAATTTTGACTTGAATCTCAGTTGAATGTGACATATAAGTATATTTTTTTAATTGTTGATTTATATAGGGTGTTACAAAACACGTGTTTGGGTGTTAGCTATACATTCTTCTTTTCCGTAACACTTGTATATAAACAATTGTTAAGCAACTGTGTAACACTAATTTATTTTTTAAGCAGAAATATGTAAATATAATAAAAATCCTTTTTACTGTAGCTTCAGTATCACACGCACTCTATTGTAAGTTTTATTTCAAGGTGTGAGAGCTCATTTTGTTTTAACCAAGCTGTAGTGTGTTCGGTATGATTGTCCTTAGTGTGCATTGTGACGTCAATGGACCAGTGTTTCTACTAATGAAACAGTCTCCATCAGGAATGAACCTGGGACTTTGACTATACTTTCAGATGTTTAAATAACTAATTGGAAGGTTAGTTAAGCTCATTATGTGTGTATAAGAAGATATTATGTTGTGTCTATATGTTGAGAAGTCGAAATAAATGTACAATATGAGAATAAATACTGGTGTTTCTGTACAACAATCGAAACCTTTTTTTTTCTATATTAATAGCCTGCCAAAGTGACTACTCTGCCTGCTGGACCGCATGAATAGAATCCAAGAGTTGTGGTCACCGTACTCGTTGTAAATGCAGACAATGCAGTATGGTGACCCACACTATAGCGGTCTAGTGAGATGCTTTTTCACACCCCGCTTGGGGACGTAAAAGGCATGACAGTCATCGTGACAGTGTAAGGCTGACACAGTTACCACGATAACTGTCCCCCTGCATCAATGGGCCTCCGGTCTCACACTCACCAACGAAACACGACAACACAGATGCTGGCGCTTTAGGTTTGTCTCCTGTGGGAGGGTAGTACTGCCGCCGCGGTCGAGCCGGCCTGCTCGTGGTGAATAATTGTGGTAAAAATAAATACATATTATAACCTAGTTAATGCCTGCAGTTCCAAATCGGTCAAGCAATTACTTAGATTAGCGGCCACAAACACACAGAAGAAATTCTAAAAACTGTTGTCCGAGTTATGTTACTTTAATAAACAGTGCCTTCATTAGTTATACTTGAATATCTTTAATGTGCAGACATCGATATTTTATTATGGGTCGATTTATACTAGCGCAGAGTCGAAGCGCATCGAAGCGTCAAATTTTTTACAACTGAAGCAAAGCCGCACGAATGCGCGCGCATTCGCACGAATACGCGCGCACTCTCACGTGTAGTAATGGGCATCAACAGCTTTTTCCCAAGCATTATTTTTGGAATGTTTGTCACTATAATTTTTAGCTTTTGTATTAAATAGGCATTCATATTTTTGCACCAGGTAAATTAATTTTCCGTCCGAGTCCATTGTGATTAACACCGACGCAGGCCAATTTCCGACTGATGACGCGTTGGTTCGCTAGTGGGCGCGGATACACGAGAATGCGCGCGCAAGCGCGCGAACGCGCGCGCATGCGCGCGCTCCAATCAACGTTGTTCGCGTGCAGACGCGCGAATTCCGACGAATGCGCGCGTCTGCGCGCGTCTTTTCAAAATCTCCGAAGTAATGTGTGTGTTACGCTGTGGAGTTAAAGTTGAATTTGTTATGTTAAGTTTTGGATAGACGCTTCGATGCGCTTCGACTCTGCGCTAGTATAAATCGACCCTATATGTAGAGATAAATTAGTTCAAGAGACAAACCATTGTGATCATCACACGACATTTGTCTTAAGTGGGAATCGATTGCACGACCTCGGAATCAGAAACGCTAACCTGTAAGGCAGCAGACCTGACATCAGGAATGAATTTATTTACGCGCTGTCACTACACTCTCCCCTATGCCAGTCTGATAGGGTTTTCTAGCTCAAGTTATCCTCATCCATACTACGTCTGGCTGGGATGGAGGACCGTTCGGTAATTTTGAATTGAATGTCAACCATGGAGAGGAGCAAACGGCCACACTGACGGTCGCTGTCGATCGGCGCCAGACAATTTACCCGCGTAGTTAAGCGTTGCGCAGTCGGTATAGAGGCCATCTTTTTTTCTCGTGACGTGATAGGGGCCAACGTCGGAACAAGTAGCTCATCGATTTGCCCACGACACGTAGTTTTAACCTTGGCTGTCGGTCTAGCAGATTTTTTTTACGTATGTCGTGATAGTCGCCATATCAAGATCTGTAGCTTGTTTGTATATAGGGTGGTTACAGCCACGCGGACGTTTTCGGCTTGTTATACCGAAATAGTAATTAGTTTTATTATTATTCGGAGCTCCGGCAATTCACCATGGCTTAATCATCGTGTACTCGTCCTTACACAGGCATACATACAACATAACAATCTTAACTACTATCTGTTTGCGACAAGGATAACCAATTAAGTAAGCTGAAATACCAGTTTCTGGTAGCAGAACGTGGTTTGCCATAATTTTGTAAAACACTTGTAACAATGGACGATTAGTCAATAAAACAAACGCGATTACTTGCGAAATGATTTATTTATCAACTTATCCTTGGTCAACAAAAGAATATATACCTAATAATTTACACGTGAAATTTACAAACGAAAAATAATTTTTACATTTTCACAAACTTAAACATTAAATTAGAGGTCAATGCTAAAAGTAAATTTACTTATAATTTTATTTAAATAAAATTTAGGCGATACTTCGTTCTTTTTATTTCTGGATTATTCTTTATACATTAAAATGTCAACTTTAGCAATGTTAAAATTTCTGGTACGTGAGGTGCTTGTCACCAAAGGTTATTTATATTTTTGCAGAAGAGTAGTGACGTAGAAAAATTAAGAATCATAAAGAACGAAAATTGACTCATCGACTTCTTTATAGTTATCGTTTTATAAAAAAATGACAACATTGACCGTCGCTAAATTACACCAAGGGCATTTTTATACACATTTTTACATCGTAGCAAATATTGAACTAAACATAAAATAATACAAATCCGTTTGAAACAAAGTTTGGATCAACTAAAATTATTACAATAGAGATGATTATTATTATAATGGTAAAATTTCATTTTGGTAAACAAATACAGTGGAGAATATTATGTATGTAAAATTAATAATTTTATGTTGTACAATACAATAGGGTAGTGGACTGTCATAAACCAATTATCACAAAATATCGCTAAAAGTCTAAAACAGTGACGTAACAAATTTCTATTTAGTCAATTTTTCATACAAAGTTGTCGTTTTGACAGATGATAAAAAGTAACTCATTTGACTATGGTATCCATCTACCCTATTCTCCACTCAAAAATATTGATTACGACATCCAAAGATTTTAAACAAAAAATTACATGTTTGGTCTTCAAAACTTACTAGGACCAAAATTCTTATAAAGGACCGAATTTAACACATTTTTATTATTATTTTGTTTAAATAACTATAAATAATTGTTGGTATATACATTGGGAATGAATCAGTCTAGTCTTCCGATAATAAAAAAAATATTATTAGGTCCATGATGTTGTCTCAAAGTAAATGAGAATTAACTATTTCATTCAATTAGTGATATTATATATATTTTCAGAGGTGTTTTTAACTTTAAACCAAAACATGGCATGTGATAAACTAATAATCGTATTGGTAAAAATTTATTATTAAAACGCCAAAGTTTATAAAATGTCGTCTTATCTTATTGTATACTGTATCAGAAATTATCGAACATATTTGTAGAAACAGTCTTTTAAAATAAACAAGGACATCTGGCTGTTAATTGCTAAATGTTTGTCTATCTGTGGTGCAACGAAAAAGGCGCCTATCTGTCAAAATGGGCGCGAAACTGTACCAGATGTTAATTTATTGGTACCATAATAAATTTTATACAAGTGAAGAGTGCTGTTATAGAATCGTAAATGCTGAATAATACAATTATTTTGTTCGCCTGCAGCGTTAAAATGCATTTACATAAATTTTTAACGTTAATCGGTGCAAATTTGTGATTCAGTTTTTTTTTCAGAGATTCATTCGAAAGAGGCAGGTGTAGAGACAAACAGCCCGGAATAAATACGGAAGCGACGTGGGCATCGCTGCCCGCACCCACACGGCGCGATGTTAATCTTATATTTAAAAAATATATTTAACCATTGTATATTGTATATCGGAGACGGCGATGGCAGAGTGTAATGTTTTTTGAGCAACAATTTGTTATCATTTAACAAAAAATGTTGGATTGCCGAAAAGGTGTTACTGCAACTGTGGCAACACTGACTTTAAAAAGTCATCAACCTTGCCACAGTAGTTTTCGTGAATTCCGAAATTCTTGTAGAAAAAACACTGCACTCTGATATGACGGTCGTAACTATTGTACATTATGGAGGATAAGGGGTGAATCTGGGGGGGCGGGGGTGTATATGTGTGTATAAATATATCTTCTACTATGCTAGCGTGCGCCGTGTGACAACGTGAACGAGTGCGGTAGGCGTCAGTCTTATACATCAGTCGGTGACATAGAGCAAGCGTTAACGATCCACCTCAATTAGCTGTACAAGAATTGACAGACCAAAATATTTATACATGTAATTTTCTTTACTTGTACAGCTAAATACAAAGGCAGAGAATTTTGAGTCATACCAGTATTGCAAATTGAAAATATTGCAATTCTCTACATATTTTTCTTTGCTCTGTGTTACCAGACCACAATATTTCGTTTCCGTAGTTAGTCCGAACGGTTTCTTGGTTGCGTTGAACGCGTACTGGGCCCGCGCGGGCGTTAGCAGCGCGCGGGGACTGTGTAACGGGCTTACTTCTAACTTAGATTAAAGTATTTTGTCTGAAACTACTACATAAGCTACCATTGATGGCAGAAATCACAAGTCATAGATTATACAGGTTTTTTTGTAGATATAAGAACTTAAATGATCCCTAAATAATAACTGGCATTTTAGATTACCAATGAAATAAATAATGATAATGCATAGCTTCATGAGTAGCAATATAGACTCTAGTTTCACGACAAAATACATGTTTTTTACATTTGGCTGTGAC
The DNA here is from genome assembly GCA_949316085.1 of Hypercompe scribonia. NCBI lineage: Eukaryota > Metazoa > Arthropoda > Insecta > Lepidoptera > Erebidae > Hypercompe > Hypercompe scribonia. The sequence goes on from OX438994.1 coordinate 11,723,171, forward strand.
GAGAAGTCAATCCGAAAGCAAGAAGCCTGTAAACTTGAAGAACAAGAGAAAACTACAGACCCTTGTAAAAGTAAACTTAATATGTTAGACTTGTCAAGGAATTATTGCTAAAAATAAGATATTTTCATTGAATTGTAATTTAAACGGTAATAATTTTATATTGTCATCATCACAGCCATATGTTATGTAGTGCGAACAGTTTAATAACACTTAAATCTAGGTAAAAAGGGTTGTTAGAGAGCTTGGTTGTACGTGATTATTCATATATTTTAGAAGTTGTTTATAGCTGCTGAATACTGTGTCCGTGTTTCGATAATCTAACTTATGACAGCATGGAATGGCATACAATACTCAGCTTAAGTTACCTGCTTACTACAAAAAAATCCATAGACAACATTCAGACTCCTTTAGTATAAGATATTGTCTATACAAACTGTCACTTTAATTTTACGAAACGAATTCAACTGGACAAAAAGCTTATTGGATTTTACTCATGTTTAAAGAGACTTGTCCTAAACAATGCAAATATTAATTTCTAACTATAAATATTAAAATGAAATCACTCATAAAACAGAAAAAAAACAGTAGCAGTCGTGGGACTGCCGACAGAAGTGAAAACGGAACTATTAAGTTGAGAGTAATTAAAACTATATGCAAAAATTATATGAAATTTTTTATGTTTCATATATAGCTATATATAATATATAATATCATATATAATATATAATAATAATAAATTTCATATATAATATATAATATCATGTTCTCCATAGCTATAGATATACTATTATCATTAGCATGTCGGTGACGCAAACCGAGGATTTTACCCTCTACCAAAATGCTCAACGCGCCTAACGAAGTTTTCACTTCAAAAAATAAACAGTGCATTGTTGTTAACTTTAAAAAAATAATAATTTCTTTTTGTCGTCTTAACACAACGCATTTTTGGTCATAAATATTTTAATAGTCACTAAATCCTTCTCGCCTTTCTACAGATGTAGTCATTAATTTCTACTAATCTAAACAGACAACGATTAAGGCAAATAATAAACTGAAACTCACCATCTAGTCCCAAACTAAATAGGTACTAAACAACTGATATAAATACATATTTTTTTTTGTAAATATATGCATAGAAAACAGCCTTTGAAATAAATATCTACAGATTGTATAATCAGTTGGTCTAACTTGAGAATTGGACCTGAGACTTCAAGCAGTCATGTTCGCTACCACTGCTCCACTGAGAGTCAAATCAGTGCATAAAGTGTAACTAATAATACTTTTAATAATGCCTAATTTATATGGAACCAAGTAAGAGAAAACCAACAAATAATTGTTAGTGAAGGGAAGGTCATGAATTCTTTCTTTCATTGAATCAAAACTGTGATAAATTACAAATTGGTTCCTTTTTTTTTAACAAAGTTACACTGCATAAGTGAACCTATATGGACAATTTACCCTGCATCCAACTTGACTGTAAAGAGACTGCGTAAAACTACTCTCACAGAGACAACACACCAATGAGTTCTTACATAAAGTGTAAATATGAAATGCATATACAACCAAGCTCTCGAAAATATCACAACTTTGCCTTATAACTATAGAAAAATATAGACCAACATGTTGGAACCACAATAGTGGCTTGAGTGTGTTGTCTGACGGATCACGCAACAAAGTCGAGTGGCCTGTTAAAACCGCCTTTCCTGTTCATATACTGTCTGTACTTACGCTTAAGCACTACGTGGACGTCACCCTCTATGTTGTCTTCTACCTTCTTGCCCTTGGTTGTATCAAAACCACAAAATCCCATAATTTTTAACATTTCTTGTTCCTCAGGGCTTTTACCTTCTAAATCGGCCGGAGTGACTATGGGACGTTCACCGAATGACTTCTTCTGTTTCACGAAGGTGGTGGAAGGTCCAGGTGACGGCGAGCGGGAGCGTTGACGACGGCGCGGCGACGGGCTGCGTCGTAGGTTTGGAGAACGACGCCGGCGGTCGAGAGACCGTGAACGAGACCGGGTGCGGGGTCTCCGCCTTTCGCGGTCTCTATCACGGTCTCGATCTCTGTCTATTCTATCCCTGACGTCTCGGTCACGCTCGCGACGCCTATCGTCGCGCCGCCGTGGGCTAGGCGATCGACCCATTGTAACCTGTTTCAATAAAATTCACACAATTATTCATTGTTAAAACACTTAATAGGAAGTTGAAGATTTAGGAATGATACGAGACATGTTTATACCTCAGTATTAAGTCAACAGTTTTAAAATTTAATAAAAACAAAAATAACAGCAACGCACTACTCAGTCATACGCCATTTTGATAATGAATGTCAAATTGACAATAGATCATTTCATCAAGATTTTTTAACGGTATTTACGATCAGTTTTTCGTGTGCCTTGTGAAGCGTTAAAAATAAACGATACATATTTATTTTAAGGGGGGCAAATTTACACTAATTCATAACTTGATTTTTGTACAAAATAAATAAATTGGTATAAGCACATTAATTTTAAGTCAAACGAAAATTGGAGGTTGAATATAATCAGTCAGAATTATATGAAAACATAAAGTGTATCTGTAATTTTTTTAACTTTTAAGAAATTTTTGGTGTTAATGATTAATAAACTTAATGCTTTTCTAATGTTTCGTTGTTGAGTATTTTGATGTTACAGTAAAAAGGAATGCAGTCGTTCAATATTGTAACGTAAAAAAATACCAACAAATATAGGAAATTGATGAATTGCCATGTTGTTTTTTAGGTAATTATTATGTCGAAAGTGTTATTATATAGTCACTAAATCGTAATAATTTAAATACACAACATGTATTTAATTTTTTTGGAAAAGGACAAATAAAGACATTTTAACCCTGAAAAAGAGTTGGATAGATTTTCGTATTGAAAAATTGCTTAAGATGATTATAGAGACCTGGGTCCAAGTGGTTAATAAAAGATCAAAGAAAAAAATTTTTATAAAAAGAATTATTATATACAATAATCGTATTAAAAAAAACATAAACTATATCTAGTAACTCAACTTCCTTTCAATTAAGAATCCCTGGGATTAGAAAGTGCATGGTTTTGTTTTCGCATCTGTTTTCTAATATTAAGGTAAAATTGTGTCTTAAGTGTAGCAACTCTATCTACAATAGCGCCATCTGAAATGTTACGTTTGATGCAGTCAGTTGACGACAGCGACGCCCCGGCGGAAAAGTGAAACTCGCGCCGACATCGATCTTCTCTGGTAGCGTGTTAGAGAATCCTTTTTTACGAACGAAATATTGAAATTATCGCTCTACGCGGAATGTCGGTAGTGCTGGTGCTCTGAAAATTGTCGAAAAACGTTTCGTGCATGTTATTTTATATAATGTTGCTTCGTTTATGTGCTTAGTGTAAGTTACAATCGCTATCCAATAAAAGTGTGTGAAGTGACATAAAATTCGACTTATAGCGCGACTTGAAGCTTTGCCGGTGAGTATTGCGTGTGTTCAGCTTTCTTTTCTACATATTTGTTTACATTATCAATAAGAACGCGTTACTTTTGTGGCGGTATGCGTTTTTTTCATCAGCCGCTGTGTTGGGTGTGTCTTTATCGGCGTATTGGAATTAGGTCGGCTTTTTTTAAGTTCATAGTGTCTATAAATGACTCAATATAATTAATTTTGGCTGACTACCGTATTCTGTGGTAGATTTTATGCGTTTTATTCAAAAGATATTTTAAACTTTTGACTTCCGTCATGTTGTGCGGAGCGGAAAAGACGACAGCGTTATTCGATATTTATTAATATAGACCCAAGTTAAACAGCTTTATTTCGTTGTTGATGCACGAAATAGGATTTTATTAGTTCATTTTGGGCGTGACGCGAGGCAATTACATACTATCTGTATAATAGTGCGGGATGATGTCACCTAGCAAGATTGGGTACAGTATTAACCAGCCGAATTCTATACACCTTTATTACTGTCTCAGATTATGTAAGAATAGTGCATTTTTAATTTGATAGGGTTATATACTGATAGCTTCTTTGGATTGCAGACTGGTTGCCTTCGTAAAGATTTTTCGTTGTGATTTAATTACACGTAGGAATTAATGAATAAAGTGGCGGGTACTCAAGTCTTTGTAGTATTTTTCCATTGATCAATAACACGAGAGTACTAAGATTCTGTATAGTAGCCGTGTTTAAACACGATAAAACGTACTTCAGTTCAAAGGTTGAACAGGGGTGCAATGTAATATTACTATGATGTCTCAATTAATTTTTATATTAATTAGATGAATAATGAACTGAGTCATAACTCGGAGGTAGGCCTGCACATAGAAAAGGTAGATTTTTTTTTTTCAAAATTAAAAAAGTAATAATTTTCGAATTTGTAACATGAGGGATCAAGGAATAAGTCAGCTGTGAAGCAGTTCTTCTAATACAGATCTTTCAGAGACAAACTATCATTTTTTTTTATTATTTACAAGTCATACATAATATATTTTTAAGTTTATTTATGTTGTAGAGAACTGAACATTTAATTTAGCTTCCTGAATACATGCACTTATGCACATTTTGTCATGTTAGTTTGTTTGTCATTGTTTATTGTATTTAAGATACTTTCAGTACTTTACTGATTATCCAATTTGCCAGATGTAGCTATGTGCTCATAATAGCAGCTACTTGATAGAAAAAGTTTAACACTAATTGGTACAGCCGTTTAATAGATTCACAGATTTTAGTACTAACTGCCATGTAAACTGTTATTATAATGTTAAAATTAAACAGTTTAATTGTACTTATGTGTGTATAAGATTATAATGAACTATTATTTGTATGTTTATCTGTTTGTGATTAACCTACATGCCAGACAATGCATTTGTGTTGCTAATCATTAACTATTGTGACCGTTTTGTATTGGGTTTCTAATTGTATTACATGCATATAACATCTGATTGGGTTTATTGTCTACTAGCTATTAGTTGCGACCGAGTCCACTTGGAATTTATATAAATACTTTCCTGTTTGAATTAGATATTGTTAACTATTTCATTGGTTTTAATTTTGTTTTTGTCTAACCTGGGTTTTTACTAAATAGCTGAAGTTGCTCTTTTTAATATCAGCTATGTGCAGATGAAAGCCCTATCGAAATATGTTCAGCCAATGTAGAGATTAGCCAAAAGGTATATTTTAAAAATTGATTTTTATATACTTTCATATGCATTTAGTAAACAGCTGAAAACTTGAAATTACACACAGAAACTTTCATTTTATTTACTTGTATAGATTATATATAACATTAGTATAAATTAGAAAGTTTTAAACGTGTAACATCTCTTCTGTTTCTTTTTTGTAATGTGTGGGAGTACTTTCTGGTAAAGAGATAGAAATGTGTAACAGAAAGCAGAGAAACACTTTCTATTTTATTTAGAAATGGGTGCACACTGCTAGAGGTGTCCCTCAGATAATAGGTTAGACATTAGAGGGGAAACATAAAATCTTAACTCGACCATTTCACTCAAGCCCTGATCCCACATTAAGCAGAACTTGTACTAAAATAAACTGTAATAACATTGTTTCTACCTAAATATATATTGTCTGTCTGTTTGCTTTGCGTAATCTCTCACAAGTCGTGATCCAACGACCTGGTGAAAGTCACAAGAAGCTACTGGATGCGACAGTATGGGACCGTCTGTTGGGGGAGACCTATGTCTAGCGGTGGATGTCATTTGGCTGAGATGATAATGATATATATATGTTACACCCTGATACAAAACAAATGATTACACTTATTTGTCCTGGGTGGACATGAAACCCATAACCTTTGACTTAGCAATAAGAGTTATCATCATCATCATCCTTTAAGCCTTTAACAGTCCACTGCTGGACATAGACCTCTCCTTAGCAAGGAAGTTTTGGCCTACAATACCACACTGGCCAGACGTTTCGGGTATAGGGTTTGTTTCAAGTTTCCCTTCTCATTACAGTGATGTCTTGCATATTTTAATTCCTTAGTCACTCTTTACAACACCTATGGGAGGAATAGAGGTGGTGACACTGTATTCTTAATCTGTCACCATACAGAGAGGGGTCGCACAAGTCATTAACCACAGACTGCCAGGCCAGTCTGTAATCCATGCATGTAATGGGATTATGATGTAACATTATATCTTAAGCTTATGGTGTTAATTCTATAAGCTCGAAAGCCACACCTTGATATGTTTTTTATCATACCATTGTTCACGGAGCTGTCTTAAGATTTCTCCATTTTTTTTTTAATAATCTACACAAGGTTTAGAGCAAGGTTCATTGACATGTATAAATGTCATTGCAGTAGTTTTTTTCTGTCAAATTAGCATACCGATCGAGAATATCTAGTTTTTTGAGCTGATTGTTCAAGTAGAAATTTTTTAGAAGGCTGTTCTGAAATTTATGTTTGAAACACATATTAATAAATAATCTCACACATTTTACACATGGCTGTCTGATTTGAATTTGGGCTGAGCCTGTAGCATGGTAACCTGACTGCTGATAACTGTTTTTAAATACTTCTAAATACATATATATATATTGTATATCAATTTCACATAATCTTGCTCCTCACACAAATATATGTCTTGGGTGAGGAACAAAGTCATGACCTTCAGCTTAGCAGTCAGGCCTACTAACCACTAGACCAACAGGCCCATCGAAAATTTTTTTTTTTGTTTTTATATAAAGTAATAAGTGTGTACCTTTTCAAAGTAAGCTGAGACAATAGAGAGAGACTGCTTACCCTTCTTATTTTTTGGTTATGAAGTTGGAAGTAGACAAGACAAACGCTGCTCATAGAACCCGAAACTTCTAGTTATAAGGGTCTTACTCTCCTCCTTTCTATGTCTACAAGGGGACATTCACCCTCCCATAATTGGAAATGTAGACGGGTTATTGGGCTTTGGGTTATCTCACTTATTGCATACAACGAAGAAACTTAACGTAACAGTAAACGTTGTTAGAATGAATGGCTGTGGTATCATTCTTGTTGAGCTGATCATACTCACGGTCTATCCTCACATACATCACAAACCTTGACTGCATGGATGACATAGTGGACTTTTGCTTCTTTGTTTAAGTGGTGGGTTCAAACTCGGGGACAATACTTTAGTGGAATCCACAATTATTATTCTAAATCTGAGTGTTTCTTGTATGTTTGTAAAGACCCCAAGCAAGACTTCACACATTCCTAATGGTATCTTTAAAAAAAAAACGAGAAAGCCTTGGTAACTGTCAACTAAACTGATACTACGTATTTTAAACTATTTATATTTCAAGTGAAACCATAAAAGCATGTCGAAAGTGTTCTATAATAATCATATTTTTGTGAATACTATCTTAGTACGATATCACATGACCGCCAAGTCGCTTTATCAAACTCCTTATCTACTGCACCTTATAGTACATACAAGATTATACTTTATATTTGTACTGTGTAATAATATTAGTCGAATTGGAATAAAAATTTCGTCAGTCGTATTAAATATAGGTTTTATTTGCCTTTTTAATGAAGAGATATGATGTGTATTTTCTGCTGGAACGATGTTAGCAGTTGTATCGTCGAGACTGTACACTCTATATCTTAAAAGAGGGTACATTTCGGGCCTAAATATAGGGTGGGCCATGAATTAGTTAATATTTAAAAATCCTGTAAAAAATTCATTTGATGTATTATAAAAATTGTTTATATACAAGAAAGCTATTATTTGGAATTTTATTTTTTATAAATTACATCGTCTAAATGACCACCGTTTCGACGCTTGCACTCTTCTAAGCGAGCACCAAAATTTTCGAATACTCGTCGGCAAAGAGACCGGCGAGATTACCGACATCTCTTCGCCGATTTTTCTTTTAGTTGATGTAGTATATTTGGTTTATTGATATAGACACGATTTCTCAAATAACCCATATAAAGAAGTCTGCTGGGGATAGATCTGGATTTCTGGTTGGCCATGGAATGTCGCCTCACCTGGAAATCAACTTCTCCGAAAACATGTCTTTGACCACCGCCAGGGACTCATTGGATATGTGACAAGTGGCCCCATCTTGTGGAAACCATGTGCTACGATTGTAGCAAGCTAATTCCAGTAGCATCGGTCCCAAGAACTACCGTAATGCGCGGGATGTTAGATTCCAACGTTGACGAATTCTTGGCCCATCCTATATTATGTATGTCAGGATCATGATCACATGAGCCTTTATAATCCACTTTTGGATATAGATCTCTCCTTAGAAAGAAGATTTTGGTCTATTATACCGTGCAGGTCAAAGTTTGTATCAACTTTTTCCTTCTCTTTGCTATTGCCACGCGTACATTGCTCCGTTAGTTGAATCTTACGACTAGGGATGGTGGAACTGATTATTCTCAATCTGATAGCACACGGGTAAACTTAGTATTACGTCAATAATTCTCATTTTCGATAGTTTTTCGGAATTATTAAAACGCCGAAATCACTGCGCTAACAGTACACAATACGTCGTGAAATGATTTTCTCAATATTTTACGCGATTTTATTATTTCTTCAACGGAATAACTTAAGTTAAACTTTTATTGGTCTCGTCTAGACATTTGAAATATCCCTGGCCACTTGCCAGATCGCTACAGACTGATTTATAAGGCGATATATTTGATGTCGGCACTACCTTTGAACTCAACACTCTTAACTCATCTTTGAGGAAAAATTTAATTGAAGTTGCCGACAGTTTTACTGTAGCTTATGATCTCTGCTCGGTTCTTGAGGGTCGTAGCGTGATGTTATGTAGCATATACCTTTCCTCGTTAATAGGCTATCAAACGTTCAAAGAATGTTTCAATGCGTACCAGTTGTTCCTGAGATTAGTGCGTTCAGCGAACCAGTCTTTAGTTTAGTAATATTAGTATAGTGATATTTTAACACGCTTTATTCTCGAAATGGGGTAGGCAGAGATGACAACACCGTTTACCACGATCCTGAAATACAGCTTTTGTGCATTTGCCGAATTCATCAGATTATGTAGTCTTATATGTAGAAGAATCCGGACCTTCCTCGCGGCCGGACAACTAACACACAAAGCCGTCTAGCTTCAAACTGAGTAGGATGTTTACTGGTAAAGCTAGAATGATGAGTAGAATACTGATTATAAATACTTTTTTTTTTTGTATTTGCACCGATCCTATCGAACTCGAGACCTAAACACAGCAACCGCATACGATACCACTGTGCCACGGAAACAGACAATATTAACAAAACCACATACAAATTTAGCTAATAATATGCTATTATTATATTAGAGCACTATTCAAAGTTTTGGAATAGTCACCTACATATGTACATACATATTAGTTGTGACGTATCTGGCCCATTGCCAGGTGCCGAGTGCTTGTTTATGTGGTTGCATTCTCGAAAACTCGCCGCCGGTGACACATGTATTTGCGTAACTTTTTTTGGGGAGGTCAATGATTTCAGGAAGTAAGTACATCATGACCTATGAATGCCTAAAATTAAACGGTTTTGAACATAATTAAGAAAAGGTTTTAAATCGGTCGTATTTTTTGTGTATCTGTGGAGGAACGAGTGTCATGTCCCTCGAACACAAAGGGAGGACCATCCGACCAGGCGAGGTGATCATGCCTATCGAGCCACGGTTCAAGGCTTGAAATGGAGATATTGTATATAAGCTTATCCGTGTGGTGACGGATTAAGAATACATAGTGTTACCACCCCTATTCACCCCGTGGGTGTCGTAAAAGGCGACTAAGGGACCAAGTATACAAGACAACATTATTACAAAAAGACGGAAAACTTGAAACAAACCCTATTCCAACCCGTCTGGCCAGCGTGGTATAGTATGCCGAAACCTCCTTGCTAAGGAGAGGGCTATGTCCAGCAGTGGACTGTAAAAGGCTGTTGATTGATATAAGTTTATAGGTGCGAGAACTTACTCCGTAGTTTGGTGTGTCTTGTAAACTGTATTAAATCTTTAATTTCCACTATATGTGGAAGTCACCACAAATGTTATGAACCGATTTGTAATATTCTCTCGTTGTTTGAAAGGGAATACTTACCTTTTGGTCGCATTTATTGCTTGACCGGGGGAAACCTGTACGTTACCACAGATGACCGGCTCTTTAGGAGTAATACTACGGATTTTTTTCGTGACTTTTCTGCGATAACCGAAGACCCCCCACCGAATCAGTACGATAACCGAAGATCCTTCCCGATCTCTAGTTGTGATGGGAAGGAGATTAAAAAAAAGGGCGCAACGCATTATTTGATTCTTGTACTTTTTCATGAGTGACGATAGACTCTTACCATCAGGTATCTATACCACAGAAACTACCTCTTTGGTTTAGTGGTTAACGTAAGCGACTTTTGATTCCGGGTTGAAACAAAAAAGTGTGATCCGTGGTGTCGTGTTTCGTTGGTGAGTGTGAGACCGTAGCCCCATTGATGCAGGGGTGACAGTTGTCATGGTAACTGTGTGAACCTTACACTGTTACGATGACTGTCATGGCTTTTACGTTCCCAAGCGGGGTGTGAAAAAGCATCTCACTAGGCCTCCACAGTGTAGGTCACCATTCTGCATGATCTGCATTTGCAATGAGTATGGTGACCACAGCTTTTGGATTCTATTCATGCTTTCCATTAGGCAGAGTAGAGTCACTTTAGCAGGCTCTTAAGATAGATATATAGATGACAGAAATGTTTAAAAACAGCCTGTTATTTAGAAGGTAGGGTCTTATCCTCGGACCTCAAAGAGTACGTAAAACCATCGGCCCTGCGCCTGATCTCTCCCCGGTCGTGTCAAATAGGCGACCCATCAGATTATGAGAGTGAGGGAACAGAGAATGCACTTGTATTAAGACATACCTGTGCTCTATAATATTCCCTACGTACTTGGCTCATCTCCGTTACTTGTTGTCTTGGTGAAAATCGGCTAGAAGTACATTATACTACAAAAAAAGGTTCTTGGACAGTCTAAATATAGTACACTGCTAGCGTACCTGTACAAAATGTCTCTTTTACGATACCCCTGTGCTATAAAGGTATATCTATTTTAAATATAGGTTACACCAGTGTCTTACTATTTATAAACGTTGACCTGGTGTAACCCAAATATACATAAACCACCCTTAAATCCCCAAGGGATTATTTAGAGACATATTAGGCCTTAAGTAACTCATAAATAAGAGAGAAGGAAATATTTTGCAAAGTAAAGAAGGAAAACGTAATAGGGGAGGTAATTCTACTCTTGAATTAGCTAATATAAGTTCTAGCCCTCAAAAATTAATTCCACTTTAAAATATGTTAGGAAGAATTCACCCGTGTGGTGACGCATTAAGAATACAAAATGACACCACTCCTATTCATTCCGTGTGCTTAAAAGTCGACTAAAACTTGAAGTAAACTCTATAACAACTTTGTGTCGTAGTCTCAAACCTCCTATCTAAGGCCTTTTTATTTTTTATTTTTTTTTTATCAGGGTGGAAAGTCCCTTCGGATCTCCGGCTCCTCGGGGAGCAGGAGCCAGGAGTATGTGGTGTTTGAACTAAAAACCACCCCGGCGGCCGGTCTCAGGTGTCCTTCTCTGAAGGGGACCCGGACCATATTATTTCAGGTCCCCTCCAAAATCAACGCCGCGCCTAGTCAGACCTTATCCTGAGGAGGCCACAAAGGCTTCCCCTCCTATCTAAGGCCTAATGTCTAGCTGTGGGTAGTATAACGATGCTTCAAGGAGGGTTGTCTGAAGAAGACTTAAGTACCTCTTTAGTATAGAAAAATTGTAAATGTCAAGATGTGAGTATTTCTATGAAAATAATTGTAAATAAGATTGTCTTTGTTATCGCAGAAGTGATAAAAGATTGTAACATAAGATAAATGCATGTTTTATCTATCTATATAAGATTGATTTCATTGCTATGTGCAGAGCAATGTCATAGAATGGTTATATTTTGAAATCGTAAACCTATACTAACAAATTAAAGTGAAGACTTCGTGTGTCTGATAGAAATCTTTCTTTCAAGCTTTATTCCACAGCTGATGGCTTTAAGTTTACAACAATACAGCTGAATTTCATTTTTACGCAGGTCAACTGCGATCAGACCCTGACAAACCAAACACCAGGAATCATCGAAGTTCAAAGACAGTTATCAAAATTTTTACATGTAACGATTTCCACAGATGTTCGTATGATCGTACAAAGTCGGGAAGCGTAACATACTCTCCGAGACACGGAATGGTTTTAATTTATTTAGAATATTAACCCATCAATAGATTGACCTGGAAAGGATAGTTTAGATATTGATAACTGAATAAGTGTTTGTATGATTGAACTACTTATTTGGATTGAAAAACCCTGTCCTTGTATTAAATACTCGTTAATAACTTCAATACATAATAATTTTCTTTTTACGACGATTATGTCCGTGTCGTAACGGATTAAGAATATAGAGTGTCACCCCTTCTATTCACCTCGTTGGCGTCGTAAGAGTCGCCTCTTAGGCAGCAAACCACTCAGGACAACATCACTACAAAGAGAAGGAAAACTTGACACAAACCTCAAAACGTCTGACCGGCGTGGTGTAGTAGGCCAAAACCTCCTTTCTAAGGAGAGGTTATGTCCAGCAGTGGACTATGAAAGTCTGTTGATGTGATGGTAATGACAATTCTGTTTAGGTCACCCCACATCACTCCTGATGCAAAGTTGCCCATGGTACTGTCAGCGTTGTCTTGCTGAATTGCAACGGACATTCTTTGCACCAGGAATGAAACAGAGCGGGTGGTGATTTGTGATTAAGTAAATCGTTTAAATAATTGTTGTAATTCAACGGTGAGTTGCTCACAAAACTACATAAAAACTATTTAATGTAAATATATACTAACATTTAATACAACCGTCTTTCCTACCTCCTCTTTTTAGTGGATTACTAAATGCTGTTACTATTATTAAAATTAATTACATTGATCTGTCTAATAATATTCGAATTTTTATCGAATCTAGGTCATACATCACAATATATATGACAAAGATTAATACATTAATTTCTAAATTTTCTCAGCACCTTCCAGTAACTGCAATCTCAGTCCTAGTGGTTATCGACCCTTATTAATATGCATATAAGTATGTTTATTTATTATTATTAAATTATTATTATTAGTCTGATTACCACCATAATATAGGCACTGTTAAATGTCTCCAGTTAGCAACAAACATTTGAAGTCCTCACTATGATTGCTGTTTTTATTCCATCTAATCAATTTTAAGAACAGTCGGACACTACCACTAACGTAATCATACAAAACTCTTCATAATTTCCTCTCAACAAAATTACCCTTAACATCAAGATTTTCATTTAACCACTAAGATGCGCCTGCGCAGTCTTCTACATACAGCGATAGCTGAGTGTGTGCTTCATAATATAAACAGCAGATCATACGACGTAATGGCCGGACGCGGCGGTTACGACTTTGCATAATCGCGGCCATCAATATCATCTTTATAGAAGCCACTCGGCTACGCCCTGTATGTATAGTAGATTAGATCTCGCTCGGGGTTTTATTGGCACCATGAAATTGCATTTGCGAGGGTTTGACTTGACTACCGTGTTGGTATAGCAGTGAAGCCACCTTCTTTGTAACCCTTTTGGCATCTGTGCCACTCTTTGAGCATCCCTCTAGTCTAGAATTAAGCAGAGAGAAGTATGGTTACTTCTTCTCTGGTTACTTCACTCATATGGTTAAAAGAAAGGAAACAATGGTTTAACAATGGTTTTTGTGGGACCGTACGTCGGTCTTCTGTGTGGTGACGGGTTGAGAATATGGAATACCACCACTATGGGTGTCGTAAGAGCCGACTAAGCAAGCAATCAACGTAGGGCAAAATCACTGCAAAGAGAAGGAACTCAAATCAAGCCGGCCCATTTATGTCTGGTCATACCCGATCTTACCTCATCTAGAACTGTTTTAATTGCTTCGGTGGCGCAACCGTAGCGCATGCTGTGCTGGAGGTCTCTGATTCGATTCCCGGGTTGAACCAAATGTTTGTATGAGCAAGTATTTGTTTCGAAGTTTGGGTGTTTTCTATGATAAATATTCTATCAGTCGGTATAGTTATCATAGTCCAAGTTCTGCTTAGTTTGAAACTAGATAGCGTTATTTGTCAATTTATTTATTATTTATTAGTATAAAACACAATTAGTGTTACAAACCAGAAATCTACTGATTAGCACCAAAAAACATCGGTCGACTGATGGAGAATGCTTTAATTTTAAATAGAAAAGTTTCGTCGTGCCCAACGGCTGGTCAAGTCTGCCAGAGTATACAGATTCTCTTTAGGCCTGAGGCCCCGGCAAAAAAAAAAACGACGGCGACCGAACACTATGTGCTTTTAGCTACAAGGTTTTCTACTACCAGTAACAATAATGTACTCTCCGAGCACACCAGACATTGCTCACCGATTAGATAAATCGATTTTCGACATCGAATCGATAATAAATCGAATCATTCTCAGTTTGTAGTTCGCTGCCTGTATCCATTACAAACTATGATGTAAGTTTTATAACACATTTCCCAATAGTTTTAAAAGGCGATATGTACCGTTACGCAAAACCACCGGACTCGGCTTTTAAATGGTCGGTTATGACGCCAAAGCTCCTTGCGTACCGGTTTTGTAAGGTAACTCCACCAGTATTAGCTATCAGATGGATTGAACATATTTTTGTGTTGCAAGCTTTTATATTATATGGATATACAGTGGACCCCCGGTAATTCGACAAACGTTTTGCAGGGCAGTGTCGGACTATCGAATTTGTCGAATTATAGAGTACTGCCTAAGACCCCCTATAGCCCGGATTTTTTTACAAAAGAGTACCTTGTAATCCGACAAATTACAGACAAATGATAAGATTCTATATGTTGTCTTCTGGGCTTGTGACGAGATTACTAGGTATGTATACGTAATGCACAATGAATAAACGCTAAGCTGCACCGCTATCACACGTAGTCAAGTTCAAACTAAGCAATCGCAATTGAAACAATACCCACGCGTCCAGCACAATTTGTAACTTGTTCAATTATGTACGATTAACATTAGCGAAAATTGTTTGATTGATGTCAGATTACGGGGGGTCCGGATTAGACAGGGGCCTGATTACCGAGGGTCCACTGTACTTAGTCGAAGAGAAGATATTGTTAACTGCACGTCGTTGCTTTTTCCATCCCAGTTGGAACAACACTTAGTGTGATCCACACATTGTTGTACTGAGTCTCTCGTGTTCTTTGTTCTGTACGTTTATAAAGTCACCCGCGTCACAGTATATAGGTATTCCTACAGCGGAAAATTAATCATCATCATCATCAGCCTTTAACCGTCCACTCCTGGACATGGCCGTTCTTTATCACGGAAGTTTTGGTCTACTATACTATGCTGGTCAGATGGGTTTGGTATAAGGTTTGGTTCAAGTTTTCCTTCTCTTTGCTGTGCTGTCTTGCTTGTTTTGTTCCCTTAGTCGTCTCTTACGACACCTAGGGGAAGAACAGGGGTGGTAACATTTTGTATTCTTCATCCGTCACCACACGGAGAAGACATTCAATAAAATATGATAAATAGTATGATTTACACTAAGTTGCAGGTGGATATGCTCTTTGAAAAAGAACCCTTGTTGAGCCCCATAAGTTCAGGGATTTACGTACATACCCGTGACTGCAACTAAGTGATATTTTTTTTGTAAGACAACGGCCGCACTAGGAATAAATCCTGTGTCGCGGAGGACTTTACAAACATAGACGAAACGAACACAAAAAACACCCAGACTCAGAACAACAATTTGTGGATCACACAAAGTGTTATCCCATGTGGGTTTGAACCCACAACACAGCGCAGCGGCGTGGCGACCGCTTAAACCACTAATCCAACCGTGCAGTCACAAATTAACTGTTGAATATATCATAATTATACACTTTAGGTGGTAAACTTATACCATAAAAAATGGCTATAAACCTGGTTCAATGCGAAGAGTAACATAAAAATACTCAATTTTGATATATCACTGAGAAAATAGATTTACTACTACAATTCAAGATAAAAAGCACTTATAAACAAGGTTATAACGAAGGCATTATTTATTTCCAATGTTGATTGAGAAAGAGTGGCCTTCACAGCTCATAGATGTTGCCTCGCCCTTTACACAGAAACTGTTGCGAGCCGTCAAGATAAGTATACCATCATCTGATTACGTCATACTGTACTTGTGTGATAACAGTTGCGAGAACTGCTTATTTAAACATTGGCTCGTTCTATCTTATTCCTTATTTACACGGACTAAGTGTTATATTGGCAATTCTTTTGTTGTTAGTATATATAAAGTAGAGGTAGTAGAGCCACGCTGATTTCAGCATGAACGGGCCGGCTCGTCCGGGGCAGTACTACCCTCCCACAGAAGACCAACCTAAAGCGACAGCATCCATGTTGTCGTGTTTCGTTGGTGAGTGCGAGACCGCAGGCCCATGGATGCAGGGGTGACAGTTGTCGTGGTAAATGTGTGCAATACAATGCTACGATGACTGTCATGTCTTTTACGTCCCCAAGTGAGTCGTAAAAATCGTAATAGGCCGCCATAGTGTGGGTCACCATACTGCATTGTCAGCATTCGCAATGAGTATGGTGACTACAACTTTTGGATTCTGTTCATGCTTTCCATCAAGCAGAGTAGAGTCACTGTGGCAGGTTACTAAAAAATAAAAATAAAATAAATAAAAATATATGTAAGTGGCCCGGTCATGTCCCCAGACGAACTGATGATCGCTAGAGCCGAAGTGTACTAGTGTGGATACCACGATTGGGCAAACGTAGTGTAGGATGCCCTGCGGTGCGATGGACCGACGATTTAAAGAAGGTGGCTGGCAGCAGGTGGATGCAAATTGCCCAAGACCGGGATGGTTGGCGTTCCTTGGGGAGACCTTCGTTCAGCAGTGGACGGTGATAGGTTGAATAGAATAAATATATGTCAGGAAGGTGGATCAATCACTCGCACACGCATTCTACTACTGTAACTTCCTAATTGGAGTTAAAATACTCGGGTATTCCGAGAAAAGCTCTGACGAACTCTTGCAACTGTTCCCACCTTCTCCTTTCCTGTACAGGACAAGTGTAGGCCTCGGAAGTCACCGTTTAAGAATGGCAGGTATACGCTCACGAAGCCAGTCTTTTAAGCGCGGCATGAAAAAGCATCTCACTAGGCCGCCATAGTGTGAGTCGCTATACTGTATTATCTGCATTCGCAATGAGTATGGCGACCACCACTCTTAGATTCTATTCATGCTTTCCATTAGGCAGAGTAGAGTCACTTTGGTAGGCCAACAATAAAAAAAAAGAAAAGTTAAATTGTTTTGAAAGCCGCAATGAAATTAATTAAGAGTAATATACAGGGGGAAATGAGTCTACAAACGTTGAAGTTTTTCTGTACGCAACTTTTCCCAACTTCCTCAACGTCTTCCGTTCCTCAAATGTTATTCTGGGGTGGCGCAATGGTATATTATAAAGATTTTTGGATTATGGCCTGCCTTTTATGCTTGATGTCTTAACACACATTACCAAACAAAGGAGGTAAATAAACTTAAACCTTTCCGTAGGAATTCCCAGAGATGGCCAGTGTGGCGACTTCCAAATTACAGCACAAACAAAAATATACAATAGCGCCATCTAGCGAAGATACATCGAACTACGAAGTATGAAACAAACGTATGAATGTAATGAACTACGATGCAACTACTAATCCTGTATCGCGAAATAGAGATTCGCGTGGCAATTAGCATATATACAGCATCCGAACATCAACCGTTGGGATGTGGCCCGCCAGGCATCACACCTCACCTGGTCCGAGGATCCCTTTGTGTCGGAGGGACATGATACCTGTTCCCTCCTCAGCCGCAATTAAAGCAGGCCTAATTTGGATTGTCAGAATTAATTTTACTTTCAACTTACAGTACTCATAATTGTCGAACAAATATTGTAGCTTAGTATGACTAATATATATCTGGTAGTGGACTCCGCGCACATTGCAAAACCAGTTCTCGGGTCGGATAAACGGAATTATATTTGAACTTTTAGCGCGGACACACACAGACACACTCACCTACGCGATTTATTTTGCAATATTTGTGGGATTAGCTCTCGTCAGATCGCTAGATTGCTTTTACCACATCGTTACAATAACATTTCTTGTACTATAGCCACAGCTTTTATAGGTATTAGAATCTATATTTTTTTTCGTATTAAATGCACAAATGTTTTTTTACATATTTAATGTTCTGTCTATCTAATTTTTTCATATTAGATTGATACACAACTCAATATATACAATTACATCTGTGTTTGATGACATCTGTTACAGGTACGCTAGTAAATTACGTACATTTGACATCTAGTGTTTGTCAATGATTATATTATCAATCGTCAACAGCTTTTAAGTCCACTACTGGACATCAACCTCTCTTTAGCAAGAAAGTTTAAGCCTACTATACCACGCTGACCAGACAGGTTTCGTTCTTTTTGCAGCGATGTTGTATTGCATATTTTGTTACCTTAGTCGGCTTTTACGACACCCATGAGAAGATATCAGACAGAGAGTCATATCACGGAGATTGAATCATAGTCACGAATAATTTAATTAATTAAATTTTAATTTTGTGAAAAATTCTTTTTTTCTGAATAAAAGCTATTATCGTTACAGGTACTTTAAATAAAGATGATTAAAAATAAATATTTATCAATCTGTGTCCACGATTAGTGCCTCTTGGTAGACACTTCAGGCAATTTCTAGATATCTAACACCTATCGTGTTGGTTATGTAGTGTTTCTACCTATGTCAAATTAGTACGTGAAGAACAGTAAAGTACTAGGTTTTGCCACCCGGCTGCGCATGCGTATATGTCAGTTATGTATGTATGCGACAAGAGGTAGCCTATGTCTCAAAAATCAAAGTCCCAATGTTATTCTTAGACAGAGTTACCTTCACATGTATAATATTAATAGGAAATTGTAATATATAGTTACGTAAAAGAACTGCAGATAACAATAAAGGAAAACACAGAATATATTTTGATCTGCCACGAATACAGTACAGAATTCTAAACAATGACAGTTCAATTTATACTGGCCAATGAATTGAAACGAAAAATTCAAGTCGATCAGAGTTCTAACATTAAATAATGTTCTTACGGCCTGTAAGTATATCTCAAATATACATTTACATGCTGACCGTTAAAAGACAAAAGCAGGATTCAAAATACAGCCTTCTTCCGTCTCTTTCTGTCTCACGTGAGACGGTTTTCGTCCCACTCTAATATTCGGTATTCCGGTTTGGAGTACGTTATTAATAAAAACGTGTCCGAGGTATGTGGGGATTGGCGTCCTTACTGGTTTGTACACAGTTTTTGCTTGCTGTCAGTTAGGCAAACTTTGGAAGGCTAGATCTAGGTGATTTACTAAAAGTTATAGGTATAATGCAGCTGCCGACATTTTTTTGCAATAATTTGAATTAATATTAAGTTCCTATTGGTCGTAAAGAGAGATTTATAGCCGACTTTCGACTATAAATAGACTATCTAACACTGATAGATTGTTTTCAATTTGGACCAGTATTTCCTGAGGTTAGCACGTTCAAACAAACAAGCTTACAACAAAACAACAGCTCAGAAAAATATTAGAAATAAAATTAACAGTGTCTATCAGCAAGTTCCCAATTAGTATTGTACTGTGTGCACGAGTAATATTTGTTAATAAAAACGACCTAGCCACACACAAACTAGGGAGAGCCTGTACTATAATAACCAGATGCTAATGATGAAATGAGAATCTTAGAAGCCGGCTGCAGTGTTTAGTTTGTACTCAAACACGCCAGCATCAGTGTAATGATTTAAATATCTAATGACATACATAGGTTGAGAAAAGTTATGTAAAGATTTGAGAAATAATCATGTACCCCTAACCGATTTTGACTACGGTGGCCAGAGTCAACCGAGACTAGCCGACCACACGAGGGGTTATAGAAACACAAGTGTATGCGCAAACATAGGTGCACTCTATTCCCGCACTCTCACAATCCGATGGGACGGTTATTAGACACAACCGGGTTGACATCAGGCACGGGGGTTAAGACTCCAACTTCCAAAACATGCTTATATATTTCCATAACCGGAAAAAGTCTAACCCTGGAATCGAACCCGAGACATCTTGATCGGCAGTCGCATACACGAATCGCTAAACCAACGAGGCAGAAATAAATAAAGTACCTAATTATATTTATTGTAATTCTATTGTCTATATTCAAAGGCTGTACCTAATTTTTAAGTAAATGCGTATATTACCAGAATCTTAACTTACAGTCTTCTTCTCTTCCCTTAATATTTATAAATTACGTGTCACAGTGTTTGTCCGCGATGGACTCCTAAACTACTTAACCGATTTTAATCAAATTTCGCATACCGTGTGCAGTTTGATCCAACTTGAAAGATAGGATAGCTTACATCTCAATTTAATAACTTACTAAAATGTAATATAACCAAAAGTTTAGTCACAGCAATGCCTGGCCGGGTCTACTTGTCTATTATAAATGCGAAACTTCGGATGGATATTTCTTACACTATCACGCTAGTACAGCTATCTAAATAAAATTTGGCACGGATATACATTAAAGTCTGGAATAAAAATATTTATTTATAACTTAATGTACACATCGCCTGACTTTATTCCTAAGGGACTTCAATAGATAAAAATATCATCACCAAAAACCTTTAGTAAACCACTTCTGGACGTAGACCTCTCCTTAGAGAGGAGGTTTTGGCCTACCATACCTCACTGACCAGACGAGTTTCGTTCTTTTTGCCGTGATGTTATCTTGCATATTTTGTTTGCTTAGTCGCATCTTACGACACCCATGAGAAGCGTATGGGTGGTGACACTATTCTTAATCCGTCACGTCGCAGAGATTGAATGACAGTCACAAAACAAAAAATCACGATATTTTAATGTTGTGAAGGATTCTGTGTCATGGAACTATGCCACGCTGGTCAGACGTGTTGGTAAAGGGTTTGTTTCAAAGCTTCCTTCTCTTTGCAGTGATGTACTCTATAATTTACCAATATTGTCGTCTCCTACGACACCCTTGAGATGGATGTGGGCGATGACACTCTTGTATTCTTAATCCGTCATCACACACATATAACATTATAAAAAAGAACATATTGGTACTGTCGAGATTAGTACAAATCCTTGTACATAATAACACTATCTCCGTGTGGTGACGGAGCCTCACCACCCCTGTCCTTCCTATGGGTGTCCTTCCAAACAGAAGGAAAACTTGAAACAAACCCTATACAAATCCGTCTGGCCAGCGTGGTGTAGTTTGCCAAAACCTCCTTGCTAAGAAGAGGCCCATGTCCAGAAGTGGACTTTTAAAATTCAGATTCGGGTCCCTAGCGCGTAAACATTATTATATCCTCGCTAATGAGTGGCATGTATCCGCGTGGTGACGGAAAACAGTGTTACCACCTCTATTCATCCCGTGGATGTCGTTAGAGTCGACTAAGGAAACAAAATATGCAAGACAACATCACTGAAAAGAGATGGAAAACTTGAAAAAGGTTGTATACCAACCTGTCTGGCCAGCGTGGTATAGTAGACCAAAACTTCCTTGCTGAGGAGAGGCCTATGTCGAGCTGAGGACTGTTACAAGCTGTCGGTGATGATGAATAGAACATACAGTGGTCATTGTTTACATAAATAAACTCGTAGTTAGCAACTATTCGCGTACATGTAATCCGTTACAAAGTAACTGTTGAAACAAAGCCAATATTGTTTCCAAAGAATACACGATAATGTTTTCCCACTGGCGTAAATATGTGTGGTGATTCGTACGGCCCGGAGTGGCTGCTGAAGCCCAGCCAGCCATAAACTATACGCCGTCACTTCCTGAGGGAACCCCAAGCCGATCTATTTATATCGCCACACGTCGCTATATGTAGGTAACCGACACACTTATTTTAACCGAATTTAGGATGTTCACGCTTGTAAAGCTGCAGTCGTGAGCAGTGCTGTTTAATTAATTAAATCTAATAACTGTAACTTATTATATTATCCTATTAATATTAGAGATGCGAAAGTTTGTGAGTATGAATGTTTGTTACTCTTTTACGAATAAAACTACTGGACGGATTTAGATGAAACTTTACAGTAATATAGTTCGGAATAACATATAGGCTACAATTATGATTTTATGTAATTTTGGTGACCAAAATTTCATGTCAATTAAATCTGAGTGATATCTTCGCGTACGTTGCCTAAACCATTGAAGTTACATAAAGATGATGTACCATAGGATTGTTTGTATGTTAAAATATATATTTATTTTAAATGATCTATTATGAAACAGATCAAATTCCACACGAGCGAAACCGCGGGCAAAAACTAGTATTATATGTATTATGCATTATTATATATTTGATTTTGTCTTTATGTTACCGTGTTATCATTGTACAAATGCAAATTTGTATTATCTTGTTTCGTGAAATGGAATAAATGGGTCGGCTTGACTGGAGTGATGCTAAGGACCTTGCAGAAATTCGGTATTAAGTAAAGTTACAAGTCTAAACCCTGGATGCTTGGGATGGCAGGCGCTAGGAGGGATCTGGATGTCGTAATAGCAGCGGTTCCCGCATCCCTCCTATGTCAGGCGCAGAGTGGCACACCGTGTGGTTTTAGTCGGTCCGATTCCAACACACCACCCCGCCGTAAACCCCGGTGGGGTGACGGCCCGAGGGGTTAACACGTTAAAAAAACAAGGAACTCACATGGAGCAATGTACTTGTAATTCTTGAACTGCAGATGAACGTGGCCATCTGCATTTGCCTTCCTAAAAATAAAAAATAAACTTACAAACTCAAATTTATGTTTTCAAGTTTTTTGACTGCGTCGATGGTCTAGCGATTGGCTTATACGACAGCCGATCAAGAGGTCTCCGGTTCGCTTCCAATAAAAGTTAGTGATATTTTCTGATTACAGAAATATTCAATAACATCCTGGTGTTTGCCAGTTGGAATATCACAACTTACAATCCGCAATTAGAGGTGTACTTTGTCGCTAATAATTTTTTGTACGTCACTAAACAGTTAGAATTGCTTTCTCCACGCGTAAACACAACACTTTCCCATTGTAAATAATATTTCCCTAAATTTTTGTGGTATATGCGAAGTCATTTAGTAAGAATCTAGGTTAAAACTTATCACCAAAACCATTTTGTTGACTCACGCGTCGCCATATTGTCGACGGCTTTCATTTTTTGCGTGTGTTATAAGTGAATTATTATCTACGAAGATTACGAGTTGAATAGAAGTGTGGACCTCAGACGGTAATAGTCTAATATCTTCACAATAATTTAAGAATTTGTGCGTTCAAACGCAGTTATCTGCTAAACTACTGGTCGGATTCCGGGCATTCTTTTGTATTACATAGGAGGGTTATTCAATTAAGAATAAATGCAGAGATCGAACCCACAATATTTCGCAGAGTAAGAAACGGTGACGGCTTTAACCATTACGTCATCTGTGCAGAATTGAATTAGGAAGTGTAAACGAAAGGTCGAGGTTTAGCCAGAACTAAGTAGAACTAACAACAGCCAGGAAGTCTCAGCTCTCTAGACATTGGTTATACTAGTCTAGGTTAACACCTACCATATATCTCCTAGCCTCTCAAGGATTTCACACAAGTGTGTCACGATCATGCCCTGTCTAATAAACTCATTATGACACAAGCTGGGCGTTGTGATCGTATACAATTGGTGGCAAGGTCAAGTCTATTACCAAGATGGTCTGTATTTGGAGTGATCACGTCATGGATTAGCGAAATAAACAGCGTGAGGACATCGCGAAAAATATTGGTTTATATAAAAAATATACTGCCCATCCGTGTTGCGACGAATTAAGAATACGGCGTATCATTACTCTTACGCTGGACAAAGGCAAGAAAAACTTGACACAATCCCTGAACTATCCTGTCTGGCCAGCGTGGTATATTAAACCAAAACCTCTTCTCTAAGGAGAGGTCTATGTCCAGCAGTAGCCTGATAAAGGCTGTTGATGTCACAGTCATTTGTTTCTTGTAAATAGATTTTCACAAACACTCCAAGTCATGTGATATATTATATAATTATATATATCAGCCAATAGGTTAGCATGGTGCAGACTCTTTTTAATTTTGTGATTATCCGTATAAGAATTGTGTCAGGTTGTCGAAGGTTTAGCGTGCCACTCGATAGATGGTGTTGTCTCGGCTATCTGAATCGCGCAATCGTTGTTACTAAAGCCGGTAAAAATTACTGAGCGCTGTTAAGCATTTTTTGTCACTCGTTACTCGTTGAGTGAATATAACAGTTCAACTGCACGCGATACAGCCGAGACAACGCCATCTATCGAGAAGTAGGTTAAACCTTGTGTAACAATTTCGACACTAGTTATTATTCATTATACTTATACTCCTTCATGATAGTGTACCATCAACAGTCACCCCATGAAGGCAAAAACTATATTCAAATAATCTCTGAGAAAGTCCAGCCATCTTCAAACCTATAACGGATCAAATCGCAAGGTTAATTAGAGGTCATTGGTGGGAAGGTAAAAATATCTTATAAAAACTGGGTCAATAGTCTCTGGAGTTACATTTAATGGCTAATTAAAAATTAGCGTTGCTATTTTGTACTGTAATTTTAAATATTGCACCTTCAAAGTGGAGCGGAAGAGGCTTCTCTTTGATGAAGTTACCTCATGACAGTTGGGTCACCTTACACAAGAGACCGGTACGTTTGTCTGACTTCATAGAGGTCTTCTAGAGTACACTAGAGCCCCAGTCGTTATGATTTTTGTGGATTCACGTCCGTTATAACATCTTAATATCTGACACTTTGGTATCAGTAAAGTGTGGTAATGGGAAGTAGTTTAGGGTTAGTAGTTAGTAGGCCCCCCACTGGTGAAGGTCGCGGGAAGCCACTGGATGCGGGCGACACGGGACTAGCTGTTGTGGAGAACCTTGGGGAGGCCTAGCGGACCTCTTTTGGTTGAGATTATGATGAAAATGATGAAACTGAGGTTAGTAGCATTTTTGGCTTCAAACCAGAGGTTCTTGAGATGAGTGCGTTTAACTAAATAAACAAAATAATATACTACTTTAAAAAGATTTTAAAACCATGTACCTACCATCTCGTTTAAAAAATAAAAATACCACTTTATAGTGAACAGAATTACGTGATGAGATACTTGGTCTCTGGTACTTCAAATAAGAGTATCACCATACACACTTCTAAAATAGCCTTGAAAAAACTGTGTTCAAACTTCTTCGTGTCTTCTCTGATCGGATAACAAAGCACAGTTATAAATATACAACTCGGCGCATTCATTCATTTCCCCTTTCAATTAATAACATCTACTTGAGAGTTATTTGTCGTCAATAATAAATGATAGTGACCTTTGAGCTCTCCGCGCTGATAACTGTACGAGAAGATGACTGACAAATTTGACTGAACGACTAGTCACTCGTGAGTCAAGTCGGCAGTAACGGTTCTCAGAAGTTTCGAATGACTGTAAATATTGTGTGCGTTTGTTAGGTGCTGTTTTGTTGTGTTGCAATCTCTGATGAATTTCAGATTGTAAGTTATTGTTCTGAAGTGACTGCTCATATGAGTGTCAGTTAGATTGATTTACGGCAAATATACTAAAAAAAAATGCCAATACTCCTGGTTTTGTCATCAGGCCCTCTTTTTTTTTCTATTTTAAGAGCCTGCCAAAGAGACTCTACTCTGCCTGATGGAAAGCATGAATCCAAGAGTTGTGGTCACCATACTCATTACAAATGCAGACTGCAGTATGGTGACCCACACTATGGCGGCCTTGTGAGATGCTTTTTCACACCCCGCTTGGGGACGTAAAAGGCATGACAGTCATCGTGACAGTGTAAGGCTTACACAGTTATCATGATAACTGTCACCCCTGCATCAATGGACCTTCGGTCTCGCACTCACCAACAAAACGACAACACGGATGTTAGCGCCTTAGGTTGGTCTTCTGTGGGAGGGTAGTACTGCCCCGGTCGAGCCGGCTGAAATCAGCGTGGCTCTACTACCTCAAAAAATCTCTACGCTTCACAAAACCATCTAGTTTCAAGCCAAGTAGAGCATGCTCTATGAAAACTAGTTTCCCTAGATTGGTATGGATACATACAAAACACGTAAAATCCGAAACGCATATCTGCGAATCATACCAATATTTGCACCGACCCGAGAATTGAACCTTCAAACACAGCAGTTGCATACCCTTACTTACCATTGCTCCACCGTAGTAGTTAAATAACTGAGTACAGTACACGGATACTGCCACTAATATTTCTAACAATTGTGAATCATTTTTGTTACTAGAAAGAAAGCTTCATTCCAATATCAATTGTACGAAGAACATACCAACGCTTATCAGATAATATTGTTGGGTGGAAATGCTTATTATCGGCACAGTCGCTTGCACTAAATCTTTTCTTTAGATATTTATTCGTTAACTCACTTATAATGCATTAATTATTTACTTAGAAGTGAGCCAAGCGATAAGAAAAAATAAATATCGATTTTCGGACATTCGACACACAACGTCATCTAGTTTCAAACTAACAGAGCTTGTGCTATGATAACTAGACTGACTGATACAATACTTATATACTTTTTTTGTAAATACACATATATCCATAAACAACAGCTTCGAACAAATATTTGGTCCGACTAGGGATCGAACCCGAGACCTCAACCACAGCAGTCGCATTCACTACCGCTGCTCCACCGAGGCTGTTTTAAAATACCTGTAAACGGAACACCAAATTCAAACCTGTGATGCCAGCGTGGTATAGCAGGCCAAAATCAGCTTCTAAGATAAATTGAGTGCATATGGATCGTCCTGTAAGGAGTAATCCGGTACAGAGGCTTCTCTGAAGCAATCTCTCGTTGATTTTCATCAAGTGACATTACCAGAAGCTCGATCCTCTCTCTATCTGGCATGCTGAGCTCTTCAGTTCCAGGTATCAATGAGCAGTGGAAATAAGGTGACCTGACTGTTCCTTTGCCCTCCAATACCACGCCAACCCATTCCTTTTAGGGGGCGCTGGAATATTTACAATTCCGTTTTTAACATGGTTACTGGTGATAAATACTACAACCAGGCCGTTTTCATGATAAATTAACTTCCTAAAATTTGTAAAGCAGCCATTTTAAATAATCTAAAACAAAATATACACCGATAAAGAAGATATTGTAAGTACTTACGGTACTGTACAAAAACACATTTTATCGTCGCACAACGAGCGTCTTCACCCCAACAGAGTGGTTCTATCAACAACTGATTCTATATCTTATCTGGACGAGTGTATCGCTCCACTTTCATGTTGTTCTTGCTTGTGCCTGATAAACTAATATCCTTAATACATTTGGCCTGTATTTCTACATTCATAATAATAATAAGTGGACACATCTGACACACGACGGTCTTGTCTTGACTGCACGGTTGACCCTAGTGGTGTAAGTGGTCACCACGCCGCTCTCTACTGCGCTGAATGTTGTGGGTTCAAACTCCACAAATTAGGTAAAGAAAAGCATTTTGGTATATTATTCATTCGTCATAAAATTGACCTCGCGAACGTTTTAGTTACGTCACCATATTATTGCTACAAAATCTTATAATTTCCTCTTATCCTAGACTAATGAGCGTTGAACTAATGGCTGTTTTGCAATGGACTGAAAAAATCATGGTCACACTTGTGCGCTGAGGGTTCCGTATGCGCAATTAGTGAGTTAACATCAAACCTGGCTCGCTGTGACTTCGTCTTATGACTATAATAAATGAGAAAGTGTAGTTAGTGTAATGTAGTATAGTTTGTTTCTCCATCGTTTTGAAGTTCGGACAAAAATCACCTGTCGTTTACTAATTAATCTGGAATGCCATTATCATCAACAATAGCTTTTGGTAACACTGGTCGGACATGGGTCTCTCCATAGAAAAGAGGTTTTGGCCTCACTGCTTAGGTGGATTGGTATATAAGCTACTTATTATCGCAAATAATATATAATAATCGTTTATAGAAGACTATTTCGATTTTGACTTTGATAGCAGTCGTCGAGGACTGGATTTTTTTAAATGTAAACAGTCGCCAGGAGAATGATATCCTGCTAGACGAATTCAACCACGACGACCAGTGTCAACGGAGGCCAGTCAAACGCAGGAGATGTTATGGTATACAAGTGTGTGTACTAACACAGGTGCACTCTCTGATCCCTCACGCTCACAATCCGATGGGACGGTTTTCCGACACGACCAGGGCCAGGATCGACGCCTTTATTTGCTGTGCGTGGCATGGAGGTACTCCAACTTCCAGAGTCTGGGCTATTATTAAGCATTTATATAATCAGAAAAATTTCATTGCAATTTTTGACCCAACCTGGGAATTGGACCCAAGACCTATTGATTGGCTGTCACACACACTAACCGCTAGATCAATGAGACAACTGCCGATCACGCAAGAACTATTATCATAGTTTGATAATCTTTTCATAGCACTTTCTCCCCTTGTTAACAGATTTTAATTTACATATTACTGTCACTGAGTTAGATAACTATGTGTATAAAGTATAAATTTATTTGATTGACCTAAAGACCTAAAAAAAACAGATGTTCAACCAGACGCCAGAGCCGCGTGAAAAAAGCAATATCACAGATAAAATCTTTCACACAACAACTCATTCAACACAATCATTATTCAGAGAAGCGCATCCTTTTAAAAAAGCTGTATTGTAATCAGCGCATGCGCAGGGTCCGACAATAGCCGATTGTCGACGGACTTTGCCGATCGCGTCACGGTTCGACAGACGCCGATGACGTCACGCCTCGCCATTTGGAGCGGAACAATTTAAATATACGGTTTAATGGAGAAAAAAGTTGTTGTAATAGAGGTCTCTACTTCAATGGAGTTTTTATGACTTCTAAATGACTTAAAAATTAGACACTACATTATGACTTAGACACGGTTCTCTGAAATTTTTTGCGCTAGAATAATTTCCTCGTGAAAACGATTTATTTATTTAAATTTTATGCGCGTTAGGTATTTAGAAGAACTGAATGTCTCAGGCGTTTTCTGTCATTCCACTTTTGGGTGGCGTAGGGTAGGAAAGTAATTAGGTACACTCAGCTTTTTTTTTCTATCTAAAGAGCCTGCCGAAGTGACTCTACTCTGCCTGATGGAAAGCATGAATAGAATCCAAGAGTTGTGCTCACCATAATTATTGCAAATGTTGACAACGCAGTATGGTGACTAACACTATGGCGGCCTTGTGAGATGCTTTTTCACACCCCGCTTGGGGACATAAAAAGCATGACAGTCATTATGACAGTGTAAGGCTTACACAGTTACCACGACAACTGTCACCCCTACATCGATGGGCCTCCGGTCGGGGTTCCAGGGATTTTGTTACTTTGTTGCACCTTATTCCCCTGCTACTGATACTTGAGATGGCGTGCGGTTATTGGTCGATTCGAATCCGACATAACCTCCTACCGGTAGTATCCGTGGGGATGTCCACACAGGAAGAAAAAGGCACACTTAGATTTTTTGCAAATGGGATAAAAGGCAAACTGTCGCACATGGACACTGGCAACTAAAGTACTTCCCCTTTCATTCCGAAGGGGGGCGGCGATAAGGTCTCCGGTTATCTTACACACAACACCAGGCTTTGAATCACCATGGCCGAAGCATGACTACTTTCAAAAGACTTCCTCATTAACGATGTATGTTTGTTTGTTGCAGTATCGTGCATGCATCCAAGGAGGGTGTCGCACTGATTCATCTCAACACGTCTTATTGAGTGAGTATTACCTCTGTACCATCAAGAACATGTCTGAGCGGATGCTCAAAAGCTTCCACACTATAGTCTTTAAAAAATATCTGGATCTTTGTAACAGACGGCTAAGAAACTGACGAAGTATTTTCATTCTTTACGTGCCGGCTTTATCAGAATTGAAGTGCATCACATTATAAATAAAAAAATCCCACCTGACATGTACATCCTTAATTCTCAAATGTCACTAGTGACAACTGTCACAGAGATCAGTTAATATTTTAAGGACTATAGACCCTTTTTTTCCTGTGCGGAAATCCCCACGGATGCCAACGGTAGGTGATTATGTCGGACTCCAACCGGCCAAAAACCGCACGCCGTTCCTAATAAGGAAATGCCGAACCGACGTACCTCAGGCCACCTACGTCTTGTAGATGGCCCTCGTGTGGGAACCCCGATGTACCCTTTACTACCCCCAGGACTATTAACCCTAGTTTAGGATTAGAAAACTTCAAAACTCTTTAAAAAAACACATGTTAGTCTAGTGTTTAGTGACCCAGACTGCTGAATTAGAGGTCTTACAAAGAAAAAAAATATGTAAGTATTCTATCAGTCGGCCTAATAGGCTAGATGACACCTTAGTCAAATTAGTTACTTTTTATCATCTGTCAAAACGACAATTTTGTATGAAAAATGTACTAAATACGAAATTGTGACGTCACTTTAGACTACTCAATTGAACAATATATTTCACTGTATATTTGATTGATATTCGTAATAGTAATAAAAAGCTATGTTAATTTTGCCGAGATGTTTCGTGATATTAGTTTTAATGAAGTGGACATTGGTATTTATTTACAAAACAGTCATCTACCCAATTGTCATGTACAAGCTCTGCTTAGTTTGAGACTAGATGGCGTTGTGTGTCAATGTCGAAAACATTTATTATTATATATACAATACATATAACATACAATAGCTAGTTTTACATATAGATTGTAACTGCCATACCTCCTCACCTCAACACCGGTGCACTTGATTGCGATGTCACACAGATTACTCACAACTGAATGGGTGAAGAGTAAACAACACGTCACTGCTAATATTATACCACTTGTCGACCGCATTTAGCCACCAGTGCGCGAATTATAGGTAACATGTGTAATGTACTATGAAAATATCGCTCATAACGTGCGTGGTCCGTCGATATTCATCGCATCAGTCACTGGTTTTTTTTTAATTTTTTTTAAAGCCTACCAAAGTGACTCTACTCTGCTTGATGGAAAGCATGAATAGAATCCAAAAGTTGTAGTCACCATACATGGCGGCCTATTACGATTTTTAGGCCGTAAAAGACATGACAGTCATCGCGGCATTATATTGCACACATTTACCATGACAACTGTCACCCCTGCATCAATGAGCCTTCGGTCTCGCACTCACCAAGGAAACACGACAGCATGGATGCTGTCACTTCAGGTTGGTCTTCTGTGGGAGGGCAGCACTGCCCCGGACGAGCCGGCCCGTTCCTGCTGAAATCAGCGTGGCTGTCCTACCTGGATAGTAAACGACTCCCTAATTAAATAAAGCCCACTAATTGCTGGAAACAGACGTAACGAAATATAGTGATTTTATTTTACGCTTCGTATAAAAACTACCCTTGTCGCGGAGGGTAAATCGCAAATAAATGTTATTCCAACCCCCTTACTTGTGAAACAGCCTTAACTTGGTGCCTTTGAGAGCATCGTTAGGGCTTTGATGGGAGGGTGAAGTGTCAAAGATTATGTAAAGGCAGGATTTGAAATGTTAGCTAAGGAATTCTATGAGGAGGAGAGTAATGTTGAATGTCTGTTAAATTCGAACAGCTTAAGCTCTTACTAATGCTGATGAAGAGAATGGAAATGTACAAGTAGTTAGTCGCAAATAGATAGTTTTAAAAAAAAGGATATGCTTTGATGAAAATGACCGTCTTCCTAGTGCCTTAACTATTAGGGCGTTTTTAACATAGCATCCTTGACTCTTTCCTTCAGTTTGCATTATTTAATATTTTTTGAAGCGACAACTTCTTTTGGCAGGGTAAGTCACTTCGTTACGTAACGGGTTACGGCGCCAGTCTTACTGGCTTCTCTTTCTCTCACGCATACGGCAGCAGCAGGCAGGCGCCTCCTCTCTCCCTCTAACCCGTAGACGCTAGCCGTATTTTGGACAATCACTTCTCACCAAATAACCTTTCCTTACATAATCATATTAATATACATAAAATTTAAGTAGTAACCTAAGCTTTTCTCAAGTTAAACAATTTCAATATTAAATACTTATTATCACTTCTGTCGAGGGTTCCGAGACGCACAAGTT
Organism: Hypercompe scribonia; assembly: GCA_949316085.1. Lineage (NCBI taxonomy): Eukaryota > Metazoa > Arthropoda > Insecta > Lepidoptera > Erebidae > Hypercompe > Hypercompe scribonia. The sequence continues at coordinate 11,755,427 of OX438994.1, forward strand.
TTGTTTTTTTCTTTTCTTACTACATCAATGGTTATGAATACTTATAAATAATTTAAAGAACGAATAATCTGGTTTTCTACTATTATTTTCAATAAACTTTAACTATTAATATAAATTTCATTTATTTGTTTTTACAAACATAAGAATCCAGAGATAAATTGCTAACACAAATGCCTTGGCTGTCACTGGTTGTATTTGTGATCCGATAAGCAAATAGGCAGTAAGCATAAAAATTGTCTTATCTCCGTCCACTAGTCTATGGTAGACGCCGGTGAGGCGGGATCGATACGTTTTATTACTGCTCCTCGCTGCTATGCCGAGGGTAGGAATGAATTAATTTTGTATACAAAATTTTGTAAAGCACTTTTTTTGCTCCATACAGCAAAATTATGGAGGGGAATGGAATTGTTACTTTTAATAATGCAGTAGGTTTTGTGATCGTTTAGGTATTTTTGTTATCATGGTCAAGTGGTCTGTGATTCTGACCGCTCGTTGAGTTTGTTTCGTTCACGCTCAGGTAAAATAATTGCGTGATGAGCAACGTCATTTGGTCTGTCGAAGAGTAATTTATTTGTGTATGGCTTTAGATGTATTTAAGACGGTTTTACTGTAGCCGAGTTCACCATAGTAGAAACTATTAAATTTGGAATCACATTTGAAAATATGGGTAAACGCGTTACCTAAAGATTACAATGTCTTGTTAGCATCCGTGTTACTCCAAAAGACTTTTGGAGCTCCCGCAGTCATATTCATACTTTGTTACCCTAGGTTTTTGTTAAAGCTTTCGGATGTTTGAGACCCGTGATAATAATTCATTCACTAAATGCTATTGTTTCATTATCTAGGCTTTTATGGACTGAATTTAACTAGATATCCAACAGTACAAACCCGTCATGAAGTGATGAAAGTTCTAGAAAAAGGCATAGAGTAGTGGTTATGTCTTTAGGCTAGCCATAAAGTGGTTTGATCCATGAAAAACAACTCAATACAAGATTCAGGGTAACTGAAAATTATACAAAGTATAGGATTTTGAAGCAGTCTTTTTTTTAATAAAGACTAACTCCGCTTCGGCTCTGCCCGCGTGTATCTGCACGCTAAAAGCAGCGTGTCTCCGTGCAAAATTTCATTAAAATTGGTTAAGCGGATTAGAAGTGAAAGCATTACAGATCAACAGACAGGATTACTTTTGCACACACATATATTATTAGCAGGAAAAATAAAAAATAGGTAAGGACCTTAAGGCTCGAGAGTTCATAATGTGTAAAGTGTTTAACGTTTACACAATAAATCAAACCTGTCTACAAAATAAAGTCATTAACAGAATTAATGCTATCATTAACCGTTTTAATTAACTTGTACAGTACTTCATTGCACAGTTTAATTATCCAACATAAACGTCCGCTTTCATCGACCGCCGACCGATGATTGAGATGTCCTGTTCCAAATTCAAAAATTCTATTCTACATTTGTCGTATAGATTGTCAAATTTGACGACTCTTGCGCACGTGCCCGACACTCCCGATATGGGATTCGCGTGAGTTTTATTTTTTTGTTCTTTAACCATCATATATCTAAAAGAGGAAGGAAATTAATAATAATAAATTAGTTTTGAATGTCGGATACGCAAAAATATTACACGATGTTTGTATGTGATCGAGGAAGTGTGGACATTAAGGCAAGTTATAGCTAGTTAAAAATGATTTATTGGAATGTGTATTTTTCTTTTGAAGTATTCTTTTATATTTCAATTTTGAGATCCAATTTTATAGTACTGGCTCTTGGCTAAGAAACTTTTGTCTGACTATATAGGAGTAAGGATACGAATGGAATCACCTCCATTCTATAGAAGAATAAAATTATTCTTCAGTTAGTATAACTAATGAAACAAATAATAGAAGCCAGAGTTCCTATTATTCGAAGACCTTTCAACCATCGACGCTGAAAAGTGCCTGTCTGACATCACAGCTCTCAAACATTGAGTTGAAGAAGTTTGACTGAAGGTTTTTAGTAATAATACAAGAAAATCTGGGCTTCTCTTATCCTTCAAGAAATTTGAGATGGGGGTGTATTATAAAACAAGTAATTTACTTAACAAGTAGAGCCTAGGTGATGGTAAGTAATTTCATTCTTACATTGACGTCTTTCAGATCTTTTCATCAGTCCAGTTCAACTCATATATGATATCACTGACCCAATGGCTATATCTAAATATACGTGATGCAGCTCGCTTCCTGTTCACCAAGTCTCGCACGGATACCCACCTTCATACTCCCCCCGCCTTTTCGTTTCGCCTTCCGTTGCGTTCCTAATTGACCACGTCCTGTTGTACGGGGTTTCCTGCACACCTACTGTGCGTTACTATGACATACGTAGACATACCGGCAGTACGCAGTACACTCTACATAGTTACAAAATTTGTTTTAAATAATTAACTGATGTTAATTTATACGCATGTGTACGCGACTGCCGATCAAGAGGTCTCGGGTTCGATCCCCAGGTCGGGCCAAAAAGTGTTATAGGGTTTTTCTTCCAAGAAATCCTAAATAACAGCCCCCAATTTGGCGGTGTTTCGCACCCGCGTTTCGGAGAGCCCGTTAAGTAGTCGGTCCTGATTGTCGTGGACATCTATGGTAATCGTAATTAGGAAGACAGCGCCTTCAAATGTACTGACATTTAGTTTAACCTTCGAAATCAGTTTACCCTCAGGGTAGCGGAGATCCGATGTCAGTCGCTCGGTGGTATATTCGGGTAAAACCGGCAGAACTAGATCCGACTAATAGAGGCTAGGAAGATGTTTATTAACGCGTATATTTGACGATTTTCTGAAGTAAGTGGGATCGTAGTACTTCTCTTTTAGAGTTTGTGTAGCAATGGTCATTGGGTAATGTTTGAAGGCAATTATAGGAAAAAAAGAACTAGTCGCGAAATATATAACCTAACCTACTATTTATAGACTAATTTTAGCTCTACACGCTAACTATTCAAATTGAAGAGTAGGCGCTTCCTGTTACACACTTCCGGCTCTTTTCATGAAATCAAAACATTGCACGGATGGCAAAGTGGTTTAAGCGGTCACCTCACCGCTTTTTACTGCACTGAGTGTTATGGGTTCAAACCCAAAATAGGATGACAATTTGTGTGATTCATCATATTGTAAAATCCCACGCGACACAGGTTTTATACCTAGCCGGGAGTTGTCTCTTAGTCGACATTTTTAAGGTGGTATCGACCTGGAAATTCTACAGACTACAATTTGTTTGAAAGATTCATTAACATGAGGTATATCTCGGCAATGTCTTCGACAGAACCCACGTACCGACCGCACAGTGACCGAGCCACGCTATGACATAATCCGTGCGGTGTGCTCACCTCATGTCACTGATGTCATGAGCGAATTAATGTCAATGTCAATTTAACTGAGCGTGGGGTTTGGTCGCAGTGTCAGCGTGCCGCTCGGCTCAGGTATGCGACCTATGTAATTATATTTATGTGGAAAAATATGTCAAGTTAACTTTGTAAACAAAGATACATCTACTGAATTCCTAGACCTTACAATCGAGTGTCCGATATCAAACTAGTGCCATATATGTTTCTAAATACATCTACAATTATTTTTATAGATAAATTACAACCATTGATGCAGTGGTGACAGTTATCGTGGTAACTGTGTAAGCCTTACACTGTCACGATGACTGTCATGCCTTTTACGTCCCCAAGCGGGGTGTGAAAAAGCATTTCACAAGGCCGCCATAGTGTGAGTCACCATACTGCATTATCTACATTTGCAATGTGTATGGTGACCACAACTTTTGGATTCTATTCATGCTTTCTATCAGGCAGAGTAGAGTCATTTTGGCAGGCTCTTAATATAGAAAAATATAAAAAGAGAAAAAAATAAAAGAGGTAACCACGCAATTTTTTGTGTAAATCGATACTACGCCCCGTGTTTTCAGCAGTTTGCGTTACTGACGACCAGACTAACACGACTGCACGGATGGCGTAGGGCGTAGTAGATTACACACACTTTGTGTACATGAGTACACTTTGTGTGATCAACAAATTGTTATTTGGAATCTGGGTAGTTTTTGTGTTCATTTCTTGTATTTGTAAAGCCCCCACGACATGGGGTATATTTCTAATGTGAACGTTGTCTTTATAAAAAAGAAAAGTCTTAGTCACACTCAACAGATGACATTGCTGTCGCGGATTTTATTTTTAAACTTTTAAATGGAAACAAATTTGTCATACATTATTTTTACTCGCTACGAAAGCTCTCAAAAGGAGTATTTTCCCTTGTTTTTGCAACATTTTTCATTGATACTCAGCTTGTATTTGTCGTAGCGTATATATCCTATAATCTTCCTCGATAACTAGACAAGCTAACACTGGAAGAATTTTTCAAATCGAACCATTACTTCCTGAGACGTATAAATATGATTTATCTTGAGTTATGGGCGTCCATGCGGCGGTGGTCATTTACCAATAGGTGACCCGTCTACACGTTCTACAAAAGTAATATTCCGCTACTGGACACAGGCCTCTCCTTGGAAAGCAGATTTTGGTCTACTCTTTTGACTATTCGTAGTGTTGTTGGCCTGCGTAGCTGGAATGAACACGAGTGGTGACACTCTGTATTCTTCCATCACCACACAAACAGTATCTATCTATGAAAGTAATATTTGAATAATCTCCGCTGTCATTGAGAGCACACTGCTTGTAGTAATTAATTAGCATATTTATGAGATAACCAGCTCCGAGTGCAACAAGGGCTACATTTACTGTGTTTATTACTCGTATGTATATCTGTCAACACATAAACACACATATTTACAAGTGTTTTGTATTATATACGAAAGGTAATTGGGTCGGTAACTGATTATACGGGTAACCGTGTTTTTACCCGACTCTGCCAAAAACCGTTGTTTTTGACTGTATGCATGTTTTAGCACGCTCCATAGGACAAAATCCTTGACGGATTTTGGCTTTGAAAATGTAATAGCCTTTTAGTCGTTATATTTAGTTTTTTTTAATTATTAGTTTGTTTGTTAAGCATATCTTAGAGAATATAGTCACGACAATCAAGCTTGTGGAGCCTAGTTTCTTTATTCCTCTTGGTATAGAGGTATACGAGTTCAAAGCCAAGAGCAAGAGGTTTCGACCATGAATTCTTTTGATTCACTTTTACCTTAAATAGAAAAGTAGATAATACCTTAACTATATACATACATAAAAACACGCCTGTTTCACCGGCGGGGTAGGCAGAGACATATTAAACACCTACTTTTGGCCAGTGTTTCAGTCCCACGTAATAAGTTGCGGCCTATTGTTGCTAATTTTATCTTCTTTTTTTTTAAACAAAAAGACAACGCCCGCACTAGAAATAAATCCTGTGTCACGTGGGACTTTACAAACATACAAGAAACGGACACAAAGAACACCCAGACTCAACAACAATTTGTGGAACACATAAAGTGCTGTGCCATGTGAGATTTGAACCCACAACACTCAGCGCATTAGAGAGCGGCGTGGTGACCGCTTAAACCACTAGGCCAACCGTGCAATCAATCCTCGTTCGAATTAACAGAGGTTTTTCACAGTTTCCTGACTGTATGAATATCGTGGTGGTTGAAAAGGTTACCTCGATGCCTATCGTTACAGTGAGTGCATTGACTTCGATCTCTGCACGAGACAACACTATGTAATCCACAAATTATTATTCGGAGTCTGGGTATTCTTTGTGTCCGTTTCTTGTATGTTTGTTAAGTTTTTCATGATCTAGGATTTATGTCTAGTGAAGCAGTTTTTTTAATTATAAAACACTGAAAAAAACTTCGAAATAGTAGTACAATGTGGCTCTTATTAGTAGCAACTAGTAATATCTTATATAGAAATTGAAAGTGGAAAGTAAAAATATATATAATTAGTTAGACCACGAAGTAGCAAGAGAGTTAAAGAATAAATATTAAATTATTTAAAGCATATGTGCACTAAATACATATATTCTTAAGTATTAGTTAGTGCAGCGGGTTTGAATATTTCCAACTCCTCATACTCTCGTATCTCTAATTAATTTCATTGAAACGAAATCTTTTTTGAAATCATTTGTTTATTTTCTTTAGAAATTTTATTTTTTAATGCCTAAAAAAAGAATTAAATAATCATTTCAGAGCGTGAAATTAAAAGTATATATTATCAAACAGTTTTACTTTTTTTTTTCAAGTACAATGTCTAGTTAACAATTAAATTATTGACACCCAAAAATAAAAATGGTATGTTGTAATTTAAGATGTGTATGTGTGTGAATATTGTAAAAGTGACTTGAACTTAAATTACCAAAGACACAGGAGTCTAAACAGGAAATGTAGTTAAGACGGAACTATAGCGGGATGTTCCCATAAAGTGGGTCAGACATCGCTCTGTAGTGAGGCGAACACCAAATAAAACCATAATGGTGAGAGAATTGCTATTTTTAAACATCGACACCATGTTTATTCCAATACTGAGTCTTGCGGAGAAGTTTTCGCCATGCCATGATAGCGATACTCGAAACTCTAAACTCTCGATTGAACAAATGGGTGCATAGGGTTCTTACCAAGAACTGAGGGGCTCCAAGCCAACCTCACTTGCAAGTGGTGCACCTGGTGGTGGGCGGACGAGACTGCGGCAAACAAAACAGATCAAAACACTGGCGAAAAGTAAAAATAAGTGAAATTTGATCAAATTAAGAGAAACTTTTTTTCTGAAAAACCTAACTTAAGAACATAATTTTTTTGTTTGTATTAGAATGAGAGAGCCTAGAACTCTCCCCAACCTGACCGAGTGAGAGGGGTATTCACGGGCAGCAGTAGTCATTCACCGTCAAGTACCACCAGGTTACCAACCCACTTGTCTCCATATCAAAATAAACAAGAAAAAGTTAAAAAAACTCTAAATGAGTAGAGCCTATGTCACCCGGGACATTATAGCGTATCTATTGACATGTAATTGATTAAAATCGGTTCAGCAGTTTGGGTGCTACGGTGGCATATACATAGACAGCCAAAACTATTACCTTTCCTTTTGGTTTTTCAACTTCTTTTAAAACTCACGGGAATTATTCCAATGGCCTTACTATTGTATTGTACTCGAGTAACAAATCTGTGTTGGTTACAGTGTAATGATTCAGCTAATAAACGCCAAGGCCTGTTTATGAACGGATGAGGCCTCGTATGGTAACAGCGTCGGTGATTCATTGTTAACTGAAAGCTATGTTACGTAAATGTTTTCGATATAAACGCTAATGATTGACTGATGGTCTAGTGTTTAGCAACCCTAAATGTGACACCTTTTTTTTACTGTGCGGGAATTCCCCCGGATATCACCTATTGGTGATTGCCGCACTCGAACCAACCAAAAACCGCACGCCGTCTCAGGCACCAGTACCTAAATGTTATGCCTAAGGTCGTGGGTTAGATTTCAATAAAAGCTTGCAACACTGCAATCTCTACCTACACCCTTTACGCAATCATAAGCTATTATATTTATTTCTAAATTGCACTTGTATTCCATATTTCACATTTTAAACTAATTTAGACGTCGACCGCAAAGTACAACAATGAAAGTTTAAAATACTTGGCGGACAAAATGGGACCAAGACGAGGTTTGGATCCAAGACAAAGGAGATGATGATGTTACATGTACTGGTTCTCACACTGTTGCATTGACTGTTGGGTTGTGTAAGACACAAGTGAATGGCGGAATGGACACATCAGCATTACTTATATCATCTCTTTAATCGGAGAAAACAAACGATTAGAGATTTGTGTTGTAGGTGTTTTTTATGGTACTGTGCTTTGCCACCTTTTGAGTGAAGACATAGGGAAAGGGTAATGAGTTCGGTCTCTGGTAATCTTCCTCACTTGATGAAAAGCAAGTAGACACTGACCAAGTATGCTCATATGCGCCTAACCATGAACCACCCACAGAATTTTTCAGTTTTATTTTCCTATACTTGTAACATTGAAATGTTATAATGTCTCACCGTGTTGGACAAACTATAAGTGTAGTGAGCAGTTGTATAAATAAATAAATAGTACCTGGAATCCGAGCTTTGCTCGGTATTATTGTGTGATAATCGATTCGCAATTTACCAACTTCTTTGGTTCCCATCCCTAATTTTGTCCCATAGATAAGTGTCAAAACGGGCCTATTAGACAAGCATTTAATTGCTGGAAAACACGAATAAAACAACGTTTTCTAGAACCTATCCAGATCGATTTATCACAACCGAAACCCTCTGCTTACTAAAGTGCATGAAAATAGTTGGAACCGTTTTCAAGATTCGTACAACAATTGCTTTGCAACCCTCGCCAACCCTCTTAGCAGTAAGGAAACCCAGCTCTGTCTACCGTGGCTAAGTTTATGACTTACACCGATCTGTTATTGCGAAATAATACTTCGCGAGAACTAGGTATGAGATGCTATAATAACACGAATCTAAACTGTGGAGATGTAGCAATATAATAACAGAATAAGTTTCCATTACTGTTTCGTAATGGCTATGGTACTATTATGGAACTACGTAAAGTACTATAACTATACTTTCACCAGACCAGTGTAGAGAAATTGACCATCGATTCGGCAGGTCGGTGTACTTCTTAACTAAAGAGACCGGAGGCCCATTGATGCAGGGGTGACAGTTGTCGTAGTAAGTGTGTGCGATACAATGCTACGATGACTGTCATGCCTTTTACGTCCCCAAGTGAGGCGTAAAAAAATATTTTAATAGGCCGCCATAATGTGGGTCACCATACTACATTGACAGCATTCGCAATGACTATGGTGACTACAACTTTTGGATTCTATTCATGCTTCCCATCAGGTAGAGTAGAGTCACTTTGGTAGGCTCTCAGATAAAAAAATAAATAAAAAATAACGTTCCTGTCGGGCCGGCAGTCGGTAACCCCCTAAGCCCGTCCTGTGATTGGAAAGGCAAGTGCAATAAAGGCTGAATATTATAATATTCATAGACACAGTATACATATAGAATGAGTTTGAAAACTATTTGTTTTCGCATAAGTGTTTGTTTCTGATAGTTCTCGAGTCTGGTGTCTAGACTTCTGTTGTTAATCATTTCTAATTGGAGATTTGTAGCTCTAAACCGTTGTTTTTGTTTTTCAGTAGGTCTCACTTTCATTGGCCAAATAAATCACGATAAAGATCAACTTGTGGACTGTAAGTTATAATAACCATGAGTTTGATTATTGACTACTAGAATACACAGTAAAAAATATGTATTTATACAAAATATAGCCTTGCCCACTAACCCAGCTATTTTTACAACACGTACAACGTAAATATTTACATATCAAACAGAACACATTGGCAATTGTAAGCGCGCGCGCAGCGTCGCCGCGTCGTGGCGCATTCATTAGCGCGTCGATGATTTAACTATGTGTGACCGGAATATGAGATCTTATTATAACATATTAACATGCCATTATAGCTTTAAATAGATGTAGACCTATAGATAGCATTCTTTTAGATATTCCAAGAAGCCTAAAAATATTTTCAGAAGTGTAACATTTCTGTTCTCACTATTTTACAATCTGTGGGAGTGATTTGTGAAATGGGACGGAAGTATGTAACGGAAATATCATATTTAACGAACGTTATTTATGTTTTTTAAGCGTTTATTATACAAATGACTGTTAAAATAAAAATCCTCAACAGATATAGTAATTTGTTTTGGTCATCATGTACCTGGGTTTTTCAAAGTGTTTTGCCGTCTTTAACCCTTCAACCAGAAATAGATTTGGTCTCCGGTAAACTCATTAATGTAAGACCATGCTGTCACTCTTGGCCCATGTGTGCAGAGCATGGGTCTTCCTTAGAAATATTACTCTTGAACTACTTGACACTAATTGATACAGGTTTATAACCTAGATAGACTGTTCTTAGGCTATACTGTAGACACGCTCATCATTCTTTGTAAAGTATATGATGTCTTAGATTTTAAATACTAGAAGCAAATATAAACATTTTTATTTTTTTTATTTTAAGAGCCTGTCAAAGTGACTCTACTCTGCCTGATGGAAACCATCAATAGAATCCAAGAGTTGTGGTCAACATAATCATTGCGAATGCAGACAGTGCAATAGTGACCCACACTATGGCGGCCTGGTTTTTCACCCCCAAGGCGCAAAAGGCATATCAGTCATCGCGGCATTGGATTGCATACACTTACCAGACAACTGTCACGCCTGTATCAATGGGCCTTTGGTCTCGCACTCACCAACGAAACACGACAGCACGGATGCTGTCGCTTTAGGTTGATCTTCTGTGGGTGGGTAGTACTGCCTCGGTCGAGCCGGGCCGTTCATGCTGATCCGTGGCTCTCCTACCTCTAAAGCAATACAACATGTAACTAATTCCAGATATCCATATTCCACATGTTACGATATCTGATGATGGCTACATGTCGTAAACCTATTTACAATACTCTTGAAGCACAATGTGTTATTTATGTCTAAATATTAACGATCGTACATCGACAACGCATTGAAGGAAACCGTGCAACGATGGGATTTTTCGAGAATACTCTTTACAGCTTATGGGGTTTTGTGCGGACGCCAAGATCATGCCTATGGGATTCACTGAACAAATTAGATCGTTATATTCTTTTGTTCGCCCCATATTCATTCGGGGTTGGCTTTTCAATCTTACGTAACTATTTTTATGTTTTTGTGGTTTTAAGGGTTATCTTAAAGGTGATTCGGGGTCTGTTCTTTCCTTTCCCTTGGTAGGAATACTTCTGTTATATTGTATGTACATCTTGTTTTTTTTTTTAATTTTTAAACTGAATCACTTAACTTGAAGTTTGCTGGATAAAAAATTCTAAACTGTTCAAAAGACGTGACTGCTTTTCTGTTGCTTATCTTTTTTTTTCTGTGCTGTAATCCCCCGGACACCAGTTATTGGTGGTTATGGCCGACTTGAACCGAACAAAAACGGTACGCCGTCTTAAGTACTACATAGTATCCGGGGATCCAGGTGTACCCTAGCAAGGAAATCCCTGGAACCACGACGTACCTCGCACTATCTACCTACGACATGCAGATGTCTCGCTTCTGAACGAGAGCCTCTATGTTCCCTTTTTTGCTCCTGGCGTGTTCTGTTGCCCGTCTTAAACTTATACGATATCTGTACGTAGGACGACACGTTGTCAGAGTGTTGTCTATACAGCAATGTAAACATCTGAAACCACGCACGTGATAATCGTCTAACAAATGAAATAAAAACGTGTTAAAAGCTAACATTATTTGTAGAAAGATATCCTATGATTATACACTAAGCATATCTTCACGTCAAATCAAATTAATAGTCTTTAACAGTCCACTGTTGGGCATACGCTTCTCCTAATAATAAACGACGACTGCACGATTGGCCTAGTGGTTTAAGCCATCGCCACGCCGCTCTCTACTGGACTGAGTGTTGTGGGTTTAAACCCACATGGGACAACACTTTGTGTGGTTCACAAATTGTTATTCTGAGTCTGGGTGTTCTTTATGTCCGTTTCTTGTATGTTTGTAAAGTCCACCGCGACACAGGATTTATTCCTAGTACGGGCGTTGTCTTCTTCAAGGAATACCAGAAAATAATGTTCACACAATTTATTTAAGTTATTATAATACAAACATGAATCTATAGACACTGAACTGATAAACTATTAGGTACAATTACCTCAATATTTACAGAAGATTAATACAACATTAGAAAACATTGCCCTATCTATATAACGTACTACTCTGAATAATTGTCCAGCATATTTTGAAACCTAGAATTGTGTCAAAATAATATTATGATTATAATAATAGTGTTTGATGATGATATTATGAGTCACGTCGCCGCGCCAACACTCTCACTGCTCTGAGTCATGGTGGAACTTCACACTCGACGGTTTGCAGGGAAAGTTATACTGCTAATGAGATGGGCATCATAATGAACTGTTGATTGCACGAATGGTGTAGCAGTTTAAACGGTGATCTCGCCACTTCCTACTGTGTTTCGTTGGCGAGTGCGAGACTGGAAGCCCATTGATGGCAGTTATCGTGATAACTGTGTGAGCCTTATACTGCCATGATGACGGTCATACCTTTTACGTTCCCAAGCGGGGCGTGAAAAAACATCTCGCTAAGCCACCATAGTGTGTGTCACCACACTGCATTGTCTGCATTTGTAATGAGTATGGTGACCACAACTCTTGGATTCTATTCATGCTTTTGATGGAAAGCATGGTAGAGCAGAGTAAGCAGAGTAGAGTCACTTTGGCAGGCTCTTGATATAGAAAAAAAAAATTGTTGTGGGTTCCATTTCCACATTAGACAATGCTTCGTGTGATATTCGGTTCAATCCATTGCTGGACATGCTTCTCCTTAGAAAGGAGGATTTTGTCTAATATACTATACTGGTTAACTGGTTAGTATAAACTTGTGTCAAGGTTTCCTTCTCTTTGCAGTGAGTTCTCCTGCTCCTCTGCGCTCCTGCACTCCAGCTTTGCGCATGCATAGTTTCCTTCCTTAGCAGCCTCTTACAACACTCATGCGATGAATAGGGTCGGTGACACTATGTATTCTAAACTCGTTACCACACGGAGAATTGCCAGATTACCACCAGGCGGGACTAATACTTGACTATATCGTTATAAAAGCTCAAACTCAAACGGTACCAAATAAACTTTCATTCGAATTCAGTTCAGTATGGTTTAATATTCGCACGGTGGTGGGTCGATGCCATACCCGGTACGTATTGTCACGTGAATTATTACTAAACTGTGAAGGTTGCTATCCGTTACATACTTAGTACTACATACAGTGGACCCCCGGTAATTCGACAAACGTTTTGCAGGGCAGTGTCGGACTATCGAATTTGTCGGATAATAGAGTACTGCCTAAGACCCCCTATAGCCCAGATTTTGTTACAAAAGAGTACCTTGTAATCCGACAAATCACAGACAAATGATAAAATTCTATATGTTGTCTTCTGGGCGTGTGACGACATTACTAGGTATGTATACGTAATGCACAATGAATAAACGCTGAGCTGCACCGCTATCACACGTAGTCAAATTCAAACTAAGCAATCGGAATTGAAACAATACCTACGCGTCGAGCACAAGTTGTAACCTGTTCAATTATACACGATCTACATTAGCGAAAATTGTTTGATTGATGTCGGATTACCGGGGTCCACTGTATATAGCCTATTTTTTTCTAAATGCGCACAGTGCACGTCCCCACATAAGTACCGCCTGCGTATATGTCAAGTTTGTAGATCCAGCGGTTTAGGCTCTACGTTGATAGAATCAGAGAGAGGTTAGCTACTAGATTTGACGCGCCTGTGGGTCTAGTGGTTAGTGACCCTAACAGCTAAGCCAGACGTCGTGGGTTCGATTCCCACCCAGGATAAATCTTTGTGTGATGAACACGATTACTTTTTCTGTGTCTGGGTGTAATTTATCTATAATATGTATGTATTTAGTAATATATAAGTATGTTTATCAGCAGTCTGGTTACAGGCTCTGCCTAGTTTGGGATCAGACTAGATCAAGTGTTAAAATGTATTTCTGTATGGTATAAGGAGCACGCAGTCGGACGGGTAACCTGTTGATAAGTGGCTACCATCGTATATTGGACCTATTCGTAGCCCAGCAACTAATAATAAGTATCATTATTTATTCCGTCGTATAAAGTACAATTTATTCACATAAAACCGAGGCTAGCGTGCCTATCACCGGTTATATGGCGAGGCGTGACCCGGAAACTACCCCTCCGGCTGGGGGTGGGTGTGGGGGTGTTATAGTCACACGTCAAACCGAGGTGTGTCCGTAGTAACTGAGCGAGTTGTATTACGTCACTTTGTGACTGTGATAGACACACGATCAACTATTATTGACAACTTGGGTAACAAAGTTCTTTTTAACCGACTTTGAAATAGGGAGGGGATTTTCAATTTGATTGTAGTTTAAGTCTTGGGTTATTAAAAACACTTCTACTAAGGGTTGCAAATAAAGAATATAGTTTATTAGCCGCATTGTTGACGCAAAGTTGGGGATAAAGTAAGAAAATATTCTCGAGATGACGTATTATTTATCAACACCGTTACTCTTGAGTCGAGATGGGGGGTAGAAGTCACTAGCCTTCACGTGTCTGCTCGTTTGATTACTATACAGTAAAAGAAAAGTAGCATTTCTGTTCTTTTTTTTACTAATTTTTAAAGCCTGGCAATTAAATTTAGATATTTTTTTTATATGAAGGACCTGCCAAAGTGACTTCACTCTGCCTGATGGAAAGCATGAATAGAATCCAAAGTTGTGGTCACCATACTCATTACAAATGCAGACAATGCAGTGTGGTGACCCATACTATGGCGGCCTACCGAGATGCTTTTTCACGCCACGCTTGGAGACGAAAAGACATGACAGTCATCGTAGCATTGTATTGCACACATTTACCACGACAGCTGTCACCCCTGCGTCAATAATCAAATCATAAACCTTTAAACGAAAATATTTTAAGTTCTGGATGTTTCGATACATATTTTCGCCGATACGCATGTATGACGCAGTTGCAACACGCCACCCACACCCTTGCTGCGTTTAGTTACTATTGATATATCCAATTTAGCACTTTCCTAGCAGCTATTATGAAATGTATTCTATTTCTAGGAAATCATAAACATCAATAGAATTTAGTAGTTCATTGTTGAACATAGGTCTCTTCTTAGAAAGGAGGTTTCACTCTGGTCAGACATGTTGGTATTTCATCGTTTGCTTTTTGTCAGCTCTTACGATAACCATGGGATCAACAGAGGTGGTGACAGTCCTTACTCAATTCATCAAATAATCCTCGAAAATGTGTTTTATAAATGCTGAAGTACATCACGCTACGTCCCTTTGAAGCGCAGCAGTAAATACAAACGTTGCTGAAACTGTGCGGAACATCTAAATTGTCTTTTTAACATTGCAAATGAGTTCTCCGTATTACAAATGGTGTGTTACGTCATCGAGTACCGTATTTATTCAAACACTGCCTGCTCTTTGTGTCGATGACCTAAACTGACCTACTTCCGTAGTCATGAGGAGTTGGGGTGGGTTTCAATATGGCCGGGGTATAAATGTCTTTGTTTCTTATGCCTGTATACACGTACAAGCAAAAAGGGTAGAGGCAGAGGCGTTAATATTAATAGTTCTACTTACGTGATAGGGCAAGTCTCTCACCGTCAACCGGTATCTTTAAGCATTACATCTGTAAATTGGGCAAAGAATATTAGATTAGAATAGCTGGAGTGGATTACTCCACCCCTACTGTTGACTATGTACAGAAGAACAATAAATTAAAAAGAAGAACAGAGACTCTGCGTCTATATAAAATAAATTTAAGAAAAGGGGAGAAACTAATCAACAATTGTTTTTTGAAATTAGCAAGTGAACAAGAGAAGTTGAAGGAATAGAATCAAGTTGTCCTATTTGAATTTTACATCTAATAAAACGAAGTAAAACGAAACTGGACACATTGCGGTACAAGTTGCAAAAAACCCCAAGTAAAAATGTTCAACAAATAGTCTGATGTTATAGCTAAATAAAGACAAAGAAAACATCTTGAGAAGCAACAAACACACAAAACTGAGATAAAATCAATTGTTATTACTATCACAGCATGGTGCGATGAAGGTCAGACTTCACATAAATCCTGCTTACCCCTCTTTACCATCAATAATAATATTCTTCTTGTCTTTTTGTTTGAATTGAGTAGACAAAGGAAGGTAGGATGTAACTTTAGCGACAGAATGGCGCTGGTACGTGCGTGCGGGTAGTATTGATTTCTTTGTTTGTCAGTGGCGCCCAACGTGGGACCGAGCACTGAGTTAGTTTTATAGATAAATGAACATTATTGACACCTTGCTATCTGAGATCATGGAGAAAAGAGATTTTTAAGTTGTGATACGTGAATTGTACAATATGTGGTGGGGTTCTCACTTACTGTCTTGAATACTGAATACTTGTCTTGTAAACACTGTTAATAATTATTTATTAAATACTTAATTGGAAAAATATGTGATACAAACTATAGAATTATAAAATACATATATTTTGATTTAAATTATTTACAGTCGAGTTGTATAAAATTGTATGCACTCGGTATACGCAAACATACGAGGGGGCGTTTTTAAGTTCGCGGAATGGAGGGTTTTGAGTAATAATAAAAACACAAAATTATTTTTCTTTTTCTATATATTCCCCTGCAACACGAATACATTTTTCAGATCTTTCAATTAGTTTTTTTATTCCCTCGTAAAAAAAAGTTTTATCTTTGTCTGAAAAATACGCCGAAACCGCCTCCTTAACCTCCTCATCAGTTGAAAATTTCTTACCACGTAATTCTTTTTTCATTTTTGGAAAGAGATAATAATCACTCGGAGCCAAATCTGGACTGTAGGGTGGGTGATTCAAAATATCGAAGCCCACCTTATGCAGGGCAGCCAGTGCGACTCGGCTCTTGTGAACGGGAGCATTGTCATGCAATAGCAGGACACCTTTCGTTAATTTTCCCCGTCTTTTTTCTTTGATAGCTTCTTTTAACTATTCTAAGATTGAAGCGTAGTATTCCCCCGTTATAGAAATGCCTTTATCTTTATAATCTATCAATAATATTCCTTCTGAGTCCCAAAAAATCGTTGCCATGAGTTTCCCAGCCGACTGTGAAACCTTAAATTTCTTGGGTGGTGCTGTGCCCTTTTTGTGCCACTGCATGGAGTCTTGTTTGGACTCGGGTTCATAATGATGAACCCAAGTTTCATCCTCAGTAACAATTTGATTCAATACGCCATCCTTGTCTTCATTGCAGAGGTCCAAAAACGCACGTGAACATTCCACGCGCTGTTGTTTTTGCAATGGCGTGAGCATTCTCGGCACCCACCGTGCGCTAACCTTAGTCATGCCAAGATGATCGTGTAAAATTTTAAAAATTGTTGTATCCGATACTCCAACCATTTCTGCGAGTTGTTTCTTTTTTAGTCGAACATCTTCCAATACAATTTTTTCTACTTTTGCAAAACTTCTGGCGTAGTCACCTCAACGGAGCGCCCCGGCCTCGGGTCGTCTTCAAGTGATTCCCTGCCTTGTTTAAATAAACTATGCTACTTGTAGACCATTGTTTTTCCTGGACAAGAATCCCCGTAAACCGATGACATCTCATTGAGTATGGTTTGAACAGACTTTCCTTGCTTAGTAAGGAACTTTATCACCGCACGGAATTCAATTTTCTCCATTTTTTTCACTTCGTTCCCGATTAAAATACTTGGTCAACGATAGTTTAATAACTAATGATCCAATCACAACAAATTTTACTATGCAGACTAATTATGAGTCACTGAATACGGTAGGCATCAAAAGAGCGCGTTTACCCGCCTTTTTCACTGTCATTCCGCGAACTTAAAAACTTACCCTCGTATGTACATATAATGTTGTATTTCCACCTATGATTACTTAGTAACGGTACTCTGGTAACGATAAGAACACTTATGCAGTTAGCGGTTTTTGAGAGCAATTTCTGCTGTGCGATACCTGTTTCCCCATGTTTTCATATCAAACAGGTATCAACTCGGTTATATATAGAAAACTAAATTCACGCTTCTATATTAATGACAGCTATTGCTAATTACTTAATAACAAATTACTTAATCCAATTATTTTAAGAGCATCTTCAAATAATTGCGTCTGAAACATTAATCATATCGACATAAACTAACCTTCGATTCCCAGAACTCGCACCCTAAAAGCCATTGACATGAAGGTAAAACTACCCTCAAACCGTGCGAAGGTCGATCGATCCGCGGTCGTTGCACTCATGGCGCCTGTAAAGTTAACACCATAAAACTTATGGCGAACACACATAGGTTCTGCAATGGTTTTTTTATTAAAAACAATTTAATAATATGTCTCGATTAGTCGTAATTATGAATAAATGGATTTACTCACACGTATTTTGGCAACGACCGGTAGGTAGTGACAATTGGATTGATATCGAAATTAAAAGATTAAAGACAAAGAAAAGAGAGTGAATCCAAAAGAACTTAGTGAAATAAAGTATTTGAATATTTCATAGGGTTTCCATCAAAAACTTAGGGCTCTGAGCCAACCTCACCTGCAAGCGGTACACTTGCTAATCAACGGACGAGGCTCTGGCAAAGAAAATATATCGATTAGCGGCAACAGACATGCCATCTATTAGGCTGGAGCAAAATACTGGCGAAAAGTGGTCATTTAATGTCACTGCCTACCCCTCCGGGGAAACAGATGTGGTTTTTATGTATGTTACCTACATATTCTATTTTTCTATTATTTTTTATAAAAATTCTATGTAAGTCAGTGAAAATATTTTTTTTCCTTCTTCCTTCCTTCGGTCAAAAGCTATTGAACAAAAAAGTTAAAGCAGGTCAAAAATATCGACTAAACAAGAAACTACACAAGACAACATCACCGCAAAGAGAAGGAAAACTTGAAGCAAACTATATCAGCAGTTCGTTCGGCCAGTGTAATATAGTAGGGCAAAACCTCGTTTTTAAGGAGAGACTTAAGTCCAGCATTGGACAAAAGCTGTCCCGGATACACACAATTATTTTTATTCGTAGCTCAGAACCTACGAGCACTTGTTTAGTAATTTGGATAATCACAGACCATCGGTCAGACAAGTGTGATTAAGAATTTTGTAATTGACCTTGAAAAGTATAAACATAGACAGTAGTGTCTAAAACTGGCTATCTTATGTATGCAGTACGCGCACAGAACACCTAAGCATCACAATGAATCGTTAGGCTTCCGACCTGCATGCACACACAATGGACAGCCAATCGATACAGGTCTGAATGTGACCACACCGGTTAATGAGGCTTTATCGCATATAATGTTATTGTTAATCCATTACATGCGATAAAGATGCAGGGGTGACAGTTATCGTGGTGTGTACAATACGATGCTACGATGACTGTCATGTCTTTTACGTCCCCAAGTGAGATGCAAAAAAATCGTAATACGCCGCCATAGTGTGGGTCACCATACTGCATTGTCAGCATTCGCAATGAGTGTGGTGATTATAACTTTTGGATTCTATTCATGCTTTCCATCAAGCAGAGTAGTCACTTAGGCAGGCTTTTAAAAAAAAGAAAATCTATATAAGAGAAGATGGGGTCTTCAAAAGAATATAATGTAGATTTTGGACTTGGCTCATGTTGATTTCGAAAATAACGAATTCATATTAATTCATTTATCCTTTACGGATTCTTTCTTAGTGAGTGCTTACAACATTAAAAACCAAATTTCAAGTTTGTTACCTTCGGTGCTTAGACTCTACGTATATTACATGCATGTATAAACTATATCCAGGCACAGAATAAACAATAGTGCTCTTCACACAACTGTTTCTCTGAGATGAGAATCGAACCCTCAACCTCCAGTTTAGTAACCCGGATAACTAACCACTAGACGCATTGTTAGTCCAGATCTAGTTATCTTCTATATTAGACATCCTCTCAATGACTAATAGCTACCATAGACGAGATAATTAACCTTCCATCTTTCACAGATTCCCTGAGGTCTCCGACCTCAACAATGAGTGTTTCATACCCACTAATTGGTATAATAAGGTCAAGATTTGGCCGCATGCCACACCATGGAGCGTCAGATGAGTCAGTCGGACTGCATGAATAGAGCGCCTATTCGTGGCGTTATGCCAGGGGTGCTAAATATCCGGTGCTGATATTAGCTGTATTATTTACTTACGCTGAGAGATGTGTGTATAATTGACTAACCGACTCGAGACATTTTTATCTCTCCTCGATCTTAGCGTGATGCTATAGCGGGATGCCATGTAGTTCTCGAGATTACAGCTTGCAACAAAACAAAACTTTTAACTTTATAGCGTTTGTATAAATTGACTGTACGGTTGACCTAGCGGTAAAAGCGGTCAACACGCCGCACTCTACTGCGTTAAGTGTTGTGGGTTCAAACCCCACTTGGGACAACACTTTGTGTGATCCACAAATTGTTGTTTTTGAGTCTAGGTGTTCTTTGTGTCCGTTTCTTGTATGTTTTTAAAGTCCTCCGCGACACACAATTTATTCATGGGCGTTGTTTTTATAAAGAAAAAAAAAAGAAATTAATAAATATTTCGGACATTTGACACACAACGTCATCTAGTTGCAAACTAAGCAGAGCTTGTACTATGATAACTAGACTGACTGACAGAGTACTTATATACTTTTTTTTTGTAAATACATACATATTATACATAGAAAACACCCAAACTCCGAAACAAATATTTGCAGATCATACAAACATTTGGACCTGACCCGGGAATCGAACCCGAGACTTTAAGCATAGAAAACTTTTTCTCAACACTAAATTGCCAAAATTGTATATTATCTGTTAAATTTTAAGTAATAATAATAACGTGACACATCACAAGCACGCGTGAACCCGAAATATTTGAAGTCTTTCTTATAAACATCAAGATTAGTACAGTTCAACGCCTTAACCAATCAGCTTCCAATGCTTAACCAAACTGCGGATAACACATTTATGTATTTCTAATGGCTAATTGTTCACCACAGTCCTGGACACATGGACACCTTCATTTTTTTAAATTTAGTTTCGGCCTTAACATTAACAGGGCCATTTTTTTGTATTTTATTTTTGTTTTTTTTTTTTAACGTGTGGAAACCCCCTCGGGCCGTCACCCCACCGGGGTTTACGGCGGGGCGGGTGTCGGAATCGGACCGACTAAAACCACACGGTGTGCCACTCTGCGCCTGACATAGGAGGGATTCGGGAACAACTGTTATTACGACATCCAGATCAACGTTAACAGGGCCATAGGCTAGGGTTCAACATTAACAGGCCTTAAACCTTCGAAATATCGGAAAAATGAGGACATAGGAAATAATCAAAGACTAGCAATATCCAGTTGCCATTTTCTTGATGATGAGAAGTTAACCAGAGTTGGACATCGGCCTGATTCCATCCTCAGCTTATATGTTTAAAGGAAATCTTCACCTATACTCCAAATATGTCTTATTTAAAAACTTCATGTAAATACGGTAACGTCTTAAGTAAACCCATACGCCCACTGTAAGGGCGTGTGAGTCAGCGGTCGTTGACCCTGCGCAAGCGCACCGAGCCTCCGATATCGTCTATTGTGCATTGATTTTATTGCTCCGTGTTTCACACTTATGGCGTGGATTTATTTTACTATTGCTAGCTATAATTTATAATCGATAACACTGACTAACGTAGGCAATGGCTGTTTGTATGTTTGTCAGGCTTTCAAACCTCAATTACTAAACCAATTATCATGAAATTGCCTATAAACCTTGCCAGGAATACACAAAAGGACATAGGGGGCCATTTATCGCGAAAAACGTTGTGTAAGAAAAGTAACTTGAACGCGAGTGTATCCATCGGCAAATCCTGGTTTTATTCAAAGGTAAACAGGACTTGTATATAATGATATGTTATCATCATCATCGAAGACAGTTAGTTCAGTGTATAAAACACACTTCTACTTACCGTTCTATCCCACAAATACTCCCGACCTACAATGGAAACAAACCCTACGAGACATCAACACGTGAATAAAAGCAACGACTCTGTACCGATGAAAACATGTTATTATAACTATGAAAACTAAAGGGGCTGTCAAAACAAAAACTTGTACCTCTCTAAAAGGAATTTTATTTACAAAAAAAAAAAGAACAGACCCGAGTGTCTATAACACACGACCGAAATAGACAGCGGGCGTTCGTGGAATGCCGCTTCCGCCTGTTCCAAATTTAAAATTTTCACCATTCCCTTTTTGTTTGTTTCTTTAGCGTGATGGCGCTTATTTGTCAGAATTAGGGTTGACAGCTAAAAAATTAATTAATATTTCTTGTTTTCTATTTCATTTTGTATTATAATGTATTTAAAATAAGACATATTATAGGCACAGTATTACAAGAATGTAGGTCGAACCAGCACGTTTTCAGCAAACAATTATCGAAGTTATCGATAACTGTAATTCACGGTAGCTGGGCAATGCGCCAAAATATAACAGACATAGGTAGGTCACGGGTTGAAATCTCACAGTTAAAACTATTTGAATAACAATATTATCTTCACAGTTTTTTTATAGTAACCTACCAAAGTGACTACTCTGCCTGATGGAAAGCATGAATAGAATCGAAGAGCAGTGGTCGCCGTACTCACTGCGAATGAAGACAGTGCAGTATGGCGACCCACGCTATGGCGGCCTTACATCTCACACACGGCCGTTTGATTCCAGACTAGACAGAACTTAAACTATGGTGACCACTTACTGCATAAACTTGCTTATATATTACTAAATACATACGTTTTGTAGATAAATTACACCCAGACAGAACAAAATGATCGTCACACAATTGTTTGTTTTGGGTGGAATCGAACTCACTCAACTGCCTCGGTGGCGCAGCGGTAGTGAATATGACTGCTGTGCTTGAGGTCTCGGGTTCGATTCCCGGGTCGAACCAAATGTTTGTATGATCTACAGATATTTGTTTCGAAGTTTGGGTGTTTTCTATGTATAATATATAGGTATTTACGAAAAAAAAACGACGATTTACGAAAAAGTATTCTGTCAGTCAGTCTAGTTATCATAGCACAAGCTCTGCTTAGTTTGAAACTAGATGACGTTGTGTGTCAAATGTTAGAAATATTTATTTATTATTTACAACTTCTGGCTTAGCAATCAAGCGTTACTAACCACTAGACCAACGGACCCGTTAATTTATTTAAAAAGGCCATAAATTATACTGACACACCTATAAAAAGCCATTGTGCTAGTTAAATGGTATTTCCACCAAAATGTCATTCAGCAAAAACCATTAAATTTCAAAGGAAACTAGCCAAAAGTGCTTACAATGTATTAATTTTGTATAAGTATCGAATTACTTATTTGTAAAGTAATAATGATATATATGCATTTTCAAGTTAAGCTGCATTGTAATTGTGTCAATATTTCTAATCATTCATGTTTGGGCAACGGAAATTTAGACCTGTCTTGGTTTCTACTTCTATTAGACTTTTTCGTTTTACTCAAAAAATATCCTCAATAGACTTTTACAGTCCACTACTGGACATAGGCCTCTCCTTAGCAAGGAGGTGTTAGCCTACTACACCACGCTGGCCAGACGGGTTGGAATAGTGTTTGTTTCAAGTTTTCCTTCTGTTTGTAATGATGTTGTCTTCCATACTTGGTCCCTTAGTCGCCTTTTACGACACCTACGGGATGAATTGGGGTGGTAACACTATGTATTCTTAATCCGTTACCACACGGACAAAAAATATACATCTCAGTTTTTTTTTACAACCCTGTACTAATAATATATTTTGTCGCACGAGGGGTCTTTACAAACATACATGAAACAGACGCAAAGAACACCCAAACTTGGACAACAATTTACGGATTACCCAAAGTGTTATCTCAGGTGGGGACTTAACCCATCACTCATCAGGCTGTAGTTACGATACCCAATCTTTTGGGCTTGTCAAACTGGAGGAAACATCTAGTAGTGACTAAAGAGTTTCACTGTCTTTTTCCTCCTCATCATTAGATCATCGCCAAGACTCCGCCTTATGGTATTATCATCAGTACCTTTTTTTTTTTTTTTTAATAATTATAGTTTATTTCTCACCAAAAACCGAAGTACAATAACTATAAAGGTTACGTAACAACATTTAAGAAACTTGATAAATTCGGTTTGTGGATCGCTGGTGCCTGAGATAGGTATAAAACCTGTGTTACTGGACACCAGGTACCCACTCGGATCACGATTTGTTATTTCACAATATCATGTTTAGATTGTTAGAATAAACAAGAAAATACAGTAACTAACAGAAAAAAAAACGGCAGCAGTAACCGTGAAAACTTTAAAATACAAAAAATAAAATAAAATACAGCTATATGTGTGTGTGTGTGTGTGTTAGTGCGTGTGTGTGTGTGGTTTTTTTTTTTTATGTATCAGTTGTGTTGGGGAATTGCCGTTGTAAAGGCAAACATACTCCCCGACTTGCCATATGACACCCAGCATTTATCCTGGTAGGGTTGGGTGGGCTAACGTGTCACCGTAGGACCATGAGGAGATCCTCTGTCTCCTTGTAAGATTTCTTTGAGAGCCATTCCGAAACAATGATTTTACATTGGTGTGTATTTAATCTAAACAGAGAATTTTGATTGATGAAATTTCGATATTACAATTTAGAAACAGCTTAAAACATGCACATGAGTCACCTGCTAGAAAGTGACTACCACTATTCATGAATGCCCCAAAATAAGAAAAACCGTTATAAATTAATCAACCGCCAGTAAGTGACAGCCCTAAGTTTGTTGGCTTTCAGATCAATAGTAGATTGCGTTCGCTGTGTGTATGTGGGACAGGTAGGGCTTCGCAATTGGATGTAAGGTCAGGGCCGTGGTGACAGGCAGACCAACTGTGCCTGTCACTTGAAGAACTCTCTTTGTAACAATATATGTACAACGTTGGACTTGTCTTTTGGAACAGAAATAAGGAGAAACCTAAGATCCTTACAACAGTCGTTGCCGTTGAGGGGGGTGTTAGTGATTTGACGGGACAGTTCGGCCTCATTAGGAATAAATCCTGTGTCGCGGGGGACTTTACAAACATACAAGAAACCGACACAAAGAACACTCAGACTCAGAACAAGTTTGTGGTTCACACAAAGTGTTATCCCGAGTGGGATTTGAAACCACAACCCTCAGCGCAGTAGAGAGCGGCGTGGCGACCGCTTAAACCACTAGGCCAACCGTACAGTCAAAGTTGGACTAATTACTGATCCTGACTTAAATTATTAATATGTTTATTTTGTCAACTAGTAGAACTGAGATCCTCATCCCGCAAAATTAGAAGTGTGTTAAAATTTTCCTTACCGGTGGGATATGTACGTTTTTTTTTTGTTAACGTGTGGAAACCCCCTCGGGCCGTCACCCCACCGGGGTTTACGGCGGGGTGGTGTGTTGGATCGAATCGAACCGACTAAAACCACACGGTGTGCCACTCTGCGCCTGACATAGGAGTGATCCGGGAACAGCTGCTGTTACGACATCCAAATCCCTCGTAGCGCCTGCCCGCTACCGCGGGCAGTGGGATATGTACGTACCACAGCCTACATACTCGTACTGTAATTGTATTGACTACCTCGATGGCGTAGCGGTAGTGAATGCGCCTGCCTGCTGAGCTTGAGGTCTCGAGTTCGATTCCCGAGTCGGACCCGAATGTTTGTATGATCTGCAGATATGTTTCGAAGTTTGGGTGTTTTCTATGTATAATATGTATGTATTTATAAATAAAAAGTATATAAGTATTCTATCAGTCATTCTAGTTATCGTGCAAGCTCTGCTTAGTTTGAAACTAGATGGCGTTGTGTGTCGAATGTCCGAAATATTTATTTATGACTTTATATGCACATTGACTATTTTATTTCCTACTTCCTGCATTAACATTGCACTGGGCATACTTAATGCCACATGGCATTATCAAATAGTCAATCTTTGGTGATTAAGTGAGGGACATGGCAGGTGAGTAGGAAAGTAATCGTAGGGGACATTAATCTGTTTGTTATAATACCAGAGTAGTATTTTTTTTCTATATTAGGAACCTGCCAAAGTGACTCTACTCTGTCTGATGGAAAGCATGAATAAAATCCAAAAGTTGTGGTCACCATACTAATTACAAATGCAAACAATGCAGTATGGTGACCAACACTATGGCGGCCTATTCAGATGCTTTTTTACGCCCAGCTTGGACACGTAAAAGGCATGACAGTCATCGTAGCAGTGTAAGGATCACACAGTTACCATGATAATTGTCACCCCTGCATCAATGGACCTCCGGTCTCACATTCACCAATGAAGCACGCCAGCACTGTCGCTTTAAGTTGGTCTTCTGCGAGAGGGTAGTACTGCCCCGTTCGTGCTGATGGCTGGTGCTTGGTGGCTCTAGTAGCTTTTATAATAACAAGAAACTCAGACCTCTAAACACACGATTATCCGATCAATAACTGGGCAGATCAGTTAAGTGTACTATAGTAACCAGACACAGCTGATAAATGTACACATGTATTTCTAAATACATGTTACAGATAAATGATATCCAGCCAAAACTAATGATCACATTTTAGCAGTGATCACCCGTGGTTTTTTTCGTTCAAGCCTGGCTGTCTGGATGCAATTTATCTAAAATGTGAATGTATTTAGAAACATATAAGTATGTTGATCAGCAATTAGGTTACCAGAGCACAGATTCGGTCCGGTTCAGGCTCAGACGGATGTCGGGGTACCTTGTAGCGTCCTCCAGGAGAGGGTCTGACCAGGCACAGCGTTGATACTGGAGGGGATCTGAAATAACATGGCCCGGGTCCCTTTCAGAGTAGGACGCCTGAGACCGGTCGCCAGGGTGGTTTTTAGTGGAAACACCACATACTCCTGGCTTCTGGGTCCCTGAGGAGCCGAGGATCCGGAAGGATTTTCCATACCGCCTACAAAAAAAAAGGCTCAGACCGATGTGAGATTGGTGAAGCTATTATAATTATTACTTAGTGAAAATCTGCTCATATCAATATTAATATTCTTTAGCGACTCTACAGTTTTTATAGGCTTCATAACTGGCATTCTAGTATTCATTATAGCATTCGCTTTCTTAAATATGACACTCACCAAATGCGACGGTAAATCAATGGGCCAGTACAATTGTCAGTGAAAATTCAAGATGGCGCAGCGGTCGGTGACCCCGCGACGGACACATTTGAACATGTTTCGTTTAGGGCCTGCGTTCACTATACATGTTGAACATTGGTTGTTTATTGACACTGCTCTCTTTCTTTTGGTTGAAGCGTGATGTTATATAGACTGAAGGATGTACTATAGTAAATATAATTATATATTATACGCACACACAGAACAAATAATCGGGCCAATAATATAATTATTTGTCCAAGATGGTTCTCTGGTAGTAAGAATCTGTTACCACTATACTAACAGAAACGACCAAACGTACCTGGAGTTGTCTAGTACTGGACGAAAGTTTCATGAGTCCACCTCGCTGCCACCTACTGCGCTGAGTGTTGTAGATTCAAACCCCCACTTATCGTTCCGAGTCCGAGTGTTCTTTGTCTGTTTCATGTATAGTCCTTCCCCTATATATTCCTAGTGCGGAGTTTGACGCAGAGGTGACAGTTATCGTGATAGCTGTGTGAGCCTTGCACTGCCACGATGACTGTGATGCCTTTTACGTCCCCAAGTGTGGCATGAATAAGCATCCCACTAGGCCACCATAGTGTGGGTCACCACACTGCATTATCTGCATTAGCAATGAGTATGGCGACCACAACCCTTTGGATTCTATTCATGCTTTCCATCAAGAAGACTAGAGTCACTTTGGCAGGCTCTTCATAGGCTTTTAAAAAAACCTCGCTGACCAACTCGTTGCCTCACTTCAGGAGTTAAATATCTCCTCAAATATTTTAGATCTCTTCCAACTTGAACATTAATCTTTTTTTGTTGTAGTACGAACGAGCCGGTTCATACACCATAATTATCTATGGTAAATAATTATGGTGCGGTGGTAACCCACACCGTTATTTTAATGGGTTCGAGTGAAAAAACTTGTGTAGGACTAAAGTCGACAGAGAGCTGTGGCTGTTTAGCACTACGCGGTAGGCTTAACATACAGAAAGATATATAAATTTAGCTTCTTACGTTATTGGAATGCGGGTTTGATTGCCACTCAGTAAACACGATACTTTTTTATCTGACTGCGCCAAAAGGAAGGTTATGTTTCTATGTTTCTTGAGTGAATACATGTATGTTTCTTTAGTATGTTGATAAAATAGGCATACGAAGTTGATAAAAATTTAAATCGCAAGTTTGTAAATTTTAAATATACATACCCTTAGTAGGTAGTAGAGCCACGTTGATTTCAGCACGAGCGGGTCGGTTCGACCGGGGCAGTACTAGCCTCCCACAGAAGACCAACCTAAAGCGGCAGCATCCGTGTTGCCGTGTTTCGTTGGTGAGTGTGAGACCGGAGGCCCATTGATGCAGGGGTGACAGTTATCGTGGTAACTGTGTAAGCCTTACGCTGTCACTGTGACTGTCATGCCTTGTACGTCCCCAAGCGGGGTGTGAAAAAGCATATCACAAGGCCGCCATAGTCTGGGTCACCATACTGCGTTGTCAGCACTTGCAATGAGTATGGTGACCACGACTCTTGGATTCTATTCGTGCTTTCCATCAGATAGAATAGAGTCACTTTGGCAGGCTCTTAAGATAGAAAAAAAAAACTTTTATTTTGTTTTACCATTTTTACGCAGTTGGGTTTAATTTTGAAGATTAGAAAACTGAATAATATAATAAGCATGATTAATGGTAGTCTGGTTAGCGGAGCACACTCTGCCTAGTTTGAAGTTAGACGAACGTTTTTTTTTATTGAAACCTACCAAAGTGACTCTATTTTGCCTGATGGAAAGCATGAATAGAATCCAAGAGCGGTGGTCGCCATACTCACTGCGAATGAAGACAGTGCAGTATGGCGGCCTAGTGAGATGCTTTTTCACGCCCCGCTTAAAGAGCCGTGTGTGAGCTGTGTAAAGTTGTCATTAATTAAGCTCTTAAACTTACCAGATTTATATAAAGACTTAGGTAAAATGTGTTTGTTTTACCCATTTATTTTGCCTACTATCGAGAGAAGGACAACAATATAGTAGTCATCTTCGCTTTCTTTTTTCATCCTCCTCCATCACTCGTCAGTTCGCTTCTTATTTCGCTCATAGACATGTCCTCTTTCACGCTTTCGCTAGGACATCAATATAATAAAAATTACAAATATAGTATATAATATAACAAAACAAATGATTTTGGCCGCAGCGGCCAATCTCAACGGAGACCAGTTAACTACACAAGAGATATTATAGTGCACCAGTGTGTGCCTTAACACAGGTGCATTCTCTGTTCTCTCACTCTCAAAATCCGAATGAACGATTATCCGACACGACCGTGAAGAGATCGGGCGCAGGACTTCGCACACCCACTTCGATCCACAATCAATCTTGACCAATACCGGTTAGGTGACACGATGCCGTATGCCGTCTGTACGGGTAGGCCAGTTCAAAACTATGGTTCTTTCAACCAATGCTGTACTCGCTTAGTTTTTGTTTAATCAATGTTCACAGACTTAACAAAAGAGGACACCTCTGCGGTTTGTTTCTGCACTTCTGCCCAGAATGAGTTTTAGGAAATGCTTGAGCTTTCTGGTCTGAAGTTCGACATGTAAAAATATCTGTAAAAGATTTACTTCCAGAAATAAATATAATTTCTCATCATCTTCTGTATATATAAAAGAAGGTGGTGTTAGTTACACCACTTATAACTCGAGAACGGCTGAACGGATTCAGTTGAAAATTGGTGGGGAGGTAGCCTAGAATCAGGAGACGGACATGGGATATCCCGTTCGACCGCGTTTCAGTCCAAAATCCAAAATATGCTTATTTATTGCCTCTAAGGCGGAACAGAGTTCTCGGGGTAAGGTAGTTTAGTATATATACTGAGTCTCTCAACCGATGATTCACTGGTAAAATTTAACTATTCATATTCAATATACAAAACGGAAATCGTACTCTATTTAGGCACAGTCGGTATTGATTCCTGAGTTATGATTCCGACCTGGTACCAATATTATGTGATGAGACATCTATGAAGCGTAATTGGAAATGCATTAGTATATCCCTCTACCTCCCATGGGTGTCGTAAGAGCCGACTGAGTGAGCAAACTACACAGTACACTGCAAAGAGAAGGAAACCTTGAAAAAAAAAATATAAAAACCCGTTTGGCCAGTAGGCTAAAAATTCCTTTCTAAGGCGATATAAGGGTCAAACGAGCAGCCGTTTCATTTATTAGAAAGCGACTATCCCGCCCCTAAACGCCTGCAAATCAGTCGCTTGCACGTATTATTGAAATAGTGATAATTTCTTTCAAAGTTAATAATGTTATTATTTTTGATTTACGACCCTTCTCAATTTCTTTTTGTTAAAGTGAACAATGGTGTGAGTTATACGTTCGCTAATTCAAATATTTAATTTTATTTATTTGTTAAAACTTGACGTGCAACTGTTTTTTATTCCAAATAAAGAAAATAAACTTCTTCAACAATCATAGCCATATATCATAAAATTTATACAAAATCGTAATTCATAACACACCTTAATCTTTCGCGTGAATTGATAGTCGTATATTAATCAAAATCTGTTAGATATTTTTGTAGTTCAACGGCCAGCTACAGACAAAAAGGCAAGGAACTTCAATTTATATCATGCAGTGACGGAACTTAGTATTTGTTTCTTTTTGTGCCTATTCATCTCTTTGATATATCACAGACCATTCGTAGGTGTATACGTTGTACTAATAAAATGAGTCAGTACGAACAATGGACGTATTCAATTCATTCAATTTCCTATACCAATCTAGCGCCATAGTGATTCTATATTGGACTATTATATTTAAATGGCTCCGAACTAGGCAGAAACTGTACTGTGGTAACCAAACTATTTTTAAATAGTACTAACTGCAAACATGTCATAGATTCAGACCCAGAAAAAGTGATCCTGTTCATCATGCAGTTATTTGACTTGGTGGGAACAGTCAACACTCTTGGGTCGGCATCAACATTAAGTCAACTGGATCCTCAAACAAATAAGACGGTAGAGTAGATCAGAAAAAAGATTATCCTAATTGTAATGTTCTTCTGGTAACGATCTGATAGTTCCATTAGGTCCAGGGAAACTAAATTCATCTTCCATCTAAAGTGAAACTTCCAACCAGGCTTTTAGGAAGAGTTCTTCATGATTTGCTACAAAGAGGACAGAGCTCAATGGTAGTGATACCATGGTCTCGTAGAAAACCACTGTTAAACAATTTTTTCGTAACTTTTCACGAGGTATTGAAGTTTCCGGAGTCCAAATCTTGACCTGATACCGAAGGGAAAACATAGTGGCAACGCTCTCGTGTCTCTTAAGATATGGGACGTGTAGAGCATCTTCCTAGTCTGCCATAGAGTGGGTGACCATGTTGTTCACAATGAGAATGATGACCACCACTCTTGGATTCTACTCATCTTTTCCATCAGGCAGTACAGAGTCACTGTGGCAGTTTCTATCTTCTTCCTAGCCTTTATTATTCCCAACATTATTTGGGTTCAGCTACTAGTTCAACCGGTTTTACCTGAATATCAGTTTTTCAACGGAGCGACTGGCATCGGACTTCCTCAACCCTGAGGGTGAACTGAATTCGCAGGCTCTCTTATTACAAAATCATGTTTATCGCCGAAAATGATCTCTTGCCGACGAATGACCTGTCTGTTTATGTTCCTTTGCTAAACCTCCCATAAAGAACTGACTGCCGTTTGCTGTTATTAACGACTAGCTTTTGCCCGCGACTTCGCTCGTGTGAAATTAAGTCTAACATATTAAGTTACGTAACAGATCATTTTAATTTTTTTTTTTAAATACAAACAAACCTACGGTACATCATCTTTGTGTAACTTCAATGGTTTAGGTTAGGTTTTGGTTTTTTTTCGACTTAATCGACATGTATATATTACGACCAAAATTACATAAAATCATTACAAATTGTAGCCTATATGTTATTCCGATATATGAACTATATTACTGTAAAGTTTCATCCAAATCCGTCCAGTAATTTTTTCGTAAAAGAGTAACAAACATCCATACTCACAAACTTTCGCATGAAAACTCAAAGAATCGTTCTATTTTTATAATAAATGAAATAATAAAAATGGCGACTACGAGGTCACTGTAGAAATGATTGTTGTCATCAATTGTTGGTGCGTGAGTATAATTTAAATGGCCGGCTGTGGAAGTGGGTGAGTAATGAATTGTAGCATTCAATGGGGACGTGCAGGACACGTTCGTTATGGTGTGTAAGTATACCGTTGAATTAATATGTATGTTTATTTAAATAGATTTGGATAAAGAGAAGAGATATTTTCCTTATTATATTTCTTTTTTCCTCTCTACATTACGAGCATGCCAAAGTGACTCTACTCTGCCTGATGGAAAGCACGAATAGAATCCAAGAGTTGTGGTCACTATACTCATTGCAAATGCAGACAATGTAGTATGGTGACCCACACTATGGCGGCCTTGTGAGATGCGTTTTCACACCCCGCCTGCGAACGTAAAAGGCATGACAGTCATCGTGACAGTGTAAGGCTTACACAGTTACCACGATAACTGTCACTCCTGCATCAAAGGGCCTCCGGTCTCGCACTCACCAACGAAACACGACAGCACGGATGCTGGCGCTTTAGGTTCGTCTTCCGTGAGAGGGTAGTACTGCCCCGGTCGAGCCGGCCTGCTTGTGCTGAAATCAGCGTGACTGTACTACCTACTATTTATTCACACGTAATGTACGACAAAACAAACTAACTATAACGAAAACTAAAAAAATGTAATCACGTAGCCCAGGTCATCTTCAGAGGAATATCCACCGCGGGAATCAGACATCTGTAGGGATGTCCATTCCGTCATCAAATAAAAAGACTGCTAAAAGTTTTAGGCAAGCTTTAGGTAATAATGATGGCATTACTTAACAATTGATAACTCCTCACCTCTGTTTAACATTGTCAAGTCGTCAAGGTAAACGTAAAACGGATTTAACTGTGTGATTAACGCTAAACACGTAAAACGAAGTCTTTAACGATACAAGTGATTAGTGTGGCGCCTGACCCAAATATAATCGATAATTTTTTGATAATTGTCTGCACGACTGTCCTAGTGGTTTAAGCGGTCGCCACGCCTCCACTTCGCTGATTGTTGTGGGCTCAAATCCTACATGGGAAAACACTTTGTGTGATCCGTAAACTGTTGTTCTGAGTCTGGGTGCTCTTTGTGTCCGTTTCTTGTATGTTTGTAAAGTCTCCCGCGACACAGGATTTATTCCTAATGCGGGCGTTGTCTTTTTCAAAAAAAGAAAGAAAAAAAAGAATGTATACATTACTGCAATCCTAAATAGTTGTTAAATAAAAATAAAAACAATTGGGTAGATGACTGTATCGTAAATAAATACCAATGTCCACTTCATTAAAACTAATATCGCGAAACATCTCCGCAAATACAATTAACATAGCGTTTTATTTATTATTACGAATTTCAATCAAATACACAGTGAAATATATTGTTCAATTGAGTAGTCTAAAACAGTGACGTCACAATTTGGTATTTAGTACATTTTTCATACAAAATTGTCGTTTTGACAGATGATAAAAAGTAACTAATTTGACTAAGGTGTCATCTAGCCTATTGCACTGTTTGCTTACTTACTATGTAGGTGACATTAATATATTTTCTCTGAAATCTAAACTGTGACGTGTCCTGTGTCCTGATTAGTAAGTTAAATGCAAATTACCGTATCGTGCTACGGGTGACTGTCACAACACGTGGTCATTAATTGATCGTTAAACGCTGTTTTGAGAAATGTACAAAGTTATTTTTAAGGCACTGGTTATATGTTTAAACAAGCACAAATCCCGCCGACAAAAAGTTTCAAATAAATGGCTCATTTATTATTTATTTTTATTTAACTGTGGCGACTTCCACATTCTAGCACAAACAAAAATATACAACAGCGCCATCTAGCGAAGATACATCGAAGTATGAACGAAACGTATGAATGTAATGAACTACAATGCAACAACTAATCCTGTATCGCGATATAGAGATTCGCGTGGCAATTAGCATATATACAACATCCCAACCGTTGGGCCGTGGCCCACCAGGCATGATCACCACGCCTGGTAGGAGGATCCTCCCTTTGTGCCGGAGGGACATATGACACACGTCCCTCTACATAACAATACATATTTTTGAAAATCGGGTAAAATTAAAATACGATGATATATTTATTTTTATTACTATTTCGACGATAGCAAAACTTTTAATGGATTTTCTCTATCTCTCTGAAGAATGACTAATTCCGTTGCATATAATATATCATCTTGGACCGGTTTCATGAAGTCATCTTAGCGAGACAGCACGTTTAGCCTAATCCTGCACTCTCTTAGTAAAAAGGCAGTACATGGGTCGGTGTATCTTCTGCCTCTATGCATGGCCTGTCCACGGTCTTACAGAAAGACTAACTGGGTGAGGGGTAACCGAGGGCCCAAATCTTTTTTTTTTACGCAGGGTATGCTTTTCGCACTAAACCTTCGGAGGGACGAAGGGCGCGTGTGGGACTCTCGGAGAACCGGTCTTCCCACTAAATCCCGCGGCGACCTACCTAGGCAGTCGGCAGCGGCTTCTGGAGTCTTGTCTGCCATACCTCACAACTGAGGTACATCCCGGGCAAAACGCAGTGGGCCCAAACCAAAGTGACTACCATTTATGACAAGCATTAACGTTGTCTTTTTCTTTGTTTCCAGAATAAACAACCCTGCCGCCCATAATGGCCGAGACCGACACGGAGACGTTGCCGAACGGCACAGGAGCACTCTCCAACGAAGAGGAGGAAGAAAGACTGCGACAGCGGCCGGCCGACATAGACGCTGTGAGTATTTGTTGTGAACACTCTCAAGTAGACTGGCAGAGGATTAAGGCCTTAAGTATGTTTCTGTTATGTAGGTGCAAAACGTAGGGTTAGTAGACTCCTGGCGAACTGGCCACGGCGACCAGCCCACTACGCACGATTGTGTGTGCGCAAACATACACACTCAGTCAACATGCACTCTCAGTTCCCTCACTCTCACAATCTGATGGGACGGCTATCCGACACGACCTCGATCAGATCAGGTGCATGACCTGCTTTAAGTGCTCTCCGAGGCCCTGGGAATAAAATCTCAACTTTCAAACTCTGGGTGGTGTATTTATGTAACCAGAAAAGTGCCATGCCACAATTATTTGAATTAGGTTAAGATGGGAGTCGTGAGCATTGGACCTGATGCTTTGTTGATTAGCAGAAGATTAAATTAGCAAATGATTCCTCTGAGTACGAGAAATTAAGGGGAACTCAGAATGCAATTATCTCGCACTGATCGTAGGAGTGTTGAAATACGATCATGCGTCTTATTAGACGGATGGATTATTGAACTTTTCTTAACGGAACCGTAAAGAATTTAGATTTTGGCATAGTTATTGTTATAAATGCCGTATGTCTTACAAAGATCTATTTCATTATTCTCCACTTTGCAGGATGTCCGCGAAATGGAACGGCGCAAGCGTGTAGAGGCGCTCATGTCCTCGAAACTATTCCGCGAGGAGCTGGAGCGCGTGCTCGACGCGCAGATGCACGAGGGCAACGACGCACCTCTGCTGCAGAGGATCCGAGAAATGGTGGGCGGTAGACTGCACACTGGCAGCTTGAGGGTAAGTTTCTTTAACTGACTTGCGTTTAACTTTTATGTTCAGCCGAACAACGGAGCCGTTTACTGGTAGGAAGAGGGGCTCAAAGGAAGAGAATATTAAAGACATTTCACAAAAGTGATGTAAAATCTCACTTACACACAGATATTATATATGTATATCTAGGAATCTTATCTCCGCATTAGGAATAAATCCTGTGTCGCGGGGGTCTTTACAAACATACAAGAAACGGACACATAGAACACCTAGACTCAGAACGACAATTTGTGGATCACACAAAGTGTTGTCTCATGTAGGATTTGAACCCACAACACTCAGCGAATTAGAGTGCGGCGTGGCGACCGCTTAAATCACTAGGCCAATCGTGCAGTCAAATTTGAATCTACATTAATTACCAAACCCTAAATCTGTCATACTCTATCGTTAGATGAAAGGTAATGTTAGTAATGTCAATAAGATACGATATACGGACTGTTTCTTTTTCAAAGTTTGTGTGTAATTTGACCAGAAGTTGGTTCAATATTGCTATGTTGCGTTAGTAAACATTAAAGATTGACAAATTAATTGTGTTTGTATAACAATAAATACATAATTTCTCGTTCGTATGTGTGTACAAGTAAGTAAAGAGTTCTCGACGATTTTTGTGCATGTTATCTTTGTCAATTGTCGATAAATATTGTGTTATTTTGGTAGGCTGTTTCTAGAATATTCCTAGTAGTCTGTAATTCATTAAACTTTATTTTTAAAGATGTAAGGAGAGATTTGCAAATTGGACACACAAAGATTAAGGTGGAGGAAGGGTTCGATCCTTATAACCACTTTATTTAATACAGTCCTTAGAATATAACGTGATCTGTGACAGATGGCTACGAAACCGACAAATTAACTTTGAATAAGCGAGTTCATTTTGTATCACCTATTTTTATACCCAGTTTTATCACAAATGAAGTGTATAACATAAAAAAGCCACCATAGCGTGGATCGCCATACTACATTTGCAACGAGTATGGCGACCATTTCTTTTGGATTCTATTCATACTTTCCATCAGGCAGAGTCGAGTCACTTTGGTAGTCTTCTATGCTAAAATTCAGACCAAAATGTACCTCGTAAATTCTAAAATGACTCGTGACAACTGTCATGTAAGTCAAGCTATATTAGAAGGACTATGGTAGATTCATTAACTAGAATTTTTAGCGAAGCCTTGAATTTCAGTTGAGGCAACTGAGATGTGCCTAAGCATACCTCCTACCCGTGTCCGTGTGGTGATGGATTAAGAATACATAGTGTTATCACCCCTACTCATCCCGTGGGTGTCGTAAAAGGCTAGAAGAAGAAGAAGAATAAGGGAAAAAAGTACACAAGACATCATTACAAAAAGAAGGAAAACTTGAAACAAATTCTATTCCAACCCGTCTGGCCAGCATGGTATAGTAGGCCAAAACTTCCTTGCTAAGGAGAGGCCTTTGTCCAGTAGTGGACTGTAAAAGGCTTTTGATGATGATGATGATGATACCTCTTACACATATAGAAAACAATATAACTAAATGAATATCCTCATAATAGTTTATCTTTCTTCTCTCCAGGGTCCGGCATGTGTTCTCCCAATCAACGACATCCGTGGCATCGAGGGCGTCGGCTACGAGAAGGGAGAAAAGATCCTCCGTTGCAAGCTGGCGGCTGTGTACCGTCTCGTCGATCTGTTCGGATGGACTCAGAGTGAGTGATGTCTTGTAACGCACACAATTTGTAAATGTCATAACGTACAGAAAGCTTTCTTATTGTAGATTGTTAAATAAATATCGACCTTCGTGCTTAGGCAATAAGGTGTAAATTAAATGTTTTGTCTTGAAAAAAATTATTCGATGGTGTTAAATTATATATGTAATAACATTATTGCTCAGTCACCCGGGACATGTAGTGCCGGGGTATGGGGTGGGATGGGGATGTGGGATCACACAGTCTCTTATTTTCTGTGGAAACTTTAGTTACCTTTCCATTTAGTTCAAGGTGGTCTTGGTCATTTTTACCTTACGAGTAAACTTAATCTTTTGAACTAAAATGCAATTTTTACTATTGAGACTTTAGAGTTGGTTAAAAAGCGCATAAAAAGGAGGACATGATTTTTTTTTTTCCGTCCAGCCGGTATCACAGGTCAGATAACTGCTCGTCTCAACACCGCCGTGGAGTCGGTCCTCACGACTCCACGAGGGCTACTGCCGCACGAGGTCACCGCTTCCTCCCTCGTGAAGGTCGATATGCAAGGCGCTGTGCAAGATCAGGGGACCACCAACTTCCCTATTAATGTTGAAGGTATGAGAATTGTTATGAATTTTATTTAAGGTAACCTAATCAATGTAATTCTGTTTTAGTTTTGTTGAAACTATTATAGAAGTGATATTTTTTATTAATTTGATTGGTTAGAAGACACTTGTTGTCACTATTCTCTTAATACGAATTCACTATTGTTACTTTGTTTTCAAGTTCATATTTAGTATTTATTTAATTTGCTAAATAATTTTGAGTATGGTTGCTATGTCAGTAATAATACTATTTTTTGAGTATGGTTTTTTTTTTCGAAATTATACGCGCGTACCATGCAATAGTTATACAGTGGACCCTCGGTAATTCGACAAACGTTTTGCAGGGCAGTGTCGGACTATCGAATTTGTCGGATTATGGAGTACTGCCTAAGACCCCCTATAGCCCGGATTTTGTTACAAAAGAGTACCTTGTAATCCGACAAATTACGGACAAATGATGAAATTCTATATGTTGTCTTCTGGGCTTGTGACGACATTACTAGGTATGTATACGTAATACACAATGAGTAAACGCTAAGCTGCACCGCTCTCGCACGTAGTCAAATTCAAACTAAGCAATCGGCATTGAAACAATACCTACGCGTCGAGCACAAGTTGTAACCTGTTCAATCATGCACGATCTATACATTAGCGAAAATTGTTTGATTGATGTCGGATTACAGGGGGGTCCGGATTAGACAGGGGCCGAATTACCGAGGGTCCACTGTATTTAGATATGAAGAAATGTCGAACTAAATGTTTGTATGATCGGCAAATATTTGTGCCGGAGTGTTGGTGTTTTTATGTATAATAAGTGTGGTGTCCGTGGCAGGGTTCTCGCTGCACGCGTCGGTGCACGCGGCGCGGCCGGACGTGCGCTGCGTGGTGCACGTGCGCGCGCCGGCCGCGCTGGCCGTGTCGGCCACGCGCCGCGGGCTGCTGCCGCTGTGCGGGGAGGCGGCGCTGCTCGGCGACATCGCCTACCACCGCGTGCCCAACGGTCAGTGCGCGCTCCCTCACACCTCGGCCTCTGCCGGACTACTATATACCGCCGTGGCCAGACGGATCGGTTTAGGATTTGTTTCAAGTTTTCCTTTCTATTTTTGCAGACTTTTTGTCTCGCATAGCTTACTTCCTTAATCGACTCTTACGACATCCATGAGATCAATAGGGATAATGATATTTTGCGTTCTTTATCCGTGATGGATTAAGAATGCAATGGACGCACACGGAGAAACATATCTTAACACAGTTATACAAGATAAACTTTAGATTAAATGAAAGTTTTTCTTAAATTAGTTTATACACTATTTTTCCGGAGTTTACTCCTTAAGAATAGGTTTTGATATAAGGCGCCCGGTATGATAAAAATGTGAGGAGTAAAATCTACTGAACGAATGACCTCGTTACGTTTTTGGTGCGGCTGCACTGGTTGTGAGTGTATTAAGACGTGTATAGAGTATGTCTCTTTTCAACTCGAACGTTAACACTATGAGAGAGAAAGAAAGATGTAAACTACTCAAAACAACTTAGGGCCCACTTGATTTTTTTCGGAACTTCGACCGTAATATTTTTATTGCCTGCTGATTTGTTAATTGAAGTGTGTAGACTCCAAGTGCATATGTTTACACATGGTCACACGTTTGGAATGTCACGTTTAGGGTGGTTCCTAAGTGGGTAGACGGAAAAAACTAAAAAATGGGTCAACTCAGCGTTTACGAACTTTTCTAATCACTTGTGTTCTGCATCTCATAACAAACACAAGTTGATATTGTATCGTTGTTTATCATTTGCTTCGGTGTTATTGCTTTGTTTAAAATAACAATGCCCGGCTTTCGACGTCATATGGACCCGGAAACAGCTTCCAGAGCTGTAGTTTTGCTTCAAGAGGGCAATTCACAGAGATCGGTAGCTTCACGCCTCGGTGTGTCTAGGCATGCGATCCGAAATGTTTGGGAACGTTATCAGGAGACAGGTAGTGTTGCCAGGAGACGAGGTGGTGGTAGAAATCGGGCCACCACTTCCCAGGAAGATCGGTACGTTCGACTTACTGCACGTCGAGAGCGCACTGTGACAGCGCGTACCTTACAAAATCGCTTACGTGATGCTACTGGTACCCGTGTACTCTGACCAACCGTATATTCTGACCAACTCGCTGTGAATATGGGATGACATGAGGTTGGATGACCTGTTGGACGTAGCTGGCGGCGTTTACGTTGCCCTCATCCAAGAATACCAGCTCAGTTTTACCCAGTAGACTGATTCCACCCCACACCATAATACTGGGTCCACCAAAACGGTCAGTTTCTCGAATACAAGGATCCTCAAAACGTTCCACTGGTTTTCTCCAGACACGTACCCGTCTGTCATCACTGAAAAATTTAACTTTAGACTCATCTGTAAAGAGCACTATTCTCCAATTGTCCATGGTCCATTCGAGATGTTCACGTGCAAACCTTAAACGCGCTGCACGATGTGCCCTGGTTAATTTTATTCGCACAGCGCGCATTCTGGATCTTTGTTGGTCTTCATGAAGTCTGTTCCGTATGGTTTGATCGCTTACACGGGTACCAGTAGCATCACGTAAGCGATTTTGTAAGGTACGCGCTGTCACAGTGCGCTCTCGACGTGCAGTAAGTCGAACGTACCGATCTTCCTGGGAAGTGGTGGCCCGATTTCTACCACCACCTCGTCTCCTGGCAACACTACCTGTCTCCTGATAACGTTCCCAAACATTTCGGATCGCATGCCTAGACACACCGAAGCGTGAAGCTACCGATCTCTGTGAATTGCCCTCTTGAAGCAAAACTACAGCTCTGGAAGCTGTTTCCGGGTCCATATGACGTCGAAAGCCGGGCATTGTTATTTTAAACAAAGCAATAACACCGAAGCAAATGATAAACAACGATACAATATCAACTTGTGTTTGTTATGAGATGCAGAACACAAGTGATTAGAAAAGTTCGTAAACGCTGAGTTGACCCATTTTTTAGTTTTTTCCGTCTACCCACTTAGGAACCACCCTAAACGTGACATTCCAAACGTGTGACCATGTGTAAACATATGCACTTGGAGTCTACACACTTCAATTTACAAATCAGCAGGCAATAAAAATATTACGGTCGAAGTTCCGAAAAAAATCAAGTGGGCCCTAAGTTGTTTTGAGTAGTGTATAAATAACTGTACTGTATTTAATTAATCCAATGCAGCACCTCTATTGACATAAAATGGGACTATTAAGTAAATTGATTTCAATTTTATTGAAGTCTCGTAGAACACATCTTGCTCAATAGATGGCTCGTTTTTAAGTGACTGGACGGGCAGCGTAGTTAATTACGTTGACCGATAGGTGTCACTAGCATAAAGAAAAATTGACACTGCCATTATTTCAGTTAAATAAGATTTTTCTGCGTCTGTTTTGACAATCGTACTTAAGGAGTAAACTCCAGTCGTGCGTCGGAGCTGACACACACAATTTTTCTATTTAAATTACCGGTAAACGTAAACTAAGTAATTACGTTTATATACTTTTTGTACTCGCAAAACAAAACTATTTTCTCTCACCGGTCGTGTCGCATAAACGTCCCGTCGGATCGTGAGAGTAAAGGAACAAAGGGTGTACCTGTGTTTACACACATGTGTGCACTATGTCTCCTACGTAGTCGGCCGGTTTCTATTGAGACTGACCGAAACCGAAATCGGCTAAAAGTACAGCATCGACGTGTTGAATAACGATTGATTGAGCAGTGTGATGTGGCGGTGGGCGCAGGTATGCTGGACAACGCGGAGCGCGACAAGCTGGTGCGCGCGCTGGGCCCGTCGGCCAAGGTGCTGGTGCTGGCGTCGGCCGGCGCGCTGTGCTGCGGCGCCACGCTGGAGGAGGCCTTCTTCCAGGCGCGCAACCTCACCGCCGCCTGCGACGTGCAGCTGCGCCTGGCCGCGCTGCCGCTCGACGACCTTTCGCTCATCGACGACGACACGCGCCGACAGGTACGTCCCCGACCCCTCGCACCAC
The DNA here is from genome assembly GCA_949316085.1 of Hypercompe scribonia. Classification (NCBI taxonomy): domain Eukaryota; kingdom Metazoa; phylum Arthropoda; class Insecta; order Lepidoptera; family Erebidae; genus Hypercompe; species Hypercompe scribonia. Next base: position 11,797,238 of record OX438994.1, read on the forward strand.
GACACTTTGTGTTATCCACTAAATGTTCTTCGGAGTCAGGGTATTTTTGCTCTTTCGTTTCATGTATTCTTAATACGAAAGTAATCTTTAAAGAATACAAAATCTGTCTTATCCCATCACACTACTTAGCCCCACGGCTCGCTATACGATTTCTCCTTCCTTATAATGGCCAATAACATAATTGGTGTGTATGTACCGCAGATGTTCGAGGCGTCCCGCAAGCCGCCGTCGGACGCGGGCAAGTGGCGCGTGGGCGGCGAGGAGTTCGAGGCGCTCATGCGCATGCTCGACAACGCCGGCTTCCGCACCGGCTACATCTACCGTCACCCGCTCATCAAGGTGACCGCCCTCCTCTCTACCTACCTCTCTTCCTCGACAGCTTATCTACTACTGAACGTAGACCTCTTTTTATAAAAGAAGTTTTGGTGTAACATCACGCTGACCAGATGAGCTGGTATACGGTCTTTATCAAGTTTCCCTTCTCTTTTTTGGAATACTCACGTGATAAGTAGGGATGGTGATACTGCATATTCTAAATTCCTCACCACACAAATAAGCTGCTCACGCGCACATTCCGATACTTATTTGTATGTAATCTGTTGCAGAATGATGTGCCTCGCCCCAAGAACGACGTGGAAGTGCCACCGGCCGTTTCGTCTCTCGGCTACTTACTTGAAGAGGAGGAACTGTATAAGCAAGGGTAAGCGTTATCAGGATATATACATACATATGAGACTACCCTAAATCATTCATTTTTTCTTTTACTTGACGTAGTGTATTTGGTTTTTTGATGTAGACACGATTCTTTAAATAACCCTATAAAAAGAAGAGTGCTGGGTATTGATCTGGACTTCTTGATGGCCATGGAATGTCGCCTCGTTTGGAAATCAGATTTCCGGAAACATGTCTTTGACCACTGGCAGGGTCCCAAGCTTTCTCAGCAGAATTAACAGTAACTGAACGACCGCGAGAATCTTCGAAAAAGTAGGGTCCTTGAGTGAAGTGATTCCTTTTGCTGAAATTGCAGCCCATACAGTTAATTTGGGAGAATGAAGTGACCTCTCATGTTCAGCTTTGGGATTTTTACTGCAAATTTAAATCATTAAGTTTTAGTTCCTACACTATCTGGATCTTATATGGATATAATTTGAAATGTAATTTCAAAATACGGCCTAATGATATGCGGGATAATTCCTAATTCATCCGAACGTTTGTTCGTCGATAAATCTGGATTACGTCGAACAGAAGCGGCAACTTGCTGCACGTTCTCTTGGTCCGAAAAGTCCGTGGGCTTCCAGTTTGCTTCACATTTAGCGTAGATCCGTCTCTTCGAACTTCCTCACCCATTTCTTTATTCAAGGAATATTCGTGTTAGATTTAAATGTTAACGAATTTTTGGCCCACCTGTATATGGATTAAATTAACATGATTGCTTCTCTCCAGGTTATGGAAGAAGGGTCAGGGCAAGACCGGCGAGCGCACGCGCTGGCTGAACTCGCCCAACGTGTACCAGAAGGTGGAGGTGCTGGAGACCGGCACCGCCGACCCCAAGAAGATCACCAAGGTAGAATACCTCAGGGTTGAGGCTGAGTAGCGTGCATACTGAACAAACGCACCACGATAACGCACCTTCCATTTCTTTAATTTGAGAGATTTAGTTAAATTTTTTAAATGTTTGTAATAATCATACAGGATGTTCACAAAAGCGTATTTATTAAAAAAAAACCTACAGACCATGGATCTTATCAGTGTTTGTCTATGGTTCAAATAATAGTAACATACTACAAAATCAGTTTAAAAAAAAAATTAGAAATAGTCTTAACATTCTTACTGACAAACTACTTGTGTTTTATACATCCACAAATTAACGGAATTGAAGGTGTAGACCTTAATATAATGTGTATTACTAGACGAGAACTCAACTAAAAAGAAAGTAGTGGGGGTTGCAGGTTTATATATCTGTCACTTAAACTATTAACGAGCCCTTCAACATTAAAATATACTTTATTATGGACCATTGATGCAGGGGTGACAGTTATTGTGGTAACTGTGTAAGCCGTACACTGTCACAATGACTGTCATGTCTTTCATCCCCAAGCGGGGTGCGAAACAGCATCTTACTAGGCCGCCATACTGCACTGTCGTCATTCGCAGTGAGTACGGCGACCACCGCTCTTGGATTCTATTTATGCTTTCCATCAGACAGAATAGAGTCACTTTGGTAGATTTCTATAATTAAAAAAAAAAAGATTATCAACTGAAACTTCTCCAGCAACTGGTGAAATAGACCCTAAGACTGTATTTGTGTTCTAAAAATAACTTGTCTAGTACTACACGTGATAATAAGGTCTTTAACTTGAGGAGTCATCACTCGTGTATAGTCTGATAGGCTGATCAAATAGTGTAGGTACCGGGTGATGTCACGGCTATCCCGTTGGTGATGATTGTAGTGGAGGGTGTTTTATGGCGAAGTGTTCACAGTATTGGTGTATAATAAGAAGTAAGCATACGTTTTTGGTTGCTTTACAAATCCTATATGCAGAAACTTAGTGACGATAATTATATTTGTTAACTAGCTGTACACCACAGTGTTACTTGCAATTTAAAAGATATGCTGAAATGTACTACCCTCTCACAGAAGACCAACTTAAAGCGACAGCATCCGTGCTGTCGTGTTTCGTTGGTGAGTGCGAGACCGGAGGCCCATTGATGCAGGGGTGGCAGTCATCGTGGTAACTGTGTGAGCCTTACACTGCCATGATGACTGTCATGCCTTTTGCGTCCCCAAGCGGGGTGTGAAAAAGCATCTCGCAAGGCCGCCATAGTGTGGGTCACAATACTGCGTTGTCTGCATTTACAATGAGTATGGTGACACATTTGATTATTAAATTACGCTAATAAATTCTAATAAATTTAAAAAATAATGACAGATATGTTTTTTAGTAGGAAAGTTTACAAATGAAAATATTTTGTCCATTTTGGAGTTTCGTGCCCACCCTAATAAATATATTGCGTTACTACGTTATATAGTAAATATATTGTGTCGTATTAAATTTGATAATACTTGCCTAGTTTCTTAATAGTTGTCGTCACTTCTACTTCTAATTATACATCAATATTATATTATTTGAAGTAAAAGAAGCTATACTTGTCTTACGTATTAGATGTAATGATTTAAATTCCACCCAAACGTTTATTTTACTAGGAGTACGTCTGTATGATCATGATAGTCGAACAAAAATATACCTTAAATTACAGTCTATTGAGTTTAGAATTGTGTATATACCATTAAAACACACAGTTCCAACTTGCCCAGTGATTTTTAACTAAGTACACCGTATTAGTGGCTCCACCTAGTGTCAGAAACTGGCATTTATATCCTCCATTGAAATACAATACTAAGAGTTTCACGTTAGGGTCGTATTACTGAGACACCCTTAAATTCCGCACAAAATAATAGAAAGTTTGACTGTTGTTTCAAATATGTCACTTTAGTTTTGTCAAATTTTGTTTTTTAATATATATTTTAGTGATTAATAGAATTGAAAAATATTGAGATAAATTACAAAAATAATGTTTAGAATATTTCATAGACACACACACATAATATTTGATAGAAAACGTATCATGTTGACTTTGAACAAAGACGTCACGACAGCATAACAAAACTCTATACTTGAGTTTAGAGAAACTTTTCATACGACCCTTAAAACAAATCATTTTTATTACCATTTACATTGTACATCAATATAAAATAAGAGATATATTTGAAACATGTTACCTCAAGTGAAACTTTTGCCATTCAATTACAATTTATAAGATTCAACTAGGATGTGTTACAAGCGGCATCATCACATATGTAGACATAAAATGGTGTTACAATATTGAACCATTCTTTTTATAGTATATTGTTATTATTAATCTCGTCAGAAGGAACAAACCTACTTATGCGAACAGGAGACAATACCCACACACAAATGAAGTGTCCACCAATGATGACAAGTTTACCACTCTAACAAGGGGGCATTCCCTACTCGTCATCACCGATTTCGCTCAAATTGATAGGACATGTGGGACTTGGTTAAAGATGAAATTACCCAAAGTGGGAACTCCAGATTAAAAAGCAAATTAAAAAAAAAAGTCTCCCCAGGCTTCATCGAACTTACGACCATGAGATTCCTAGTCGGAGCTCTTACCACTACACCAACTACTGGTTGGTAAACTTCTTAAAATTTATAGCTTAAATGGTGAAAAAGTCGCGCGAATTTTTTTTTCCTCTACGCTTAGCCATCTGGAGTTCTCACTTTGGGTAATTTCATCTTTAACCAAGTCGTTTATCTAATATATAAAATTCTCATGTCACAGTTTTCGTTGCCATACTCCTCCGAAACGGCTTGACCGATTTTGATGAAATTTTTTGTGCTTATCCGGTATCTATGAGAATCGGCCAACATCTATTTTTCATCCCCCTAAATGTTAGGGGTAGTACAACCCAAAATTTTTTTTTATTTTTTAGACAAAATTTTTAATTACTATTTTTTTATGATACAACATACAAAAATACATGCAATCCTCAATTTTCACCCTTCTACGATCAACCCTTATTTTTTAATAGCCATTTTAGTAATTTAATCATTTTTCATCCCGCTCAAATTATTTAGAAATAATTTATATGGCAAAGCAACGTTTGCCGGGTCAGCTAGTGCCCTATAAATTTGAGCGAAATCGGTGATGACGAGTAGGGAATGCCCCCTTGTCAGTTGAGAACACCCATATGCCAACCCTCTATGGTATGGATTTGAGAAATTTATGGCACGATTTAAAAACATTTCAATCAAATATTCAATTTTATTGCATTCTTTGTTTTAAATTAGACAAAAACCATTTTTTCTCCTTCAAATATATTATAAATACATAATGGGTGTGTACACCAGAGTGCAGTGGTTACCACAGTCATTGAAACGTCTATCAATTCAAAGTTATATAATATACACAGGTAAATAATATGTTTATATCAAAATAAATTATTGTCTGTGCGGGTTTGATTCCGTTTCATAAGTAGGTGTAAATATCCTACACAAGAGCAGTCACTCAAATTCTCAAACCATTCTATAACATAAGATATTCTCATTTTATTTTTACATTCCATTTTATATTAACACATTATTTTTTATATTTTCTTTTGGGATACTTTGGGTAGTGGCATTTATATTTTTTTTATTATATTATTTTACTATACACCTTTTTTTGTGTGTGTTACCATTTTAGGATAACCATACCGTTTCCTTATCCGAGAAAATAATGTTAACCAACTCTATAGTTTATAGATGATTTAGATTGTAAGGGTTTTGTGCGAAAATAGTAATTGTGCGTTATATATATGTATTTAGTGCTCAAAATGGCTCAAAAATTATTTTTGCTGTAAAATCATCAAGTCATACAAAAGTATATTTATTTTGGATAATATATATAACAAGTTTTATAATTTTATTAATTACTCGAAGCTAAGTGTGTATAATTTACAAAAAACTTTTTTGATGTCTTTAATTTTATTGCTTTTTTCTCAAATATACATCTATATTTTGTAATAATTCTTATCGTTTTGGATATGATCAAAGAGTTTCCCCATTGAGCGGGATTGTGTAACACATGCTTTCAATATAATTATTGTGCTTATAGTTATGTTAAAAAAATTAAAAAATCTATGGTTAATATTAAAAAGATATAAAAAAAATAAATAACAATTTTATATTTTAACGCTTCACTCACGTAATGAAATGCTTTTGACAGGTGTTTGTGTTTGTTTTTGTTGTGTTTTTTTTCATTACTAATGTAATAATGTTTTCCAGTGGGTGGACGCTAACAACGATGAGGTAATTCCGACGACATTTTAATAATAACTCATTTCATTTTGACATAATTCTTTGACAATGACACCTGTCAAAATTTTTTAGGTTTGACATTTTTATACAAAAACTCATGTATTTATTTTTTTAAGTGAGAAATTTCAGCATTTCGTCATCAGCCTTTAGCAGTCCACAGGCTGTTTTAGGCCTGAAGGACGCTTCTGTTACTTTTATTTGCTTTTAAAAGCAAAATGTTAAGTAAATTATATTTATTCAGTTTCAGTTAAAGTTTTGTTCTTGATAATGTTACCATTAATAATACTATAATATCATATTGATATTTGTTTTTATGTTTAGAGATATAAATATATACTTATTTAACTCATTAAACAGTACAGTTGTACTGTAATGTGGGATTCCTTGACCCATAATGCAACTGTGTTGCAAGAATCTGAATTTTGTGCATATTTTAATCTGGGTAACATTTTCAAAATGAAAAAAAAAATCTGTCAACAAATACTAAGACAGATATAACATTGGATTTAGTAACTGTCAGATGTGTGAAAGTCAAGAATTAAGTCAAATTAATTTTCTTTTCTACTCTTTTCTTTACTTTTCAAAGCTTTTCCTAACACTTTCGGGTTCTCGGGAGTTTTTCGTCGTGAAGTCCAAATTACCACAAGTCAAATATTTTTAATATCGGTACAAATGTATATTCAACAGCATTTCATTATGGCAACCCTGGTTTGGAATAAAATATTTTATTCGAACATCGAGTCTGTACAGTGTAGTTTTGTCACAATATTGGTAGTTATGTTGCCACATGTAAATACTTGATCCCGTTTTCCTTGCACGACCTGATTTTTTTTCTTCTCATTTACCCTTCGAGACGTGCTGGCGATATGCACATTATACCAACCATTAGAGCGCATTTATGACAGGATTATTAAAAAAAATACCAAGGCTGTGCTAGAATGTCAATAGTATTGTATGTTTTTTTTTTTAAATTAAAAATGCTTCTTCTAAAGCTCCGTCCGAGCGAATGTAGCTTTAAAATACGCTTAGCTATGTAAAAAAAGGTTTGTTTTGCATGGGGAATGAATTTGACTGTGCTTATGCCCGAAATGCGAGAAATCTGTACTGTACACGCTCGATGTATTACCAGGTCTGAAAATACGCAATTTTTATCCTTTTTTTTAATTTATTTTTTTATCTTTCTTCGCACAAGTCTTTACTATTTTTTATTATTAAAGTATTAATGCCACCTACCATTATCCTTAAACTAACCTTTTCCAAACGGAAATCGATAAATATTTGTTTAAGAAAAATATTTATCGAGTGTCCGCTAGACATGTTGGCAACATTGTTACTAATTTTAATTTTTCTCTTTTTATTTTCTATCACGTTCGGTGACTACACTACGGAAACGGAACTTCAATGTGCGAATAAAATGAAAATACTCTGATAATATGATGACACAAAATTATTAATAATTGTATGGCTATCATTGGCAATGCCATAAATATTAAATGACCACATAATGATAAATGACTCTTCAATGGTATTACGAAATGGAACAAAATCTACAACTGTTCCTGGTTCCAAATATGAATCTATTACACCATTGACTACAACGTATACGATGACGTCACTATCAAATAAACCCCATTGTTATGACGTCACATGACATGACATGTCAAAAAAAATCTACAATAACAACAAACGGAACCACGCCTCGTAACGTATTGGATGTGTGATATAATGGAATACAATATCTGGGCAATGATGTAATGGATCCAGTGGGTACAAGACGGCTCACCGGCCCACTCCAGCACTCCGGTCAAGATTGACACCTTACAGTTCGTACCGAAGAACACCAACCCTAAGGAGTTCAAGCAGCTGCAACAACAGGTAAGCTGTTTATCATTTGGTTCAGGCTTCTGGAAAACTGGCTTTACCAGGGTACTATAGAAGAGTCTACTCACAACTGGGGAGAGAGTGTGAAAGGTCTACTGAATGTGGAAGAGGTAGACGATACCCTGTAACAGTGATGCGGTTATGATGAATTGGTGTGGTTGCCTCGTCGCTTCCTGCTGCGTTGAGTGTTACGGGTTCGATCTCCACATGGGGCATCACTATGTGACCCAGAAATGGTTGTTCTGAGTGTGGGGAAGTACAGAACCCACATTATTATGAGTTTTAGCCAGACGACAGCCTATAATAGTACTGCTGGTCGTAGCCCCTCTTTAGAAAAGAGGTTTTGGCCTATAGTAGGCTGGCCAGACGGGTAAGTATAAGGTTTGTGTCAAGTTTTCCCAGTACTGTTCTCCTGTTCCCCTCTTTCCAGTACTGTTGTCCTGTGTAGTTTGGTCGTTTAGTTTTTAGCCATTTAGTTCACCTGTTCCAATTATTCCCATGTGCTTTGGTAGATCAAGGAGTACAGACGCGCAGACAAGATAAGCGCCGGCCCCCAGTCCCACATCCTGGAGGGTGTGACGTGGGACGAGGCCAGCAAGTTAATCGGCGAGGATGCCGCCAACACACACACCGGCGACCACGTGGTGAGTTATGAAATACAGGCATTTAACCGACTCAAAAAAGGCTAAATCATTTGTCAAGCAATTTCTTTCTTTTTTTATTTGAGAGGGTAGTTTTCTTTTGGTTTTTAATTTCTATGAGTTTATTTAAAGTAGAATGTCAGAATAACGTCTTAAATTTTATATTTTATAAATACTTACATAAATAAATCTGTTTCATTTATAATGATTGCGCCGTTTCGTAGTTAAAGGCTACCTTTTGCGGTTCAACAAACAATATGCGGTCGAATAAGAATAAAATATTAACCTTATTCCATTGATATACGGTTGAAATTCAAATGTAGAAAAACAAAATAATTTTTCAGACAAGTGCATAGGATTTTCAACTCTATCACAATGGCATAAAGATAATTTGATCGGTGTTTGAGTAAGCGAGGGTGTTCGGTGGTAGGTGCTGATGGGCGCGGCCTCGAAGGGCATCATCCAGCGCGGCTACCAGCACAACGCCACCGTGTACTCGGCGCCCTACGCGCGCAACCCCTTCGACCACGTCACCGACAACGAGATCGACGAGTACAAGCGCACCGTCGAGCGCAAGCAGCGCCCCGGAGACTGTGAGTGCACACCCATCCTTTTCCAAACCTCGCCACGCGTGCTGAACGCTCTTGATAAAACTTTTCAGGCTTGTTTTTACAGGTTGCGTTAAGCGATGAATCTTCTGCAGGAAGTTTTTTTTTTAAAGGTGGCTTAGGAGCGCAACTTACCGTTTTACACCCCGCACTACACGTACTGAACCCTCAAAGACATCACTTTGACTAGTGCTAGACGGTTCGTTCATGTAAGCGGTCACCCATCCTTTTCTTTATACATTGTATTTTATTGTGTAACAACAAATCTATTTTAAATCGGAAAAGTGTTACATTAACGAAACCACGTTTAAGGGTCTGAGATTAGAAACCTCAGTCACGTGGCTAACCGTAGGACACCTATGTAATAATAATGTAGATATAATGAAATGGGATTATGCGAGCGTAAGTAAGACGAGAGTGATGGTGTTGCAGACGACACGGACCTGTCGGAGTCGGAGGCGCTGAGCGCGGCGCAGGTCACGTCGCCCGCCAGCGCGCCCTCCGAGACCGAGGAGGAGTCGCGCGACGGTACGTACCTGCCCACCCCACACCCCACACTCGATCCTAATCACTTAAAATCGCCCTTAGAGCCTACCTTTGGCCTACTAAGCTACCTACCCACCAATTTTCAGCTGAATCCGTTCAGCCGTTTTTGAGTTATAAGTGGTGTAACCACACTTTCTTTTATATACAGAGTGACTGGTGAGATACCTTCAATATTTCAGGACGTGATAGTATGCGAACATATATCATGAAATAAAATAACATAAAAACGAAATATTAAATAACTTGTTAGTAAAGTTCGTACACAGTACACCGAGAGCCCAGTATTTAACTGCGGAATACTTGGACACCGCGCGGCCGCACGTGTCTATCAACACAGAATACATAGGTACCTACACTGTACAGCTGTTGCCTATGTAGCGGGATGGAGGGCGGGGGTGGGTGCCGCCGCGCCGCTCGTGACTATCAACACAGAATACATCGGTACCTACACTGTACAGCTGTTGCCTATGTAGCGGGATGGAGGGCGGGGGTGGGTGCCGCCGCGCCGCTCGTGACTAGATCAACGTAAACAGTGCGGCGAGCTTAGGGAGTATAATATCCAAATTTCACTTATTTTTTAGAGACATTTCGATAAAAAATAAGCACCTATTTTTTTTATATCAAGTTAACGAGAATCGAGTACCGAGTACTCTCCATAAGTATTGAAGGTATCTCACCAGTCACGCTGTATATATAGATATGGTATATATTATACCATATGATTGAGAATCAGATCCACGACCATAGCTCAGTTGCATCGCTAGCAACTAAACCAACGAACCAGTCAATTAAATATCTTTTATTTATTCACGAAGAAAAACAAATAGATTTTCAATTTTTTACTATTTTGTTAAATTTACTTTTACATGCAAGGTTTAAATCGACTGGTGTGGACTAGTGGTTTAAGCGCTCTTCACTACATGAGTGTTGCGAGTTCAAATCTCACATGAGACAACACTTTGTGTGATCTACAAATTGTTGTTCTGAGTCTGGGTGTTCTTTGTGTCCGTTTCTTGTATGTTTGTAAAGTCCCCCGCGACACAGGATTTATTCCTAATGCGGGCGTGATCTTTATAAAGGAAAAAAAAATCATAGGAGGGTGTGCGAGCAGACCTCGCTACTTTGACCCGTGTGAGGTCTACTACTATGACGCGTCTAAATAACTCGTAAAGATACTTTAGACAACATAAATACATATGTACGTGTATTTATGTAACTATAAAGTACAAATATATGTATATTGAAATGCCCCGGTAGCGTAGCTGTGGTGAATCCGACTGCTGTGCTTGAGGTCTCGGGTTCGATTCCCGGGTCTGACCAAATATTTATATAATCTGTAAATATTTGTTTCGAAGTTTAGGTGTTTTCTATGTATAATATGTATGTATTTACAAAATATAAGTATTCTATCAGTCAGTCTAGTTATCATAGCACAAGCTCTACTTAGTTTGAAACTAGATGACGTTTTGTGTTAAATGTTAGAAATATTTATTTATTTATTGTATTGTATTTTCAGAGCACCGCGTGCTAAGAATAGAAACGAAACAAGCGCCGGTCCGTAGCCAGCCGGAAGTCGTCCTAAGTGACGGTAAGTACACAAAACAAACTCTTTTTTAATATGTTTTGATATTATGGTTCTTTCTCATTTATTGTCTTTACGAATTAAATTTTTACACTCAAGTTCCTTTCGTATGCACCACTCAAAGCCTTTGTATGGTAAATAATTTTGACACTGTAAATAAATTGCTAAATAAATATTAATTACTATTTACGCCTATATATAAAAGTATACAAAAAATGACAACGCACATAAATCACTTTACTATGTAAGAAAACATTTTGTACTCTTTGTAATTTAATTTCTCCCCTAAGAGGTAAAATGTGCACATTTAAGTATAACCACTCGAGTTATAAAAATTACGTAGATGAAATTCGTGGAATAAGTACAAACAAAAAAATTGGTGTAATAAGTACAAACAAAAAAAATTCGTGAAATAAGTACAAAAAAAAATCGTGGAATAAGTACAAACAAAAAAAAATCGTGGAATAAGTACAAACAAAAAGAAATCGTGGAATAAGTAGAAACAAAAAAAAACATGGAATAAGTACAAACAAAAAAAATTCGTGGAATAAGTACAACCAAAAAAATTCGTGGAATAAAAACATTTCTTTTTAAATCAGTTAAAAATTACCTTCATATATTTGACTTTTAAATTATATTATATGAGCATCAAGTCTCGTCGATGTAAAGAAACTTTAGGTTGACCGAAGTCTGACCGTCAACTATTAGAATTTAAATAAAGTCAATACCCAAATAACTTTCATTGCGCGGTGCAGAGTTATCACTGCCTCACGTAGTTCAGTTGATCTCCATTAGATGGCGCTAAATGAAGTTTTTACTGCATGAATTTATACAAAGGTTTTGTGTGGTCATGACGAGGTTCTAGACCTGAGGTACTGAAGTGTTAGCACGCCCCTATCCTGCCTGTTCGTAGGAGGCATGCTTTGGATTTGACCTTAGATGGGTATTTTGTAGTGTAGACGAGGGATAAATTATTTGATACAGTTTTTGAGTCAGTTTTGATGTGTAACATCTTACATTTACTTTGAACCGGGGTTAATTACGTAAAAAAGGGACGGATGTGTGTAACAGAGGGTCTAGCGTGAGTTTATGAACATATAACGCGCCGTACATGGTCACCGAAATTCTTTTTTGGCCCACCAAAGTGACTCTGCCTGATGGAAAGCATAAATAGAATCCAAACGAGGTGCTTGCCATATTCATTGTGAATACAGACAATGCTATATGGCGACTTAATGGCAGTTTAGTAGACGTTCGTTGATCAGAAATAAACTCACACTAGGTCTTCAGGAAACCGGACACTGTCCAATGAGAGTTTCTCGTCAGATGGTAGGTGAGATGTAAGTTGTTACACATTATATACAGCTGTTTGGAAACATACGCGTTATATACACTTGTTTTATGTAAATGAAAATATCATTTATTTATTTACTATAATATGAAAAATGGTTAAACTTGAAAAAAATGGGGATCGTCCATTAATTATGTTGTATAATGTATATGTATTCTACTTCCATACAAAATGATTTAGAAAACGTTGAATGGCATTCAATGTGATAAAATAACCAAGAGTTAATAAATCCAAAATAAATATTTATTTACTATTTACCTTAACTTGTATAACTAAAAAAAATAACATATACTTTATTTTAAATCTTATCTCCAATTAGTAAAAGAAAAACTTTTTTTTTCAAACTTGAAACACCTCATCTGATCAAGACAGAGCCTGTAGCATCAGAAGACTGCCTAAACAAATTACACTACGACACTAGCGATTGTATGTCTCGACTTCGATCGACAGATCATCAGTCAAAATCGCTAAATACTAGACCATAACAGCTCTCAATTGAAAATTCTACGTAATTAATGAACCATCCCCACAATAATTTGTATTTGTATTTATGATACAATACAATGTGTGCATGCGAATGCGTTTTGTAAACGATTGTACATCTTCTAGTGGACACCACTGATTTCTTGAACTCGGAGCGCGCTCACGCCGACCGGACAAAAGGTTTGTCGTATTTAGTGTATACCTGTTGTACAAATATGTCTATATACCAACGTACTGTGGTCACGACAGTCCGTTATGCTAATATCGACCTTGTATGTGTTAACATAGGGAATTAATTAAGCTTACTACATAAACACAGAGGTAGGTTATGGTCTTAAATAATAGAGGTTTTTTTTTCTGTATTAAGAGCCTGCCAAAGTGACTCCACTCTGCCTGATGGAAAGCATAAGTAAAATCCAAGACTTGTGGTCACCATACTCATTGCAAATGCAGAGAATGCAGTATGGTGACCCACACTATGGTGGCCTTGTGAGATGCTTTTTCACACCCCGCTTGGGGACGTAAAAGTCATCGTGACAGTGCAAGGCTCATACAGTTACCACGATAATTGTCATCGCTACATCAATGGGCCTCCGGTCTCGCACTCACCAACGAAACAAAACAACACGGATGCTGGCGCTTTAGGTTGGTCTTCTGTGGGAAGGTAGTACTGCCTCGGTCGAGCCGGCCCGCTCGTGCTGAAATCAGCGTGGCTCTACTGCCTAAAAGTACGTAGGTGACCACCTGTGTTCATCCCGTTGTGTCGTAAGAGGCGACTTAAAACTTGATACAAACCCAATCCGTCTAGCCAGCGTAGGCCAAAACCTCCTTGATAAGGACAGGCCATGTCCAACAGTGGACTGTTATAGGCCGTTGATGATGATAAATTACAAGTTGGTTTAATTTGACGTCTAATATTTGTTTACAATTGACTTTTGTGACCACAGTACACTGATATGTGTGTAATTATTACAAATACATTTCTGAATTTATTAATAATGTTGAATATTAACTTATATTATCACGATATTTGTGATAATTATAAACATATCAGTAAAAAAACTTACTAAAATACGTAGTTGCATGTATTTTCTTCTAATATTTCTTACTAACGAGTGTAGTATTAGTTTTCTAATTTGTTTTGCTTTTCTTACTATTAACGCTTATTTTTTTCATTTTATTTTTCTTTTTCTGTTTTTATTTTCTGTCATTATAAAAAAAAAATGACTTATTGTGACCCAAATAGTATTTAAACTGTAAAGACATGCGTGGTCACCGTGGACCTCAATAGTTTTGAAACTAAAAAACGAGTGGTCACTGTTGACTTAAATAAAAAATGATGCTTTGAATTTTTACGAAGAAAAACAAACTCATTCACGAAATTAATTTAATACTAAGTTATTAGAAATAGTGAAATGATATTCTAGTAGTGCACCAACAAGTGATCCACCGAGACCCGAACTTGTTGTCAGACGACGAGGTGTTCTTAGACTCGCCCGCGTCCCCGCTGACGTCGTCAGGGATGACGTCGCCGCTGGGACACGTCATCGTCAGAGGTGAGGGGGGTGCGTCATGTGGCTGTGAATGCGGTGGAGTGGTAGTCTTTGATTGAATGGATTTTCAGTTGCAATACATATGTGTTTGAGAGTGGTAGTTGTCATATTTGCTTGGTTAGTGTGACCCCTTCAAAAATGTATTTGGAGAGAGATTTTTTTGCATATACATTTTTAAGAGATCTCAAATTCAGTAAGACATGGTAGATAGGATCCGGGATGTACCTCAATTGTGAGGTACGGCGAGGAGGACTCCAAAAGCCGCTAATGCATTTCTGGAGCCCTTTTTCGACTACCGAGGTAGACCGCCACGGGGTTTAGTGGATAAACCGGTTCTCCGGGAGTCCTACACACGCCCCTCACCCTCCTACGGAGAGTATGGTGCGGAAAGCATGCCCACGTAAAAAAAAAGATAGTAGGTAGGACATCTCGATAGTCCATTAATCGTACAGACTAGTGGACAATTCAGATATGTCCAGATGTGTCTTATATAGTAAACTGGACTAGCACAACAATTAAAAATGCCACGCAGCACCGTGGGATATTCCTGTTGAACCACGTAAGGACCGAATCGACCCGATTGATGCCACGAACTCACAAAAATTATATAATCACTTCCTTGCATTTTACCACTAAATGAAACTGTTGAAAAGAGGATTGGATGGAAACAACTGTCGTCGTGAAGAGCTAGAGAGAGGGGATGCACTCAAACTACAATATACTTATAGCTGTTTGAATTATGACTGTCGATAGGCGGCTGCAATTATTCACGATCAAATAAATACTCATCAATTTGCATCAGCGTGTATAAAGCTCTCTTGGAAGTTGGGGTCTTAACCTTTGTGCCTCGGAGAACACGTTAAGGTGTCAGTTCTACGCCTGATTTCTCCCCGATCGTGACGGATAGCCGTTCTATCGGATTGTGGGAGTGAGGGAACAGAGAGTGTACGTGTGTTTCGCTCATACTTGTACACTGTAACGTCTCCTGCGAAGTTGGGTGGTCGCCGTGGCCGAAATACTGGCTAAGAGGACATCATACTCAAATATGACAACTTCCATTTATAACACGTGGTATATTAGTGTCTGTTATGAGTTGCATTTGTCAAGTTGATGTAGGAGAGCTTTGTCCAGAGTTGTTTTAGAACGCCAGCTGTTGTTGATTAGGAATTGTTGTGAATGTGTTGGATCGCATGTCGGGTGTGATAGCAGGGTGATTATAACCACTGAACCCCTAGAGTCAGGGTAAGAGACCGAAAATGCGCTGGTAGTTACGAAGTGGTAGTTACTTACCTTCAGGTAATCCGTCTGCTCATTTGCCCCTTTAAATTTTGAAGAAAAAACATAAGATATAATTATTTCGAGAAGAAAAAGTTAGCGTTCTAGATTATTGTTGGTGTAATTAATTTTGAATTACACCCTTAATAAGTAAAAAGAATACATGTTTTGTGCTCATCCAAATATAGACAATCACAACTAGATGACTGGCCAATTTATCCAAAAAAGCTATTAGGTAAAAATATAAAAAAAATTGCAAAAGCAAAAACATTTTACAATCAAAGACGATATTTTACCCCGATGATGAGCTGTTAGTGACCCTAGTGTAGACTTGAGACTGGACAAATTATATCCAAAGATGTCCAAGGGAAACGAGAAAGTTCATTGTAAGACTTCGTCAACCGGTTCAATGACGAATTAAGCCATAAATTAGACATCTAAGTACACAGAACAACCTGTAGAAACCCGAGCGCGAGAAAGTTCAAGAAGTTTGCGTGTATCTGTTAAAAAGCTGAAAGTTAATTCTGTTTGTCTATGACTGACTTGTTTTTGGTAATATTATGATTCTAAGAGTTTTCCAATATGTGAGTGTGCATGTGGTTTGCGAAATTGAAAACTGAAAGTGTGCAATCACTGACGATAGTTCTATGATCTAAAGCTATGCCGCGAGATCCTCAACTGATGTCCGATGATGAGAGGTTATTTTACTCCAATGAGCCTCGTCCTCCGGTCCAGGGTGTTGTAATCAGATCTCACCATACCGCTGTGCAACAGACTGTCTCTAGAGGTGAGAGGGTTGCGTTATCGTTTATAAAATTACATTGACATCAATTTGGAGTAAATTGAGCTGTTTCATCGCTTTCACTTGTATACGAAAGTGTTCGTGTTCGACTTAACCATGGACCGCTTCAGACCCTCATAACGTGTCAGACATTTAGTATATTGCGTCGTTATCAGTCCAGCCGCTTTGTGTTATACCATTCAGTTATTATTCTCCAGGTACAGCTAGTACCTGCCACGGGTCAATCGTTTCATTTGTGTCGTCTGATAATTGATCCATCTATGCTTGTCGATTTTGTGATGTAATAGAAAGGTTTTAGGGTCTAAAAACGTTTAGCATTAATAATATTACTTCAGATAACGAAACGGACGTCAATACACAAATCTGTACTGAGATTTGTTTTAGATAAATTACACCCAGACATAACAAATAATCTTGCTTTTGACGCAATTATGTATTTCGGGAAGGAGTCAAATCTCTCAAATGAAGAATTAAATATCATCTAGTTTAAAAAATTGTATAGACATGTAGGGATAACGCGTAAAAAATATGAAAAATCTAAAACTGATGCGTTTATAAAATATATTGTACTACTTTATTATAATAATATAGATATGTAGTTAACTCTCTTCTTAGTAGATTTAGTAAATCTCTCTTAAAATTAGTAGAACTAGACCTTAAAAGCTAAACACAGATTAACACATTCGACCCTTTGAATTTTTAGGTAAAACCGAAGACAAAGAAGCACTATCTACTAACAAACGTTCGAAACACAACTATTCTCGAATATCCAACTTCGAAAATATCGTCAAAAGTTTTGATACGCCACCCAAAGTACCCAAATGTAAAGTTAGTCTCAATACCAAGCTAGGTCACCAAGAGTTAGGGCATGCAAGTAGCAGATCTAGCTTACACTCCATACCTTCTATAGAATGGGACGTTAGATGTAAGTCCGACGGCGGTCTAAAATCTAGATCTTTATCGAGACAAAAGAGAGGCACCGGTAAACTCTTTAGGACACAGTCCCACAGCGGTTTCATAAATTCGTACATCAAAGATCCTGAACCCACTCATTACCATCTACCTAGATGTAACTCCTGTGGAGCTACCAATCTCTCCTACACATGGGAGTTGAGTACAGAGGAGAAAACTCTCAAATCTAAAGTTACTTCTATATTTCGTTCAGTAGATAACATTCATCAGAAGTGTGCAGAAGAAATAGATAAGCCTGTGTGCACACATGTTAAAGTACAGGAAAAAATACTTCCAATCTACAAAGTTGACAAAAAAGATGGCGAATTCGTTGAAAGTCAAGAATTCAATGAAGATAATTATATAGGAGATATTGGTCACAGCTTCTCGTCTGAAAATCAGACGGTTATTGAAAAAGAGGAATCACATCACCCCCCACTTCAGGCTATTGAACGAACTATCCCTGGAAACGGTGGCGACGTGTTTTTACAGCAAACTGTGCACGCAAATGCAATAGAAGATGCTAACGTAACCATAGAATCGACTGAAGGAGAATACCATAGCTTCACTGATTTAGAAGAATCATATGAAAGTCCAGTAAAAGAGTTAGTAGAGAAAGATATCAGGGATTATTCTGTACCTATAAACTTTTACTGCGAAGACTATAAGACTAATGATGATAAGCGATCTCCATTGAAGGCTAAGAACGTTCTAGAGCCTATTTTAGAGGAATCTAAAAGTTCATACGGGGATGAGTGTAACACATCTCAAAATGATAAAAAAGATGTCTTAGCTGCAAGTTTAACAGAAAGAGATTCTGAAGTTGAAATATACAATGTTGATTTTGAAAAAATAGCTTCGCAAATAGTCATGGAGTGTGTTGAACAGCTGAGCAAAGACGTAAACGTCACTGTAAGCGATATCGAGGCTGATCACATCAGCAATAAACATGATCTATATCAAATACCTGAACAAGAAATAAATAATGATAATAACGGGGATATAAAAGTTGCTTCAGATAATGATGCGTTTGTAGATGTTGGACGACAAGTTTCCTTAGCGAGTACAATGAGTTCAAATGACAGAGTAAGCTTTGATTCTACAGCTGAATTTGAAAAATACGAAGTTGTGGCCGAGATCTTAGCCATTATAATAAACAGGATCGAAAATATGTTGACAGCTGTAAAAGTTACACCAGTAATTAATAACGTTCAGAATGAAGAAACAATAGAAACATTTTCTATTGCAAAAATAATTGAAGATATAGAACAAAACGTACATTTAAATGATACGATTTTAACAGAAGCTAGTGATACAGATTTCGTTCAGACAAATAAAGTGGTTGAAAGTATTGTGTATTATATATTTGATAGAGTCATGTTTGTGAGTCGTGAGAAGAGTAAGACAAATAAGAAGAATGAGAAAAAAGTAATTACTGTGGTTGACTCTGAAGACATTCTTTATACAGCTAAATATGTTTGGTTAGATTCGAATGAGGAAGAGGAAATGTTCAATATTGAACCAATTCAAAGTGACCAACTTGAACTTAATATACCTAAAAAGAGTGAACAAACAGATACTGATTTTAATGTAGACTCAAATAAAGATTTTAACCTTAAAGAAAACTATTTTACTTCGGAAAGTTTTAAAGAGGCTGAAATTTTGAAATTTCAAAATGACAATGAAAATATTTTTAGTGCACAATCTGATTTTAATACTAAAATTTTATCCAATGAAAACCATGCTACAGATATTATGACAAAGAATATTAATAATATGAAAATATCTATGGAGAAACCCGAGACACCAAACAATTTGGGTAATAAACTTGAGTATCAACTTGAAGAAAGTGTACCATATGCAACAGATAAATCAGAAGAAGTTGAAAGAGTTTATACCATGGATATAGATGAAAATCTTAATGAAACGTTTATATACTCCAGTACGCTGAATAACGCTTTCCTTGAAGAAGTCAGTCACGACAATGAGTCTTTATCCAGAATTGACCTTGAACATACAAATCTGAACATTAGTGGGGAAACACGTCATGCAGACAATTTAAAAATTAATGAAAAATTTGAAAATTTTAACGATGTCAACAATGAAAATCGGGATTCATTAACGCGTTTAATAGACAAAGATCAAGAATGCTATTGTTATGAAAACCCAGCTCTATCTTTAAATGAAGAACCTATCTACGGAGAAGATGATCATAATCTGACAGCGTTTGAAACCTCATATCAAATATCATCTGACGCATATTTCACTCCGCCAACTTGTACAGATGACCCTCAAAAGTTTTCTTCATGTAAAGTCCTAAGTCGCTCTTCATCACCAAATATGACACCAATTTTCGAGCTACAAGACTCTCCAATAAAGACAAATTTAAAGATAAGACACTCCTTTGATAGCACCGTATCTCCTTTCACGAAAAAACAAAACGTGATCTCAATAAAACAAACAGAAAATTCTGGTGGAGTTAAATTCTGGGTATCCTTTGACGATAAGTTAGTCGAAAATGAGAAAAGAACTTGCAGAGCGGTCAAAAGCGTTGATGATACCCTGCCTAGTTTTATTTCTATCGACGTAGATGAGGATAAACCAAAAGGTTTCGCGCAGAAGGGTCTGACTAAACGGTCTTCTGTTCTTTTAAACGATTATAAAGAAGAATTCTATAGGTCACCGGGCAAATCCATTGATTTTGCCAATTGTAATTCTGTAATGGAGCCTAGACTGCCTAACGATTGTGAGATCCAGATAGCGGAAGAAGTCGAAACTGTTCCTCAAAAGATGTTGCTGTATGAGGTGCATAGTAAGCCATCGAAGAGACAGTACTCCAGTTGGCCTCCGTATGAAGATACTCTTTTCTATAAGATCATTTCTCAGTTCAGAATGTCTGAAAGTTTCGATCCAAGTGATTTGGAAGGCACAAGGTTTGAATAGAAGAGTATTTAGGGATAAAAGACGTATGTTGTTTGGTTAAAATTTCCCAGTAACGCAACACCCTAAAGTGTGCACCACATGAAATACGTTTGATACAAATCTCTTCAGTATTTGAAAGGTATGGAGTATTGTTAGATGTGTAACTTTTATCAATAACTTATGGTGCTATCCCTAACCTTGGTCTAATTTTGTTTCTATGTATGTCTCAAATTTAAAAATACGGCCGTTTGAGGCGTCTATACACAGACGGCATTCAAAATATTAGGACTAGACATACCAGAATTGGTTATAGTCAAAGGGGTCATATTGAAAAGTACGAATGATAACTGATTTGACGGATATCCGATATCCGGACAATCGGAAAGTTTGACCGTTGAATATTCGGCCAAATGTTTTGTCAATCATCATGACCTCTATGACACCCTTGCACCGCGCCTGGTAGACAATGTATTATACAGTTACTAACAATGATAATAACCGCCTTGTGTAAGGTATGCGCTTGCATGTAAACGGAGAAACATTATTTAAATAATAAAAAATATAAATATTTCTTTAAGAGTAATTTCTCTCGTTAAAAGGTAGGTGGAACTTTTACATTTCACGTATTTTACAAACTAAACACACCGTTTAGGCTGGGAGCTGTCACGGTGGCGAACTGACGAGTCAAATTACGAGTCATTTATTCAACAAAAAAAAAACACTTGCACTATGATTTTGCATATTTTTACATGACGAACATTCTGATTTAATTTTAGCATAGAAGGGTATCGAAAACAACGCAGTCACACTGTAGACAATTCGTGGCACTCGATAAACCTTACTTTGGCTCAAATCTTCTCGACGCGTCAGAATTTTGAAACTGTCTTCAAGACGACTGAGTCTTGTAACGAATGAAGTTGATTTTCGACACGTTCGAGTAAAAGAAGTCGTATTCAAGGATTAATTAAATCTGAGTTAAACGCCCTTATTTTTTGTTTCACGTACCCTTGTAGTTAGTGATGAGCCGGATCGTTAGAAATGTTTATCCGCGGATGTGAATACGATGACAGATTATGAGTGTCTAGATCCATTAATACGGATATCGATATGGCTCTTAATTTTTTTTTGGATAATCCTAATACACATGAAGATTAACAAGAAATACACCGCACTTACAATGACTTGGGATGTTATCGTGTTATAAAAACAGCCAAGTATGTGATAATTTTTAATGATATTAGCAACTCACTGGGTACTCAAATAGATATTTTTAATTATGAAAGTATAATAATGTAAAGTGTCCATTAAAGATTCGGATATGGATACATATCTCGATATTTTGGTGTCTGTTGTAAGCACCATTGTCAAGACAATTCTACCGTGATGTTGACACGTGTATTCAATACAAATTAATAACTTATCAAGTGAAAATCTCTTAGTTTAAATTTATTTATTTTAATCTTATTTTAAAATAACGACAGAAGGCAGACATAGTTTTAAAAGATATCCTAGTAAGGCTCGGGCACATAGAGATTTAGGTCGGATGTCCGCGGTTATGGACACGGCAATCCGGCACATCACTAATCGTATGAAAAGTTTAAAAGTATGCAAAACCAGAGTGAAAGTTAACTTTTTTTAATATATTGACGTAGAATTTATGTCGTCAGTTCGTAATATTTACGTCAAAAATAATACATAAGGTAGTTTTTGTTACTTTTTTTTTACAACGTTTTTTTGATATTTTTTTTTATTTCCTCAGTTTGTAGAAACATAAAATCCATGTTTATTTTTCATTTTGTTTCATTTTCAAATATGTGTTGCGCTAAGCGCTATTCATTTCAAATAATTTGTTGTAGCTAAAAATTGATTGACACCTAAAACCAATTTTTATTATGATTTTAATTAATTCATTTACAAGATATGTATGTTATTTAGAAATACAAATAATCGATTGTTTGACATTTTACAACACGCGGTAATTAATATAAATTAGTAAATAATTAACTAAAAACCAAAATGTCTTTTATAAAATTGTGGTGCGTTTTGATAAATAGATTATTTATATTTCAAATAGTGGCTGTGTACTTGTCACGTTACAATAATGAAAAATTGGTTTTAAATATAACTTTGGCACAAATAATTGGCTTTAATATGTTGTAATTACTTCACGCTGTTTCTGCTACTAAATGACATAATAAAGTGTACATATTCTTTAATGTTTCATTTGTAGTGTTTGTATCCAATTTAAACATTAAAGTACTTAAAAAGGGTGAATGAAATGTACAAAAAAAATTGTTTTGAGCCACAAACACACTTTTACTTGATTTCAGTATTGCTAGACGTACATTAATATAAACAATCTTAAGATCAAATTTAATATATTAGATTTTTTTTTGGAAATACCACAAAAAGAATGACCTTTGAATACCTTTGGTTTTTTATCTGGATATCCGGATACGAATACGAATATTCAATACACCACTACTAAAAATCTATTTGAAGTTATATATTTTCTTTCATTTTGATTGACTATCCTTTTATATTCTTTGGAGTCCTCTCGGTCTATCACTCTTATGGTACTTTGGAATTTCTTTTTAATTCAAGCACACATGTTCTGTTTCAACTTGATTCAATTTGAAGTTATATTTGTTTGTGCCTAACCGTGCTTATCGTTATATATGACACGCTTTGCATGGCCTAGCTATCACGTGGTTCCGGGGCCGTAAGTTCGTCGTACTAACTCACATTGAAGGTAAGTGCTTTTGTACATGTATTTTGTGTGTAACAAGTGCGTGGGACACTAAAAGTGTGCGGGACACTAAGTGTTTGGGACACTAAACTTTAATTTTATGTGTTTTTAATTGCATGGGTTATGGCATGATTATTTTAAGAGATTTTTTTTATTGTTCTATATTATACGATAGGGAAGGTTTTGGATGATTCTTCGTTTGATTTTTTTAAAGTTTTAACTTATATCTTAAATTGATAGCATTTATAATTTGTCACATATTACAATAGTTATTAATGACGATAACAGTGTTGATGAAAAATGGCGGTGACATCTTATTGTATATCTGCCGTGTAGAAGATGAATTATTTTGTAGTTGTAACGGATGTACCAATGTTAAACATATGTTGGACGTTGCAGGCGAGCACACAGTGAACGGTGACCACTCCGACGCACACCAGAGCACCTTCTCCCACAGCAGTAAAGAGGTACGTATGTTTAAACACTATCCACTGCTGGACATAGGCCTCTCCTTAGCAAGGGGGTTTTGGCCTACCAGTCAGACGGAATAGGGTTTGTTTCAAGTTTTCCTTCTCTTTATAATGATGTTGTCTTGTATGCTTGGTTCCTTAGTGGCCTCTTGCGACACCCACGGGATGAATAGAAGTGGTAACACTGTGTATTCTTAATCCATCACCACACGGATAGAAGAATATGTGTCTGCCAAAGAACTCTGAATTGGTTCAGAGTCGTTGGAGTGGGTCTCGGGTCTCTATCAGCTCTATAATGATAATAGAGTGTAGGTGTTATGTTAAGGTAGTAGAGCCACGCTGATTTCAGCACGAGCAGGCTGGCTCGACCGGGGCAGTACTACTCTCCCACAGAAGACCCACCTAAAGCGACAGCACCCGTATTGTCGTGTTTCGTTTGTGAGTGTGAGACCGGCGGCCCATTGATGCAGGGGTGACAGTTATCGTGATAACTGTGTAAACCTTTCACTGTCACAATAACTGTCATGCCTTTTACGTCCCCAAGCGGGGTGTGAAAAAGCATCTCACAAGGCCGCCATAGTGTGGGTCACCATACTGCATTGTCTGCATTTGCAATGAGTATGGTGACCACAACTCTTGGATTCTATTCATGCTTTCCATCAGGCAGAGTATTCATTTTGGCAGGCTCTTAATATATATAAAAAAATTAATTTCTTAATTATATTGGGATAATTACTGTTAACATAGAGTAAGAATGTAAATAAACAAACAGATATTTTTCGTTTCTCTTCAGTTCATATTGGAGTGCAATCGTATTAAAATAATTGTGAATGTCCAGGGATCTCCATCGAAGGAGGTGTCGACCGAGGACTCTCCGAAGAAAGACAAGAAGAAGAAAAAGGGTCTCAGGACGCCCTCGTTCTTGAAGAAGAAGAAAGAGAAGAAGAAGTCCAGCACGCCACAGCCCGCCTAGAGGTAACCAGCTCTGTTCAAACTTATAAAAACTCAATTGTCGTTTATAAATCTACAATATAGAAATATGTGAAAGTGTTTGTTATAGAACTCTTCTGAAAAGGCTGGATCGATTTTTATGATTTTATTTGAACCATATGTCTGAGAATAGGTCGTAGGTTTTATACCCCTAGATGACAAGGGTGGCCTTCCAGACTTTTTTGTACAATTTTTTTTTATGGTTTCTGTACCAACCAAAATTCTACAACCAGCCCCTATTTTTGTAACAAAATATTTACTAAAAATAATTAATATAGCAAAACAATATTTGCCGTGTCATTTGTTAATTATATATTTGGCAACGCGGTCGTGTGCTTTACTAGAGTTGCAAGTTCATGAATTAATGTAAGTATAAAAATCTCCCACAGTTTGACCTGCAGTAATGGTTACTGCTCAACTCCTCAGAACCGTAGCGTGATGTTTGTCTTTCCTCTCCCTTTTGTGTAATCTGTGGACGTGATTTCGTAGAAAGGGACCGTAATAAATTGTTAATATAATATTTCTTCTGTTTCAGATAAACCCACAAACCCACACTGCCATCTCGCTTTCAAAATACCTACTTGTAATTTTTTTAATAATTATAAGAATTTATCCAAACGTTACGTAAACGTAATACGTTGTCAGCTTATACAGTATGTTCACGGTGGGGTGTACATAATTGTGTGAAAACAAAACGAAACATGCTGTATATGTGGTATTGGTCGCTATTTTTGAAATTAACATAGACTAAGGAACCATGTATTTGTATGTCATTGTTGTGTAGCAGTACCGTTCAGCATTTCTCCTATAGATGGCGATTATTTCACATTTTAAAATCTTTCTAAAAAAAAACTATCCTAGCATTTTATTTTTTATAAAAATTAATTTTTTAGCATCTATTCTTCCATTTTGTCATGACATTCCTATCGGTAGGAGTTTCCCATAAGTAGGAGAAATTCTTAATTAAGTTTAAATTTTGTATTCGGAGTGGTCTATGAACAAAATATATCATATAGTCGAAGTAGAATTTTCTAAACACTAGCTGTCCTGCTCGCTCTTAGCCACTTACACGTTACAATAAGAGATGTAGTGTACAACGTAATCAAAAAAAAAATAGCGATCAAGTCACAAAACTTATTACAAAAGCTAAATGTGCTTGACTAGGCCGCTTACGACCAATTTTTAAGAAACAATAGATTGTCTATCTCTTCAAGCTTGGCAGTTAGTTTCGTTGTTAGAGGAGTCACAGGTTCTGAGTCGATTTGGTCAAAACAAAAGTACCCATCTAATATTGATAAGTCTCAAATGCTCAACTTTGAGTAAAAATACTCGGTACTGAGTCAGACTCGACTCCTCTCGCTCACTCGAGTGTAGCTGAGTATATTATTTTTACTTGGTTTTGAGCGGCTGTAACAGTCCTATGTACAATTTTTACAAAACCCACCCACCGGCTATCGGAGCGGACGCGTTCCGGCCCCAATCGGGGCGAACTCGTCGAGCGTGCTGCTATCCTTTTCACGTTAGTACCCGCTCGTGATTGCTCAACTTTGAGCAAAAAGAGCAAAAGTACTGACATTTGAGCAATTATTTGTGTTATGTTATATTAAGCAATTTGCACGTTATGAGTAACTTACGCTTTGCTGCTCGATACAAGTATTGAGGGGTGTGCTCAAATTTGAGCAAAACGAGCGTTTTAGTGGTTAGAGAGGCGCTATGAAATAGTTGGAACGGCGTATTTCTTTAATTTATTTTTTGACGATATTTTGACAAAATTAATTAACTTCGGTTTATATCTTATGCCTTGCCAAACGAGTTCTTATGGTTGGAAATTATGAGTTTTTACATCTGTTCGTTTTATTTTTATAATTTTTATTTCTTAATTTTAATTTTCTGACTGTACTTGCGGTTTTGACGGGAAATCTCGGCGATTAACGCACCTGGCAGCTGAATAAAAATAAGTTGAACACACATTCAAATAGTACAACTAAATTATAACAGTTTTTCAGAAATGCTTGAAAATGAGAAAGGGGAGAATCGCCCAATTATGACACAGTACAATTAGAACGTCTCACTACGAACAAATAGTATATTTCGGCATCTAAGTGCCGCAATTTTCCGTTAAAACCGTAACAAAACTGGTGCATTGTTTAGTTTTACATTATTTCATCGTATTATAGACAGCATATAATGCTTTCATGTTTTGGGGGCTAACTGACGACCGTGGGTTACCCGGATAGACCGAGACCTGTCTAAACTTTACATTTCTATCACAAAATACTCGAAATTAGTTACATTTTTAAATAACTATGTATTGAATTTTTCAGATGATTAATTAATAAAGTTGTGTATTAAACGATAAAATTATCCGGATTACCCGGTCACTAGTGACGTCCCCTGCCATTTGTGCTTTTAAAATATAATAACGAAATAGAATATATCATTCAAGTATAATGGTCTGTCAATGCCTACTTTCCTCTTAGTGTTAAGTGAACGTCCCTAAGTGACAAAGTACACGCGCCGATGATATTATGTGAAGATATATTAAATGAACTAAGTTACAAGTATAACCGACGGAATTGTTTTTAATGATAGGTATTTTTTTTGTTATTAATTTAAATTGTAAGCTTTATATAAAATTGACTTGTCCGTAGTGTGTGATTGTCCTCTTTCCTTTCAACCCGACAGACCATTCTACGCAAAATGATATTTTATTGAATATAAAAACAAAAATATAATATATGTAAGCATTTTATGTAAATTTAAGAGTAAGCAGGCGAACCTACTTTCGGTAGATATTATTTATTTTTTCTTTTTTTTTACTGTTTGGACTATTTTGCATGTTTCACTTTTACAGTAAAAAAATGTACAATTTATTCCAAAAAAAAAAATATAAAATTTTGGAATTTTCTTCGTCAGTATAAAGTGCGGAGCGAGTCCAGCCGTGCACGTGGAACCAGTACATCATCACGTTGTTAATTTTTAAAAGTTTTTTCTATTTTTAATAAAAACACGTATATTTTTATTCGTCGCCTTTCGATTTGACATTACCTAGAGTCTTCTAGCGTTGTTAAAATGACAAGTTGAATGTATATTGCTAAGGCTGTAAGTACACGTGCTATTAACCTTACTAGCATGCGAGTTATACACGAGCGGTCGTCAGTACGTCGAGTAGCGCGCTGCGAGCTCGCAGGTGTACTGAACGTCTTTAGTTTGGGAGTGGTGCTCGTCGTGAGTAGACCTGTTGCGCAACACTAACGATATTGCAGTCTCGTTGTCGCTTTAAGTAATTTGTATTTGTTGGTAGGTGTTATTTAAAAAGATTTATTACTCAAACATATTTATAAAATTATGTTTTTAATTTAAATGGTTCGATTGGAAACTTGGAGCCTCGTTTAATACTTCATTGGCAAAACGTGCCTAAAATTTATTAATTTTAAAATTACTGCAAGCTGTAATGGGTTTCAGAGCAACTATGTTAAGCCAAACCACGACCAACCCGGGAGATTCATGAGTTAAATTCCAAAAGAAACATCCTAAATTGTATTTCCAAGTTGTGTGTCGATACACAATATTTTCTGTTCGGTTCAATTGTGTATAATGTTCACTCACGTCACAAATTGTTGGGCGTTAGCTCTAAGGATAGCTTATACAAGTTATTTTAACGTAATGTGTATTTTTTATTTCGTAAAATATATGCTATTTGAAGAAAAAGGTTTATTATTGATATTGTTGTTTTATTTAGTTTTTCTTCTCTACCTCTCTCTCTCTCTCTATCTCATCTCTCTGTGGAGGCTTACTTTAGCAGTCACGAGTTACAATTGAAATTATTAGGTAGTAGAGTCACGTTGATTTCAGCATGAACGGGCCGACTCGACCGGGGCAATACTACACTCCCACAGAAGACCAACCTAAAACGACAGCATCCGTGTTGTAGTGTTTTTTTGGTGAGTGCGAGACCGGAGCCCATTGATACAGGGGTCACAGTTATCGTGGTAAATGTGTGAGCCTTACACTGTCACGATGACTGTCATGCCTCTTACGTCTCCAAGGGGGTCGTGAAAAAGCATCTCACTAGACCAACATAGTGTGGATCACCGTACCGCATTGTCTGCATTAGCCATGAGTATGGTGACCGCAACTCTTGGATTCTATTCATGCTTTCTATCAGGCAGAATAGAGTCACTTTAGCAGGCTGTTAATAAAGAAAAATGCTATGCTGAAGAGAAATTTCTACCCATTTTTTTAGTTTCCATTTTTTTAGTACCTTGAAAATGAACATCAGCTAAGTGTTCCAAGCGCTAAACTACAGTCAATTATTATTTATTTCTGATGCTGTTGCCTGAGAAAATTAAAATAACATGCGTAATTATTTTGCAATGAGAAGACACAAATTTATCGATTGTTATTATTAAAACAAACAATTAAAATTCTTAAAAATATGCTATCGTTATTGCGAAGTCACTGCCCTCAAATTTACTCACAAATATTTCAAATTCACGCTCAGGGTTGCGAAGGGCTGATGCCAGTCGCTTCGTGGCAAAACCGATATTCAGGTAAAATCGGTTGAATTAGTAGTAGCCGACCCCAAATAATTTTGGGAATGATAAAGACTAGGAAGACGATATAGTTCAATTCCTAAACAGTTGGTAATAGAACGCTGCTGTATGTAATATACAAGAAATACTTACCCTTGTGCTATACGTTAATCATCAATCAAGGTATCGCCGTTCACTGCTGGACGAAGGTCTTCCCCAAGGAACGTCAACCATCCCGGTCTTGGGCAATTCGCATCCATCCTCTGCCAGCCACCTTCTTGAAGTCGTCGGTCCATCACACCGCAGGGCGCCCCACACGTTTGCCCAATCGTGGTATCCACTCTAGTACACTTCGGCTCCAGCGACCATCGGTCTGGAGACATGGCCGGCCCACTTCCACTTCAGCATACTGATTCTCCGTGCGATGTCAGTTACTAGTTGCGCTACATGTACGTATTACGAATATATGTAGTGTGTTCTCAGCACTGAAGTACCATAAATAGTTGACAGTTGACAGAAACTTTGGAAGCGTATGGAAAGCATGAATAGAATCCAAGAGTGGTAGTCGTCATACTCATTCAAGATGCCAACCATTAAGTATGAGAACCTAGTAAGATGCTTTTTCTCGTCCCACTTAAAGGACCCGTGTCGTAGTACGAGCAATGATGGATCAATTTAACTGGTTGTTGCATTAAAGAAAATGACGCTTGTATAACTTGTTGAAATTTTTGCACATTAAATTGAACTTAAACTTTTGGCAATTGCTGCGTTACTATAAATAGGACGAAAAACAGATCAGAATGAATTGTCGTCTAAAGTCTAAGGTTTCATGTTCATAAAAAAAACTTAAGGGGGGAAGTCCATGTAGAAGCCTCAAAATCGGTCATTTTCTGAACGTGATAAAATAATTATATTGTTTTGAAATTTTAACACAAGTTTATTTAACCGTACAGTACAAAAAAAAATTCTTTTTTCCAAAATGGCGGCTCAGGATCATTTTTGTCGAGTGCCTACGGCGCAAGGTCCCAAACTGCTGCATTATATCACTCTATCTATCGATCTGAAACAAAAAAAATGAAGTGTTTTCTTTTTATAAGATATTAACGGAAAGAATAAATCTAAAAAATAAAACAAAAATACGAAATAAACCATTGAAAAAAAAGTTAGAGTTTAGGGCTATTTTTGTGACATTTTTGACCCCTAAAAAGTAATTATTCAACGTGAAATATCAATAGTTTTAGGTTTATCCTGCCGATAGTAATGTAGAGAAAGGGCTCACCAAATTTCAAACAAATCGGTCGATAACTTTTTGAGTTACAACACGAGCAGTTTTTAAAAATACAGTTTCGAGATAATCGCGTTTAAAGTTTTAGTACAGGAAAATGACTAGTGTAAGCTACTTACCCATTAATCAGCAATGCCAGGTCTATACGATAGTCCTTCCTCCTCTTCAAAAAGCTGATTTTCTTCTAATAGCTGTTGTTCACAAGCTGTACGAGCATCTTTTGTCTCTGAAAGGCTCTTGCGATTCTGACGGGATATTCGCGCCTCGTCTGTGTTGAAAGCAAAAACTAGCACAAGTGCCAACGGACAAATTTAGAAGGTTCATTATTCTTAATACTGAACTGAAACCTTCATTAAATATCCGAGTAGCAATGTATGCTGAGATTTCAACTACTTCCAGTCCAGAATGCAGATGTTTTGGTGATAATCGCCTAAGTGTCGCGTTGAAACTTTAATTTCTATTCTGTGTATGACCACCAAGGCATCGCTCAAGCAAATCATCTTTGGACAAATCTTCGTATATTGGTAAGAGATACTGTTTTATTTCTTCACCAAGTGATTGAACTAAATCTTCGTTTTGAGTTCGTTTTGCTGGTGTAAGTGGCTTAAAGGCCACTTACACCAGCTATCGACGCCTACTGTGCAGTTTTCATGGCGCGGTTTGACTTCTTTAGTTGAAAGAACATGATAATAAGTTGCCATTATGGCTTTTTTCATCTCATCAACACTGCTAATATTTCTCTGAATGCTCAAACCATAGTATTTTATTACTTTTTCACAACTTTATCAGTTAGTTTTCCTCTCCCTGAAAGTTTCTTTTCTTTCCTTACATTTCTAAGTCTAGAACCCATTCTTTTTTCTACATGGCCAATACATTCACTTTTCACAACAGGTATCTCATCACCGTAAGGTTCTAAATCTTGAACATGTTTTAGAATTTCCGTCGCCAACGTAGTTACCATATTTTACTCTGATTTTTTCTTCAGAAGATGAGAACATTTCTTTCATGGCATCAAGTTCCATCTTTCCTGACAAACCTTCGTGATTTCTTTGATATTCATCTTCGTGATATTCAAACCACTTACGGAATTCTTCTGTATGAGTCTTTTTTCCAGTAATAACTACTTTTGGTTCTCAAATCAATGACTTTCCCTGAATAATAACCGATAAGTGTTACAACACCGTACTTTGATTTGAAGCCGCGCTTTTTCCAGGTGCCATCACCAGATACTTTCAAAATATATCTTTCCCTTCCTTGTTCGACATTTTTCTCTATCGCTTCTTGAACTGCCTTCTGAGATATTGACTCAAATGATAATTTAGTTGCATTATAAATGTGCTCTACGATGTAAGCTTAACAATGTTAACTCAAACCACTGCATAAGTCCATCATATTACAAAAGACTCTTATATATATAAGAGTATTTCCAGTTATAGGTCAAAAGGTTTGTATTGTCATTATAATAGAAGGGACCCTTTTGTATGAGGCGATCCGACAATCTGACTCTCTACTTTACAGTAGGCGCTCCGGCTTACTTCATTCAAATAGCTGTAACTTAGCAAATATCCGAAATTTTTCTTCCCCCTCTCATCAGTACACGCTCAATATACCATATTTTCAGATTTTCAAAAAAAAAATCGATCTTTGAAAGATTTACATGGACTTCCCCCCTTATGTTTCAATTGTAGTGTACTTATCTACATTTTCTTTTCCTATGATTCGTCACGATATGTCGGCCTGCTTGAGACAGATGAGACACAGGCAAACCTCTTTTATATTAAAACTAAAATAATGCCAGATGCGTCTAGAAGAAATAAGATAATGTCAAAATAAATACTGTATTTTTATGTCGAAAGAATTTATTTGCAGAAAATTTCAGTAACTCATTTTTTATATCCACATGGTTTAATTTAACGAAAGATGTAAGTTGTGAAATGTTGGACGGATAGTCATAGCACTATGGCTATTGCTTACGACGCTTGGAGAGCCAAGGTTTGCAATATACTACTTACTTCATTATCCTTTATTTTGGGTAAAAGAAATCTAAGCATTGAATTAGTCTGCAAATAATTCAGTACCAATGTGATTGTAAGGGAGTTTGAATAGTTTTGATCTTCTTAAGGGCCCTTTTTAAGGAACGAAGTGACTTGTGGCTCCGGTGTTAAGGGCTACGCCGTCGGGCAACTTTAGCTGTACGTAAGACTTAATAAAAAAATTATTTCTATTAAAAAATAAACTTTTAAATCACGTATCATTTCTAATTTCTAACTTTCACTATCTTTCTCGTTATCATCATGGTATTTAAAACCTCACACGAACGTCCAAATAGGTTTTCACAAAATATTACCTATGAAGTTTCAAAACGTCAACAAACTTTCTGGGAGGGCAAAGCGTCGTAATCTCTGAACGCTTGTGCAGGTACACGTCCGGCAACAAATGAGAGCTCCGACGACCACCACCACATATTTAATGAAGAAGAATAGAGAATGCAAGATTTGCTGCAGTTCGTGCAGGAAAAAAGAAGAAAAGAAAAAGAAAAAGAAATGTCCGTGTCCCTGCACGTCGCCTTGCGAGCCGAAAATGCCCGCGGCGTGCAAACAGGTGAAGAACTTGGGTGACGACTGTTGTCGCTGCTGCCTCGCTCTCTGCGAGTACATCGTCGAATACCTCAAGTGTTTTGTCTCCCTGTTACGTTTGAAGCACCCGCATCCCAAGTTTTGTTGTCGTTTCTGCAATTTGATTCGCGCCACTGCCGTCGTGTGGCAAGATAGCTGCGATATCGTTCGGTCCGTTATACGATGTATACTTGGAATGCATTAAATCGTAATTAATTGGGATATTGTTCATTTTATTTCACTGCAACCTGCGGAGAGAAAAAAGGACACACTTGGCATTTGTGAACGTTTAAACCTGCGTTTTTCTCCTTCCGTAAGGATAAACGGCAACTATTGATCTGGCTTTGCTACTCTTATTTAAAAATAACAGCAAAATGTAAATTTAGTGACAACCTTCGTGTTTTAAACACTTTTTCTCTTGTGTTTACGGAGTCAGATAATGAGAGTGAACAGAACGGATGAATGCGTAGAATGCATGCTACAAAATATTTGGAATGTATATATTAGTAAGAAAACTTAAACATTAAACTAACAAGTACGTTAGGTAATGTTAAATAAGTAGTTGTAACAGTTGAGATGGTTATAATACACCCGTAACGGAAACTGTCTGGTAAATTGTGCGCAATCATCCATATTTATCCATATGGTTGCCCAAGTTACCTAAGTTTTTTTTTTCTATATTAAAAACCTGCCAAAGTGACTCTACTCTGCCTGATGGAAAGCATGAATAAATCCAAGAGTTGTGGTCACCATACTCATTGCAAATGCAGACAATGCAGTATGGTGACTCACACTATAGCGGCCTAGTGAGATGCTTTTTCACACCCCGCTTGGGGACGTAAAAGGCATGACAGTCATCGTGACAGTGTAAGGCTTACACAGTTACCACGATAACTGTCACCCCTGCATCAATGGGCCTCTGGTCTCACACTCACCAATGAAACACGACAACACGGATGCTGTCGCTTTAGGTTTGTCTTCTGTGGGAGGGTAGTACTGCCCCGGTCATGCCGGCCCGCTTGTGCTGAAAGTCGGCCAAGTCGTACCATCCATTGTTCCACGAGGTCCTGGCAGGGTTGGAATTTTTCATCCTAGGTTTCTCGAGGTTCAGCAGTCTGGCCCAACTCTCTACTGAACTGTAAGAACTTTCGCCTCCAGATCCCACAGTAGAGTTCTAACCAGGAGACTCAGCATCTTGAAGGAGATTGTGCGGTACTTCGTTATGACCCAGGGGCTGGGCTCAAATTGTTTCGTTTTACATAAACTCTCTAATAAAAGAGATAAAACTTTGCCGTTATTAGCATTTCTATAATCAGAAAACTCAATAAACTATATGGCGCGACCCGGGAATTGTATCGGCAGTCGCATACCCCAGCCGCAACCACCGAGGCTGGTCACACGTAAAATCAAAAACAAAAATAAATATAAAAATCTTATTTTATTTCTTTTTACATACAAAATCAACAACCATAATTAATTACAACACATTATTATCGAACTAACAATATATTAACCGTTACCGAAACTTAAAGTACGCAGTCACTAATATATAACATCTGTATATAACGATATACACAACACCCTGTATGTAACACAAACGAGAGCGCCCGACGCGTGGCGCGAGACCGTCCCGTGACGAGGCCGGGACCGAACCTGGGACAGTAAACACCAGACTCAGACCATAACAGTGGTAAAATGGTAAATTATTTGTTAAGTGTCGCTTAGAGATCTGTATGAATGTATCTCTGCCATCAAATTCTCACTTTTGATGTGAGGATTTTCAGGTATTCGACTGACAAGATAGTGAAACGAACGACCGAGTGAGTGAGTGAGCGAGTGAACGAGTAAATAAATCAAATTATTGTCAGTAAGTGGTGTTTGATTCACATTCTTTGAATGTCGTTTTAAATATTGTTCTGAAAGAAATTCTACCAAAATTCTAACCGACCTTAAATTCGTTCATACAACATCCAGTGTCGTATCTTTACCAACATGTCTCACGTAGGTCTCACAGTTTCAATAAAACCAACAAATCAATAATTACAAAATGAAAACATATAATTATCTAATTTAACTACGTGAACCGTTTAATTCTGTACATTGTAAAACCCTCGATACCTATAATACTAGAAAATACCGTGATGGTAAGCGGATACCGACGGTTACGTCGTGTTCTGTCTATCGGATATGTGAGCGAGGGCCGAGATGGCGGATAGCGCGAGCGACTTGTCGAAACGATAGTTGTAGTCCTGGGTTCCGTGGATCGTTCGGATGTGGATCCTCAAATAACTGGGTCTGGTGAAGAACTTGTAGCATATGTGACACTGGTACTTCTTGAGGCCAGAGTGCGTCTCCAGGTGTCTCTTGAGCTTGCCCTTAGTGATGAACCCTTTCCCGCACTGCTGGCACATGAAGGGCTTCTCCTTGGAGTGCGTGAAGCTGTGCAGCTTCAGGTAATAATGCAGCTTGAAGCCTTTGTGGCAGATCTCACAGATGTACTTCTTCTCCTCTGCCTTGTTGGTGTCGTCGATGGCGATCTTGGAGCCGTGGCTCTTGAGGTGCTCCTCGAGGTAGTAAAAGTGGTGGAATGTTTCGCCGCAAATCTTGCAGATTCTGTACCTGGG
The DNA here is from genome assembly GCA_949316085.1 of Hypercompe scribonia. Taxonomy (NCBI): domain Eukaryota; kingdom Metazoa; phylum Arthropoda; class Insecta; order Lepidoptera; family Erebidae; genus Hypercompe; species Hypercompe scribonia. The sequence goes on from OX438994.1 coordinate 11,832,983, forward strand.
AAAGTAACATCACGGTTAAGCCAATAAGCAAATGACATGCCCTGATGTCAACAACTAGGATCGAAATACAGGTAAGTGAGTAAGTGAACCTGGGCTTCTTTGACCTACTGCGTTCTCAGCCTTTTTCCCCCCTTAGAGACTGACTACCTCCCTAATCTACCTTCTGTCCTGTCTGATGAATATTACTTGGAGAGCTGCTGAGAGACGGCTGTCAACGTATGTATTATCTACGCTAACATTATAAATTCTAAAGTAACTCTGTCTGTTTGTTTGTTACGTTTTCACGGTTAAACCGCTGTAATGCAATCGATTGCAATAAAATTTGATTCCTGAGGAAGGACAGGCAACTCAATATCGCGATAACCGACATATACAAACGGAGTCGCGGGCAAAAACTAGTGTATAATATATATTTCACCATATATAGTTACCTCTCGTCCGAGGGAGTGATGTCGGTGAGGGTTGAGGCCGCGTCGGGCTGCTTGGGGATCTTCAGCGCGTTCTGCAGCACCATCGCCAACACTTCGTTGCGGTTCGATTCCAGAATCCTGGCAATACAATATAACATTTTGTTACAAACTGATATACATTACTATTCGTTTGTTGAGCGCAAGCACGTAACTATTACACATTTACCCAATGATAACACATATTCGCATTAATGGTATTTTAAACATGTGTGTATGTGTGTGTGCGTGGGTGTATGTATGCGTATGTGTGTGTGTATGCGTCTATGCGTGTGTGTGTACCCACAGCCCCTCCTTCTGGTGCGTTGCGAGGTGCATCTGCACGTGGTAGCGCGTGTTGAACATGTGTGTGTGTGTGTGTGTGTGTGTGTGTGTACTCACAGCCCCTCCTTCTGGTGCGTTGCGAGGTGCATCTGCACGTGGTAGCGCGTGTTGAACATGTGTGTGTGTGTGTGTGTGTGTGTGTGTGTGTGCGTGCGTATGTATGCGTGTGTGTGTGTGTACTCACAGCCCCTCCTTCTGGTGCGTTGCGAGGTGCATCTGCACGTGGTAGCGCGTGTTGAACATGTGTGTGTGTGTGTGTGTGTGTGTGTGTGTGTGCGTGCGTATGTATGCGTGTGTGTGTGTGTATGCGTCTATGCGTGTGTGTGTACCCACAGCCCCTCCTTCTGGTGCGTTGCGAGGTGCATCTGCACGTGGTAGCGCGTGTTGAACATGTGTGTGTGTGTGTGTGTGTGTGTGTGTGTACTCACAGCCCCTCCTTCTGGTGCGTTGCGAGGTGCATCTGCACGTGGTAGCGCGTGTTGAACATGTGTGTGTGTGTGTGTGTGTGTGTGTGTGTGCGTGCGTATGTATGCGTGTGTGTGTGTGTACTCACAGCCCCTCCTTCTGGTGCGTTGCGAGGTGCATCTGCACGTGGTAGCGCGTGTTGAACATGTGTGTGTGTGTGTGTGTGTGTGTGTGTGTGTGCGTGCGTATGTATGCGTGTGTGTGTGTACCCACAGCCCCTCCTTCTGGTGCGTTGCGAGGTGCATCTGCACGTGGTAGCGCGTGTTGAACATGTGTGTGTGTGTGTGTGTGTGTGTGTGTGTACTCACAGCCCCTCCTTCTGGTGCGTTGCGAGGTGCATCTGCACGTGGTAGCGCGTGTTGAACATGTGTGTGTGTGTGTGTGTGTGTACTCACAGCCCCTCCTTCTGGTGCGTTGCGAGGTGCATCTGCACGTGGTAGCGCGTGTTGAACATGTGTGTGTGTGTGTGTGTGTGTGTGTGTGTACTCACAGCCCCTCCTTCTGGTGCGTGGCGAGGTGCATCTGCACGTGGTAGCACGTGTTGAACATGTGTGTGTGTGCGTGCGTATGTATGCGTGTGTGCGTGTGTACTCACAGCCCCTCCTTCTGGTGCCTGGCGAGGTGCATCTGCACGTGGTAGCGCGTGTTGAACATGTGTGTGCGTGCGTATGTATGCGTGTGTGCGTGTGTACTCACAGCCCCTCCTTCTGGTGCGTGGCGAGGTGCATCTGCACGTGGTAGCGCGTGTTGAACATGTGTGTGCGTGCGTATGTATGCGTGTGTGCGTGTGTACTCACAGCCCCTCCTTCTGGTGCGTGGCGAGGTGCATCTGCACGTGGTAGCGCGTGTTGAACATGTGTGTGTGTGTGTGTGTGTGTGTGTGTGTGTGTGTGTGTGTGTGCGTATGTATGCGTGTGTGTGTACTCACAGCCCCTCCTTCTGGTGCGTGGCGAGGTGCATCTGCACGTGGTAGCGCGTGTTGAACATGTGTGTGAGTGTGTGCGTATGTATGCATGTGTGTGTGTACTCACAGCCCCTCCTTCTGGTGCGTGGCGAGGTGCATCTGCACGTGGTAGCACGTGTTGAACATGTGTGTGTGTGTGTGCGTATGTATGCGTGTGTGTGTGTGTACTCACAGCCCCTCCTTCTGGTGCCTGGCGAGGTGCATCTGCACGTGGTAGCACGCGTTGAACATGTGTGTGTGTGTGTGTGCGTATGTATGCGTGTGTGTGTGTGTACTCACAGCCCCTCCTTCTGGTGCGTGGCGAGGTGCATCTGCACGTGGTAGCGCGTGTTGAACATGTGTGTGTGAGTGTGTGTGTGCGTATGTATGCGTGTGTGTGTGTGTGCGTATGTATGCGTGTGTGTGTGTGTGTACTCACAGTCCCTCCTTCTGGTGCGTGGCGAGGTGCATCTGCACGTGGTAGCGCGTGTTGAACAAGTGTGTGTGCGTATGTATGCGTGTGTGTGTGTGTACTCACAGCCCCTCCTTCTGGTGCGTGGCGAGGTGCATCTGCACGTGGTAGCACGTGTTGAACATGTGTGTGTGTGTGTGTGTGCGTATGTATGCGTGTGTGTGTCTGTACTCGCAGCCCCTCCTGGTGTGTGGCGAGGTGCATCTGCACGTGGTAGCGCGTGTTGAACATGTGTGTGTGTGTGTGTGTGTGTGTGTGTGTGTGTGTGTGTGTGTGTGTGTGTGTACTCACAGCCCCTCCTTCTGGTGCGTGGCGAGGTGCATCTGCACGTGGTAGCGCGTGTTGAACATGTGTGTGTGTGTGTGTGCGTATGTATGCGTGTGTGTGTGTGTGTACTCACAGCCCTTCCTTCTGGTGCGTGGCGAGGTGCATCTGCACGTGGTAGCGCGTGTTGAACATGTGTGTGTGTGTGTATGCGTATGTATGCGTGTGTGTGTGTACTCACAGCCCCTCCTTCTGGTGCGTGGCGAGGTGCATCTGCACGTGGTAGCACGTGTTGAACATGTGTGTGTGTGTGTGTGTGTGCGTATGTATGCGTGTGTGTGTGTACTCACAGCCCCTCCTTCTGGTGCGTGGCGAGGTGCATCTGCACGTGGTAGCACGTGTTGAACATGTGTGTGTGTGTGTGTGTGTGCGTATGTATGCGTGTGTGTGTGTACTCACAGCCCCTCCTTCTGGTGCGTGGCGAGGTGCATCTGCACGTGGTAGCGCGTGTTGAACATGTGTGTGTGTGTGTATGCGTATGTATGCGTGTGTGTGTGTACTCACAGCCCCTCCTTCTGGTGCGTGGCGAGGTGCATCTGCACGTGGTAGCACGTGTTGAACATGTGTGTGTGTGTGTGTGTGTGCGTATGTATGCGTGTGTGTGTGTACTCACAGCCCCTCCTTCTGGTGCGTGGCGAGGTGCATCTGCACGTGGTAGCACGTGTTGAACATGTGTGTGTGTGTGTGTGTGTGCGTATGTATGCGTGTGTGCGTGTGTACTCACAGCCCCTCCTTCTGGTGCGTGGCGAGGTGCATCTGCACGTGGTAGCGCGTGTTGAACATGTGTGTGTGTGTGTATGCGTATGTATGCGTGTGTGTGTGTACTCACAGCCCCTCCTTCTGGTGCGTGGCGAGGTGCATCTGCACGTGGTAGCACGTGTTGAACATGTGTGTGTGTGTGTGTGTGTGCGTATGTATGCGTGTGTGTGTGTACTCACAGCCCCTCCTTCTGGTGCGTGGCGAGGTGCATCTGCACGTGGTAGCACGTGTTGAACATGTGTGTGTGTGTGTGTGTGTGCGTATGTATGCGTGTGTGTGTGTACTCACAGCCCCTCCTTCTGGTGCGTGGCGAGGTGCATCTGCACGTGGTAGCGCGTGTTGAACATGTGTGTGTGTGTGTATGCGTATGTATGCGTGTGTGTGTGTACTCACAGCCCCTCCTTCTGGTGCGTGGCGAGGTGCATCTGCACGTGGTAGCACGTGTTGAACATGTGTGTGTGTGTGTGTGTGTGTGCGTATGTATGCGTGTGTGTGTGTACTCACAGCCCCTCCTTCTGGTGCGTGGCGAGGTGCATCTGCACGTGGTAGCACGTGTTGAACATGTGTGTGTGTGTGTGTGTGTGCGTATGTATGCGTGTGTGTGTGTACTCACAGCCCCTCCTTCTGGTGCGTGGCGAGGTGCATCTGCACGTGGTAGCGCGTGTTGAACATGTGTGTGTGTGTGTATGCGTATGTATGCGTGTGTGTGTGTACTCACAGCCCCTCCTTCTGGTGCGTGGCGAGGTGCATCTGCACGTGGTAGCACGTGTTGAACATGTGTGTGTGTGTGTGTGTGTGCGTATGTATGCGTGTGTGTGTGTACTCACAGCCCCTCCTTCTGGTGCGTGGCGAGGTGCATCTGCACGTGGTAGCGCGTGTTGAACATGTGTGTGCGTGCGTATGTATGCGTGTGTGCGTGTGTACTCACAGCCCCTCCTTCTGGTGCGTGGCGAGGTGCATCTGCACGTGGTAGCGCGTGTTGAACATGTGTGTGTGTGTGTGTGTGCGTGCGTATGTATGCGTGTGTGCGTGTGTACTCACAGCCCCTCCTTCTGGTGCGTGGCGAGGTGCATCTGCACGTGGTAGCGCGTGTTGAACATGTGTGTGCGTGCGTATGTATGCGTGTGTGCGTGTGTACTCACAGCCCCTCCTTCTGGTGCGTGGCGAGGTGCATCTGCACGTGGTAGCGCGTGTTGAACATGTGTGTGTGTGTGTGTGTGCGTGCGTATGTATGCGTGTGTGCGTGTGTACTCACAGCCCCTCCTTCTGGTGCGTGGCGAGGTGCATCTGCACGTGGTAGCGCGTGTTGAACATGTGTGTGCGTGCGTATGTATGCGTGTGTGCGTGTGTACTCACAGCCCCTCCTTCTGGTGCGTGGCGAGGTGCATCTGCACGTGGTAGCGCGTGTTGAACATGTGCGCGCACACGGGGCACTCGTAGCGCAGCACGAACCCCCCCTCGCGGTGCGTGGCGAGGTGCTTGGCCAGCTTGCACGCCGCGCTGAACCGCTTCGAGCAGACGTCGCACACGTACTCCTTCTCGGGCTGGTGCTGCTTGCGGTGGTATACCTGGTGGAGGTACTCTTTGTTTTTTACTCGTGCTTTTTGGAGAGACTATGTCCATCACTGGCCTGCGATAGGATAATGATGGTAAGGCTTAGAAGACAGGCAGCTACCAAACTACATAATCGAACTTATGAGTGCAAAGCACAAAGTGCTGCCCCGGATTTTTCTGAAAACTCAACCCCTGCTCAAAGTGGCATAGCCAAGTTGACGGTTGGCCAGGGTTTTGCTAGCAAAAGAAAAGTTACTGCTCCTGGGGTTACGTATAACGAAGTATGGACGAGGGCTAATGACAACGAGGTCGAATACTAAAATTCGATGAAATATTCAGGCACTTCTTGAACTGCAAAGTCAGGAAAGGACTCTAATACCGAAAGGACGACCAGCTACACCGAAGAGGCTTCCATATAAATTTCAATCTATGTGTATAAGAGTGCTAAGTTGATTTGTGTACGCTTCAAAGCTCAAAAAGGTAAATTGAGCACGAACGGGCCGACTCAACCGAGGCAGTACTACCCTCTCACAGAAGACCAACCTAAAGCGACAGCATCCGTGCTGTTGTGTTTCGTTGGTGAGTGTGAGACCGGAGGCTCATTGATGCATGGATCACAGTTATCGTGGTAGGTGTGGGAGCCTTACACTGATACGATGACTGTCATGCCTTTTAGGTCTCCAAGTGTGGGTCACCATACTGCATTGTCTGCATTCGTAAAGAGTGTGGTGAACTACACTCATGGATTCTTTTCATGCTTTCCATTAGTCAAATTAGAGCCATTATGAGAGACCCATAAACGAAAAAATAAATTGTGCACCAGTTGAGCTCCAATTTTGACATGCTTCAAAGATGGTTTTTGCAACCGCAAAGACCCTGCCTGAGGCCTGAAACATTTCAGCTAGCTCATTTCATAAATTTATCTATTTAGACAAACAATTCTTCTGTATCTACATTCACTCTCAGTATCCTACAGGTCTACGCACTTAGATGAAGTATCAAAACACTCGACATCATGCATTTTCTGCCCTTTTTTTTACGTGTGGAACCCCCCTCGGGCCGTCACCCCACCGGGGTTTACGATGGGGTGGTGTCGGAATCGGACCGACTAAAATCACACGGTGTGCCACTCTGCGCCTGACATAGGAGGGATCCGGGAACAGCTGTTACGACATCCAGACGCATTTTCTGCCCTTGTCTCAACCTCTTCTTCAATCATCAAAGAACTTCACTTCAATCTTATCATGAGGAACTTGAATGTTAGAGGAGATGATGAACTCCAACTGGAAATGCTGGCTTACAGTGAAACAAAATTTGATTTGATTCACGTTGGTAGGCTGAAAAATATATATACCTGAATAGCTTACATGCTAAGTTATTCCCATGAGCTACAATTGCCCCTTAAACAGCTTAAAAATGTTAGTCATCTCTGAAGAATTAAGGGCAGAAGTGGGTTGGTCCTCGGATAAGCTCTAATCTTCTCAGATTAGAATTAAGATCCGTGAACTCTTACCATGGTTTCTCTCTTCTTGTAAGTCTTCCCGCAGATGGTGCAGAGGTAGGGCTTCGGCCCCGAGTGCGTGGCCTCGTGTTCCTTGAGGGCGGCGTTGTCGATGGCTTCTTCCAAGCAGAACTGGCACTTTAGCACCAGCTCCTCGCCCTCGTGGCACTTTTTGTGCACTTCCAGCATCTTCAGGTGCAAGAACCTGTCGAATTACGATATTTATAATTAGACTTCTACCTGAATGAGTAAGCTTATTGAAACTCAACCCCCTCCTCTATTTAAGATGGGGAAGCTCAAAGACCTTGGTGGTTATGACCCTTGAGTAGGTGTCCCGCCTGCTCCTTTGCATCGATACCATAGCACTTCACTCGTTTAGTATAAATATAATCATTGGACAGTCTAGTGTACTTAATAAGAAGTAAATTCAATTGACCAAAGAAAAAGATGTTTTATTGAACAGTGATAAGGCATATAATGGACTACACATCACAAATGTAATATTAGAAGTTCTAGTGCAAACTAAATTGCACTCTATACCGGTTCTACAAGAGTTGATATTCGTGTAACAGTAATTTACGTTTTCTAATGTTAAACTCACTTCTGATTGCAATATTCACAGGAGTGCGGCCTCTTCTGGTGTTTCTTTCTCACTTTCTCCTCTCCCTTCGCCACCGTCTTGGTTAACTTCCGTTTCTTCTTTTTTCTCTTTACTGAACTGTTATAATGAAAATTATATTAACTTAGAAGGTGATCGTTTCATTACATCCGCTATTTCTCCATAAGTAGGTGTAAGATTTGTAATTGTGTGGATTTTTATATTAACTGAAAAGTTTGTTCGGTTGAAAGTGTTAATCTCAGGAATTACTAGCTTAAATTGAATGTTGGGTAGCCCATTTATTGAGGATACAGGCTACATAACTTCAAGATAAGATCAATAAGAGTCGAGCATAATTAAAAATTTTCAAAAATAGGGTAATATTCAACATGCAGACGTAATTGCGTGCAGTCAGCTTGTTTCAAAATAAATGGAAAATCTAACTCAAGGTGGTCTCACTCAAAAAGACTACGCTCGCATTAGGAATAAATCCTGTGTCGCGGGGGACTTTACAAACATACAAGAAACGGACACAAAGAACACCCAGACTCAGAACAACAGTTTGTGGATCACACAAAGTGTTGTCCCATGTAGGATTTGAACCCACAACACTCAGCAAAGTGGAGAGCGGCGTAGCGAACGCTTAAACCACTAGGTTAATCGTGCAGTTAAACTAATTCTTGTAAATAAACAATTATTATAATATATCAAATGGTTTTTTTATACTATTTTTCAAATGTTAACTAATTCATGGCCCACCCTGTATTTTGTTATTATTTTTGATCTACTTCGGTCTTAAGACGTTTGAGATATGAATGGTCCGTGTGTTTCAAAAGTCTGATGATGGAATAAGCGTCAGCTCGAAGCATCACTTACCTACTGCTATCGTCTTCTGTTAGTGCGTCCTCTCCTTCTTTCACATCATCTTCTTGTTTGATTTCTTCTTCTTTAGCTGAAAAGAGTGACACATTTGTTATGTTCGCGTCAGAAACTTGGATAAAATTAATGTTTAATATATTTGTAGTACGTATAATTATTTTTTTTCTTAATTAAGATGGTAGCATAATATTGACTGATTATTTAGCCTTCAAATTATTTAGCATTTAGCTAATTCATTGTATGATGTAACGTTTATCGTAAAATGAATTACATTCAATTAAATTAGTAATATTGTCCATAACTACTGTGGAGGAATGGGAGTGGTGTCCCGCCAACACAAAGGGAAGATCCTCCAAGCAAGCGAGGTATGGGATGGGATGAGATGCCTGAGATTATGATAATCGGAGCCAAAATTCTCTACATCGCGACACAGGATTAACAGTTACTTCGTATTTCAGTGCGTCTTCGGTAGATGGCGCTGTAGTATGTTTCTGTTGCGCTGTATTTGGAAATATTCGCACTATAGCACAGAGAGCTGCTTATTCGACACTCTCCATTCTTACAATATCTTTCACCGGCCTGTATGTTGGTTATCACGGTAAAAAGTGTCCCTTCTCAAGAATCACGCTGTCTCCATGTCATATTTCTAGTGTAATAGACGGATCGAGATACTTAAACATTAGCAGGGATACGACACTATATCACATACTCACCATCATTTCCATGCGTGAGCACATGCCTATTCATCTTGCTGCTCGTTATAAAGCCCCTCCCACACGTGTAACACTTGAAGGGTTTCTCCCCAGTGTGGGTCCGCATATGCACCCTCATGTACGACGCTGAGCTGATCTCCTTGTTACAAATCTCACAGGTGTTCGTTTTTAATGCCGATGCTTTCCTCGGTTTTGGTGACGGAGGTGGTGATGGATCGCATTTCGGTGTTGACGCCCACGTGTTGGAGGGGAAGTAGTCGTCATCGGAAAGGCTGAAATTAAAATAAGTAATAAAATAACAACATTTTCATAAAAAACCAGCGTTAAGCGATCTTCGTTGCCTATTTCTGAGCAAGTGTAGTTATTAGAGCCCAACCCACTTCCCCTCTCCTAATTTCTGGGGGGACCTTGAAAGGCGACAACGCATTTATGACTCTCATATTTGTCCATGGGCGGCGGTGGTTACTTTTAATCAGGTGATATGTCTATTCGTTTGCTGCTATACAGTATAAAAAATGTTGGGCCCAGTGTGCTACCTTGTAAGACATCAATGTTTTTAGACTGTAGCTTCCTTCGTAAAATCATTCTTATGGTCTGTTATTTGCAGCACAGGGTAAAATATTAAACTCCAAAAAAAATGTACGTTTTATGATGATATCTTCTACTTGCATTGATGAAATTAAGGTGGTTAAACAGATCAAAGGCCTATTGCAAGTCCAGAAACATGCTTTGTTTTTTTTTTACCTAGTTGATCAATTTTCAAAACTTTTGTAGAAATAATAGATATTATAAATACACTTTCATAGTAAAATTGACATAGCCATAGATGTGTTTTGTTGAGAATTACATTTTTTTTAAAGACCTCCAAGAATAAGTCGTGTGTCGCGAGGAACTTTAGAAACATACAAGAAACGGACACAAAGAACACCCAGACTCAGAACAACAATTTTTGGATCACACAAAGTGTTGTCCCATGTGGGGTTTGAACCCACAACACTCAGCGCAGCAGAGAGCGGCGTGGCGACCGCTTAAACTACTAGGCCAACCGTGCAGTCAAGTCAACATTGTTTCAACACATACCTGTCATCCTTAAAGTCCTCGTGTTTAACATCATCATTGTCATCATCATTTCTGAAGTCGTCTCCGGGCATCTCCTCTGCAGGTTTATTTTCCCCCTCATCATCTTCTATCTCCTCTTTGACCTTCACTTCATCAAAACTATCCACTTTCAATTCTTCTACAATTATGTCTATCTTGGGTATAAGTTTCTCATCATCTTGATCCTGAAAAGAAGAAATGTTATTTTACATATCTGATACTAAATATATCATGCGTTTATTTTTGGTTTCGCTCCTTCATAGATCAACTGATCACTCACAAGTACATATCTTGTCAGAATTAGATCTGTTTAGTATGATTATGCCGTAGATTAGACTTAAACTGTGGATTAGGACCTCATGGCAAGCAGCTACTAACGCCAATGAATACTTTCAACTGCAGCTGCTAACAGAATCTGATACCTGATCTATTCCTATCTTCTAAGGAGAAGACAGAGTATAAATACTAACGTGTTCAACAATAGAGGATGATGCTGACAGTCTAGGACATGAGAAAACTGTATTACACGATTGCCCCGCCAGGTTTATCAGCGCAGAGCCTAAGCCACTGGTAATTTACAAAAGACAAAGACCGTGTTACCTCTTTCTTGACTTCCTCGGTATCCGGCGCGACTGCGACTTCGAACCAGGGGTCATCTTTCTTCTGTTCTTTTGCTTCAGCTTGTTCTTTGAGTTGTTCTTCTAATTCTTTCAGATATGGCAAAATTGCGTTGTAATCTGAAATGTTTAGAGTTATTTCCTGAAGAATTTAAGCAATATTGACATGTCTCAGTTTCAGTATGGTTTGTCTAAAAGGTGTAGACAGAGGCGTATTAAACGTCAACACTTACTACTTTGACAATAATTCAGCATTTTGAAGCTGTAGTGAAGCCAGAAGAGGTAAAGTGGCACTTTTCAGTGAGTCCAATGAATTATGAATGAGGAGTATGGTCTGATGATGAAATGAAAAGCTGGAAAGTGTTTTTATTTTATGGTATGGTATAGAGTAAAACGTGGTTTAGAGTCATGAGTAAGTTGCCTCTCTTTAAATCTCTCTCTTCCCCCAGAAACAGGGGAAGTTGTTGGGCTTGGAAAAAGTAACGAAAGTCGGTTTTCTGGAGTAGTTCTGTCGAGTCGACCAATTGTGTCGAAGCATGGTTCTCCTGTAGTTGTGTAGCCATTTTATACTTTTCACTTAAAAGTTAAATGATATTGTGAAATGGAAACAGTCATCGTTGCATTGCGCCACATCTCATTATGTGTTGATATAGTTTGAATTAATTAATGAACGATGTATTTAATGTACAATGGCGATAGATTAGGAAATAACACCAACATTATCAGGCAATGGTTCCTGTATATAAAATTTTCATCAACAGTCTTTAACAGTCCACTGCTGGACATAGAACTCTCCTTAGCACGCTGGTCAGAGGAGTTGGAATAGGGTTTGTTTCAAGTTTCCCTTCTCTCTGTAGTGATATTTTCCTGAGTAGTTTGTTCCCTTAGTCGCGTCTTATGGCACCCACGGGATGAATAGGGGTGGTGACACTATCACCACACGGACAAGTCGACTAAGCTTTATTTGTCCGACGCACAGCCTTACCCTGTTGCTACCCTCAACACCCTTAAAGAACTAACTGGATCAAAGACCTCCCTTATTTAAAATCAGCCAAAACTACACTCACCATAGGGTTCCCCTTCCAATTTGTCTTCTGGATGACTTTTGTCAAAATGATTTGTCAGCAACTCAAACCTGCAAAGTAATAATAATATATTGACACATCTCTGATCCCGAACTTTGCTGAGTCTATACTATGGTACCAAACTTAGCAGAGACTGTACTATAGTACCAAACTTTACAGAGTCTGTACTATGGTACCAAACTTTGCAGTCTGTACTATGGTACCAAACTTTACAGAGTCTGTACTATGATATCAAACTTCACAGAGTCTGTACTATGATACCAAACTTTACAGAGTCTGTACTATGGTACCAAACTTTGCAGAGTCTGTACTATGGTAACCAGACTGCTGATAAACGTACTTACATTATTACTAAATACGTATAGTACATATTATAGATAAATTGTACGCAGACACAACAAATGACGGTCATTTACCAGCTTATCACACAGTGATTTTTCCTGGGTGGGAATCGAACCTACGACCTATGATTAGAAGTTATAAGTCAAGATCACTAAACACTAAATGAACAGGCTAGTCAAATAACAAAAATAGAGTACATGCTACGTATTTTTTTGGTTTAAATTTTAAACTATCGTCACTGTGGCTCACTTAACAGTCCACCGCTGGACATGGCCCCTCCTTAACTAGGAGGTTCTGACCTCCTATACCACGCTGGCTGACGGATGCTATAGAGTCTGTGTTAAGTTTTCCATCTGTTTACAGAGATGTTGTCCAGCATAATTTGCGCCCTTAGTCGCCTCTTAAAGCGGCTACACACGACCCTAAAATCACTGGCGATATCGGGACAGCGGTAGTGGGGATAATTGTCCCTAAATCGTGAGCTCGCTTGGAGTGATTTAGGGACGATAAAAATCGGGTACACACACGAGGCGATTTATGATACGATCTAGGGTCCTCCCCACCCCTGTACCGAAATTGCCAGTGATTTTAGGGTCGTGTGTAGCCGTTTTTACGATACTCATTAGATGAATAGGGGTCGTGATACTTTGTATTCTTAATCCGTCACCACACGGACGGTGTAATCTATACATATAAATAAAATTGGAATCCGCTGCCTATGAATATACATATGATACATACACTAAAATAATATTTTTTACAATTTTTATCTGTCTGTCTGTTTGTTCCGGCTAATCTCTAGAACAGTTGGGACTGATTTCGACGGGACTTTCACTGACAGATAGCGGATGTTATAGGGAAAACTTAGGCTACTTCTACCAAAGTGACTCTACTCTACCTGATGGAAAACATGAATAAAATCCAAAAGTGGTAGTCACCATACTCATTGCGAATGCAGTCAATGTAGTATGGTGACTTAGTGAAATGCTTTTTCACGTCCCGCTTAAAGGACCCGAGATCATAGTGGGAGAGAAACAGAGAGGAAGCCAGAACCGAACCGTTTAATTCAGGAGCGTATGTCTACCGTTCTAAAACGGTGACTTCCAAGGCCAGCACGAGTTGTCCTGTAGAGGAAGGGAGAAGGTGGGATCAGTTGGAAGAGTTCACCAGAAAACACTTCACCTTTCTTAATGATCACTCTATATATTGTAAATATAACGAAGTAAATCCGTCTGGTCGATCATGAGATTAACGACTCCAAACAAACAAACATATAAAGAAACAATCAAACATGGCTATATTGCTCTGTCGTAAATACGTACCTAGAAAATATTTTAAAACAAATTCGACATTGGAACCTGGCAGCGAGGTGTATTCGTTTGTTGTGCCTCCCGAGTTTGCTCGCTGTTATAAACGACTGGCCGCACATATTGCATTTATAGGGCTTTTCATCTGAAAATAAATTTATAATTACTATCTACATACTAAAAAAATCCCTATTGGTCATAGCGCGATGTTGTAAACCCTGTACGCTTCTTCGATACATAGACAATCCAACACATTTTTTTTTAATAGACCAAGTAATTCGTGAGGCTAGCACACTCAAACAAACTTTTTAGTTTTTTTTTAATGACAGAATAGGCTTTATATTAGTGTAACATTGTTTTATTTAACTTGAAAATATCTCAAATATGTCTCTTTGATAGGCGAAACTAGGCAGAGCCTAGGTAACCAGACGATAAAAATATGTGGCGTCTGCTACTTGCAATGAAACAGAAATATATTTCAGTGCCATCTAACGAAGACACACCGAACTACGGAGTGATCGTTGCTAATCCTATATCGCGTTATAAGAAGTTTTCATACCGATTAGCACACATGACTTCCAGACATCAACCAATGATGATCGCCTGACCTAGTTAGAGGACCTGGAGCTATGACAACCGTTTCTCCAGAAATACTTACATTTACTAAACATATATATATTATGATGATTTAGGTACAGCGACCAGTCTGAACGTAAACCAGCCTATTACGCAGAAGATGTTATGCGGCACAGGTGTGTGCACCAACACAGATGCACTCTTTGTTCCCTCACTTTCCCAATCTGGGATGGCTATCCGACACGACCGGGAAGGGATTAAGCGCAGGACCGACGGTTTCCAAACTTCGGGCTGTCATTAAGTATTTCTATAATTAGAAAAACTCAAAACGCTTTTGGGCCCGACCAGGGAATCGAACCCAAGACCTCTTGACCGGCGGTCGCATACAGGAACCGCTTGACTAACGAGGCAGTCAATACATGTTATAGATAATACACATGGATAAAATGAAATATATAACAAAAAACTCACCTGTATGAGATCTCACGTGCAACTTTAAATAATAACTTAATGTAAACTGCTTCTTACACGCAAAACATTTATAAATTTTCTCTAAATTATTCAACTCTGTGTCGTCAGCATCCTTATCATTGCTCTTACAGCTCTCCTGACTGCTCACAGCGCCATTATTATCATCTACTTTACCTAAATCTTTACAAACAGAATTATTGCCACCTATTTCTTTATCCGTAACTATTTTATTTTCTTCATTATTAACGTAGTCTGTAGTTTTTTCATGTCCAATGTACCCATCCTCTGGTTTAATTTCAATATCCATTTCAGTCTCCTGTTTTATCTTCTTCAATTTCTTAAGTTTCTTCTTCTCTTTCTTTATCTGTTTCTTCTTATACTGATTCCTTAGTCTTAACCTGTAGCTTGTCATTCTATTTTTGTGTACAGTGACATGTTGGTCTAATTCGTGTAACGCTGTGTAACTGATATTGCAGACAGAACAGCCGTAGAAAGGATATGATGCATCGTTGATCTTTTGTGAGCAGTAATTTTTTCCGTTCTTTTTATCTTTTTTTTTCTTAGTCACATCTGGTTTGACCTCGCTTTCTTCGTTAGGCTGTGCCGGTTTATTTGCTTGTGGTACTTGTTCGTTCTGAGGTACAGTTTCTGGTGTTTTGCTAGTGGTATAACCCGTATTGTTTTGGATTGGTTGATTGTAGTATGTTTCTTCTTGTTTGACATGCTGGTAGGGGTACGGTGGGAGGTGGTTCGTTTGGGCATTGTTTAACGAATGGTAACTATTGTATGTTGGGTATTCGTATGTGCTCAGTGGGTCCAAATCCATGCTGTGGTTCATTTTTCAGGGTCTGGAAATTTATTGAGATAATTTGTATAAAATTTAGATGTAAGTTTGCAAATTTTCAGCAAACCCGTTTTCAAATTGAGTTTTTCACTGAGTGGAGTTTTAATGAGTATTAATAACGGTGGTTCTACTAGAGCTCTCTATATAATTCTTTAACAGCTTGTACCGTCTATAGATAAACGAGATTCGTCGAATTGTGGTTACGTAAATTAAATTTAAAGTTCAAATAAATTGTTAGTTTTCGGGCATTTACATATAACTTGTATTTTAAAGCAATAGATACCACATTCCTTTCATTCTTTATAATTCATTCAACAATGATATAAGTAGATAAATAATATATTTAAATTGCATGCAACAAGACAATGGCACAGTAGCTGCCGTTGCTATCAAACCTACTTAAATTAATTAATGTTTTAATTATTTAGTAGAGTACATTGTCTATGGTACTCTAAAAAGGTTTTTTTTTATAAATTTAAGATTGACGGTACGGTATAGCAATAATATTTTGACACATCTCAGACGTGGTTCTCTGATTCCAAACCAGACAGAGCCTGCGATATAGGAAGAAGATAAATATAGACAGAAACAAATATTGTATACTATGTATATATTTATATTTGTAGGTAGTAGAGGTCTCTCTACTAGACGTAGAGCCACGCTTAAAGGTAGTAAAGCCACGGTAAAAGGTAGGAGAGCCCCGTTGATTTCAGCACGAACGGGCCGACTCGACCGAGGCAGTACTACCCTCCCACAGAAGATCAACCTAAAGCGACAGCATCCGTGCTGTCGTGTTTCGTTGGAGAGCGCAAGACCGGAGACCCATTGATGTAGGGGAGACAGTCGTTGTGGTAAGTGTGTGCAATGCAATGCCACGATGACTGTCATGCCTTTTACGTCCCTGAGTGGGGTGAAAAGCATCTTACTAGGCCGGCATAGTGTGGGCCATCACGGGTATGGTGACCACAACTCTTGGATTCTATTCATGCTTTCCTTCAAGTAGAGTAGAGTCCCTTTGGCAGGCTCTTAAAATAAAAAAAAAAATATAACATCTTGAACGTCGCCAGAACTATGTCGCATCTACCTCCACACACACTATTAACTAATATAAACTATAGATTTGTAGTCTTTACCTATGAAATATACTTTTTTTATATGAAATAAGTCAAAAATATATTTTTCAATGTATTTTCTTTTCGACCACTGTCAAACCTACCTTCCTCCCGGCGTGACAGTATCACAAAGATACAAGAGTTATAATGTGCAAACGGCAGCCTTATTGACAAAAGCAGTCTCTTTCATTCAATCTTAGGGAGATCAAAATGTTTCAGAGAGACAGTTGACGGTGTAATGAGTTTTGAAGAATTATTTGCTAATAAGTATAATTAGAAACTTATATATACATACAGATACATAAAAAAGGCATTTCGACTGCACGGTTGACTTAGTTGTTTAAGCGGTCGCCACGCCGCTCTCTACTGCACTGAGTGTTGTGGGTTCAAACCCCACACGGGACAACACTTTGTGTGATCTATAAATTGTTATTCTGAGTCTGGGTGTTCTTTGTGTCCGTTTCTTGTATGTTTGTAAAGTATCCCGCGACACAGGATTTATTCCTAGTGCGGGTTACGTCTTTAAACAATCATCAATCATACTTGTATACACCGGTAGATATGCACACGTACATACAAAACTTTCACATCATACACTAATTCGTGACTAACACAATTATGTTGCACACAATGCCTGAACAATTTTTTTGCAACTGTTTATTGTTTGCTCTTGCCTAATGTTTATCGGCTGTGCATTCCACAATCACTTGGGTTCATTAGTAAAAGATTGATCATAAAATTTTGTAGAATGAAGAGGCATTACCCTGTCTTAAATCTTCCGGTGACCTTTGACAGTATGTGACAATTGCTTTAATTAGCACAGGGTTTTCTGTGAGAATATGGTATCATACCAGTCAGGTGTCTCCCATGAATTAAGGGTGATATTATTACAATGGCAACTGTGTTAAAATACTGTTGAGTCTATTCTATACTGAACAAAAGCTATAATAGCAATTGAATTTTTATGAGTTTTCATTTTAGCAGATATTTAGTTTTATCCATAGCTAGCCATAGCTATATCCATAGCTAAAAACTGAAGAATAACAATTTTGTGCACAGAAATAGTTGAAAATATGTATACATACATAAAAGGGGTATTTCCCAAAGGGGTAGGCAGAGAAAGTCGATCTCTACGTACTCGGGTCCTGGCACACCTTTTTTGCTTCATCCACATTCATCAAACGCTGCATGCATGCTCATCAGTTTCTGGTACTTTTCACATATCCCTTCTTGAGGATATCACCTATTATGACACCTCAATAAACTTCTTTCATGAGTCTTTTATCATCCATCATGTCTACATGGCCAAATTAATATTTGCCACTACATCTTCTTCCAGTCTCTTGATACTACATTTCTGACTTTGTCACAAAGTGTAAGGTAGTAGAGCCAGGCTGATTTCAGCACTAATGGGCTGGCTCGACCATGGTATTAGTATCCTCTCACAGAAGACTAAAGATCGTCTTTTGCTGGTGAGTGTGAGACTAGAAGCTCATTGATGCAGAGGTCACAATGACTGTCCGTGACTGTGTGAAGTCTGTTACATCCCCAAGTGAGATGTCAAAAAGCATCTCACTAGCCGTCATAGTGTAGGTTCACATACTGCATTATCTGCATTTGCAACGAATATGATGACCACAACTTGTGGATTCTATTCATACTTTCAATCAGGCATAGTAGTAGAGTAGGCAGAGTCACTTTGGCAAGTTCTTAAAATAAAAAAAAAACATTCACACCACACACACACTTCTCTACAGTATTAGTTTTACTTTCGTCTCTTCTGTCATACCCAACATGCCCTACCATACATAACGGCTGGGACCTGCACGCCGTTGTGCACAGCTAAACCTATTTAAAAATGGCAACTGCAGCATTTACCTTATTTCATGCATTCACTCTCCTTTCTATCATCATGTCCTCCATTCCTTATAAACATATAAACTAATCAAATAAAACCAATTAACTATTATTCTATTAATTTTCCTCCCTTAAAGGGTCCGCAATTTGATTTATTTGACACAAATTTATTTTACACACTCCTCATTTGGTACTGTCTACCCCTCTAAAGGTGTAGATATGAGTGTGTGTATTTATTTATTTTTTTTTTACTTAAAGTCATTTTAATTCTTAAATTATGTGAATTGACCTATTTATATAATAAACACTTCAATAACCTTTTCTTTGGGCCCCAGTTATATGAGGTATGAACTTATTTACAAACTACTGTATGTAAAGTTCATACCTCATATAACTGTACTCATAAAATCTCATATAACGAATATAAGTAAATATCTTTTGAAGCTAAAATATTGAAATATTTTTTAAGAAAATTTCAAAATCTACTAAGGAAAATTTTACCTGACATATTGCAAGTCTCATAAAGATAAAATAGCCAAAAAGGTACTAAGATTTTTTTTTTATAGGCTGTATAGTTGCCTAAACTAATTGTTAATCTTAATTAGGTATTTATTTTACTTTCTAATTCTTCATAAAAGTTGCCAGCATTGTTTATTATGTAAATAAATATTATTAACTTTTTTTGTAAAGAGAAACGTATTTTATTCCTTTTTTAAATGATTTATGATTACAGAACAATAAAAGTTTAGACACAAGGCACAGATAACACGCAAAGTGATCCTTACTAATTACGCGCCGTAACGAGCTATTTACACGTACACTAAAGAACAAATTCCAATTTTAAAATCTATAGGATTTTATATTCATGTTGGCATTGTTAAAATGTAAACAAATTACTAAAACGCGTTTTACGACCAATTTTAAAGTCGAAATACTGTTCAAAACGATAAAAAGCGACGTTGAATGTACTAATCGATATTCACACAGTAAAAAAACTCACCTGCTGGAAACGTATTCTACAAAAAAATCACTTTTTTTCATCCAATCACAAATTAGTTTTTAAACACAGAATTTTTCATGTTTACGTACTGAAAGTCGCAAAATGAAGATTTTATTTTGTGCTTAAGGGTGTCTAAGATAAGTTACTAAAGAAAAATACACAATAAAGTACATTTATACAATTAAAACAAAGAATATTGAATCGGTAAATTCACATTTTTTTTCTCGCGTGACTGACTAAACTGCTATGGCCGTCATAACAGTGTTACAAATTACAGACTACGATTACCCGGATGACATTTTAATTTTTATTAAGGGTTCTGTCTCAGAATAATGTTACTTAAGATTTGACTTATCAGAAGTTTTTCTTAAAATTTTCAAGTCTCTCAAATATGTTTGCGTATCTGAAACGCTCCATCATCACATTATCAGCAATTCGTTAACTCAATTACCTTTAAAAATTCCATTTGTAGACATTACAACGGTCTCTAGAAATTTAAACTGTTAGAACACTGCTACAAGCCATTGCCCACTATAATAGTTATGTGCTAAACACAGTTATAATCATATCTGTTGACACATATATCTACTATCTACTTATAGATATGAAAGATTTTAATATCGCTATAAGTACGAAGTGGGTGACGTTTTATTTAGATTCACTATTCCATATGTTATTGATTTATAACATCTATGACTTTATTATACATCTATAACATGCAGTTGCTTAGAACAAAAACAACTGAAATACGTAAAGGCGAGTTCTTTTTATAGGTTTTAATATTTCAAAATCGCAGGGTCTCTTGTTTGTTTACGGAATCCTAATAGGTTACCTATATTTAGGGAAATAATTGAACTAGCAACATTACATGTTACTGTCAAAATTCAAGGTCGTCGGATTTTACGTTTCATTCTACTCAAACTATTCAATAAAACTAATCTTTTAAAGTTTATATTTTTGGCAGTGCAGAATGAGTAGAGAAATGTAATGCATTTATTATGCTGTCTTTACATTATATTGTATGGTAATAAAACGTTTTATAGTTTTAATACCAGCGTATATATTATGGGCATATGAACCGGGATTGTGACCTTTCTAATCTTTATATACTTTATATAAATATGTATATACTTTTCTGAGCATCTCTTGTGATTGCGATTTAGAATCTTAGATTGTTTCTCACTTTTGAATCTGTAGTATCTACCGTGAATTATATTTGAAAACTTTATAAAGCCATTGTATATCGGCAGTAGTTACATTTCTGCATAAGTATCTACTCAAAGTATTGTTAATTATTAAGAAAAAGTATATAAAACTATAAATCGACCATGAAAAATTGTTTGATAAAATTTATGTTGCCAATGTCACCGAGACCATTACTACGAATCCATTGACACTTTATTTATTAAAAGGGTTCAGTAGTTTAGGTGCTACAATGCAGCATACAAACATAAATGGACAGCTAAAATTATCTCTCTTTCTTCTGGCCTCGCCGTGGTCGGGTAAATAAGATATCCAAATACCAAACAAATAGATTTCTAAGGGTTCAGCACTTTGTTTGGGTCGGTTGGTTGAATATTGGCACTAGTTAAATAACCATTATTGTTCTATTGGCCCTGGCACCTGGTGTCACAATCAACATTGTGTTCACATTTCCGTCGTTAAATATATTATTATTTTAAATTATACCTACTGTCAAGTACACACAGACTTAAAATTTGTCGCATTACACTACACAGGTGGCGTAGGCATAAGTGGTGCACTAAGTATTGTAGATTTGATCATGAGACAACACTTTAAAGCGGCTACACATGCGGATTGCGTAAAAGCGGCTACACACGACCCTAAAATCACTGGCGATATCGGGCAAGCTTTAGTTGGGATGAAACCGATGAAAACTACTCTATACACGAAAATCGGGTAAAAATCGGGTGGGATTTGCCTACACACGAGGCGATTTATGATACGATCCAGGGTCCTCCCACCACTGTCCCGATATTGCCAGTGATTTTAGGGTCGTGTATAGCCGCTTTTACGCGATCCGCAAGTTTGGGTATTCGTTGTATCTGATTCATGTATGTCTGTAAAGTCCTCAACGATACAGGGTATATTCCTAGTATGGGAGCCGTTTTTAGTAATATATTCAGTCGACTACGTTCGTCATGATTCGTTTAATTCAAGAATGGAGTGACATTTATATTAAACGAACGTAATATAACACGCATGCTTTTAAAAGTAAGAGAAACAAAATGGTTGGCAGCCACCGTTCTAGTTAGTAGTAATTTAATGTAAGTAGATGTGCACTTCTCGGTGTCTTGAATAGTTTCATACCAAAAGTGGCAACCTGTCAAGACATTTTTTTTTTTTTTTTTTTTTTTTTTTTTTTTTTTTTTTTTTTTTAAAAGACAACACCCGCACTAGGAATAAATCCTGTGTCGCGAGGGACTTTACAAACATACAAGAAACGGACACAAAGAATACCCAGACTCAGTACAACAATTTGTGGATTACACAAAGTGTTGTTCCATGTAGGATTTGAACCCACAACACTCAGCGAAGTGGAGAGCGGCGTGGTGACCGCTTAAACCACTAGGCCAATCGTGCAGTCACTCAAGGTTACGCATTACGTTAAGAATTTAATTTAATTTATTTATTTAGTGCTTAAAAACAAATTACAAGTTCAATTTAACGACGGTTTCCGTATTAAGCTTGTGTAATTTTACATTATTTAATTATTTTATTAAGTTTAGTTGAAATAGAGTATAAAATATATAAAAGTTAGTCTGTAGTTGGGAGTGTGTCTTTGGTGTGTATGTGTACGTGTGTATATGTGTGTTAATAATCCTTTGCGACTATTACCCGTGGTATGAAAGAATCAATTCAGTTTCATCGCATGAAAGATTCAAAAGCCATTTAATTATCAGTCGCTTTACTTCTCTGATAGTTAAGTTAATAATATCTATATGTATTTGACACTTTTTTTCGATATTAAAAGCCTGCCAAAGTGATTTTACTCTGCTTAATGGAAAGCATGAATGGAAGCCAAGAGTTGTGGTCACCATACTCATTACAAATGCAGACAATGCAGTGTGGTGACACACACTATGGCGGCCTTGTGAGATTATTTTTCACGCCACGCTTGGGGACGTAAAAGGCATGACAGTCATCGTAGCAGTGTAAGGCTCACACAGTTATCACGATAACTGTCACCCCTGCATCAATGGGCCGCCGGTCTCACACTCACCAACGAAACACGACAGCACGGTTGGAGCTTTAGGTTGGTCTTCGATCTTGTTGTATACTTTAGGGCGGAGATAGATGGTCTGTCTTTTTATGAAGATGGTATTTATGGTAGGAAGTGGGATTCGGCATACACGACCCTGGTTTAGACAAATCATTGACGTTATATTTAAAATTTCCTTGTGCATTGATGTTGTTATTCTTAGTATAAAAATTTGACGTACTCTTAGTACCTTGCATTCTTTGTAGAGGCCGTTTGTTGGAAATCTGAATGGTTTTCGCTGCATCACTTAAGATGTTTGTTTTGCGTATAATATTTGCGCTTTTAGTTTCTTATTTTGCCTCCAGCGGTTTAGAGCGACTCTTTCCTACAATCTGACAGCTTACAGTAATCAACTATGGTGATATTTTTTTTTTTAGTTGAAAGTGTAAACGAGCAGACGTATCGTGTTTACCATTATACTTTTTTATGATTTTTATCTCAGAAGTTTAAAATTTATTAATCAATACGGGAAAATCTTTGAAAATACCACCCCGGCGAGTACAAAGTTACTAAATTACGAATAAAGTTTATAAAGTGCGATTCCGTTTGATACTTTTTGAATAAAATCTTTTATGTATATTTATGTTTAGCAGTGGCTAATTATAGTCTTAAACAAGCTGTTAAATTATTATATTCTTAGCAGATTATAGGTATCTTACTAGGTAGTAGAGCCACGCTGATTTCAGCACGAGCGGGCCAGTACTACCCTCCCACAGAAAACCAACGTAAAGCGCCAGCATCCGTGTTGTCGTGTTTCGTTGGTGAGTATGAGACCGGAGGCCCATTGATGCAGGGGTGACAGTAATCGTGGTAACTGTGTGAGCCTTACACTGTCACGATGACTGTCGTGCCTTTTACGTCCCCAAACGGGGTGTAAAGAAGCATCTCACAAGGCCGCCATAGTGTGGGTCACCATACTGCATTGTCTGCATTTGCAATGAGTATGGTGACCACAACTCTTGGATTCTTTTCATGCTTTCCATCAAGCAGAGTAGAGTCACTTTGGCAGGGTCTTAATATAAAAAAAAAAATAAAGATTGCTGCCATGTCACGACAAGGTATTTTGTACTAGTGAGTAATTACAGTAAGTGTCCTTGTAAGACATGCAATGTATAAGGCTATATACTAGTGACTCTTTTCTGATTTAGAAAAACATAAAAAAAACACCCTCTGACCATTTTGCAAAGGTTTAGATAGGGGTAGATTTAACTCTGCTATGCTGCACATTCATTTTTTTACGTGAAGTGTTTGTAATCAGAACTCTAACCCGAGTACCAAAGTTCTGCAGATAAACTACTGTTGAACTTTATAGGGCCCCAACTATCGTAGGTCCTGTCCTAGCATTAGGTAGCATCTCTTCTTGATTCTTCTCTCTCTTTATATTGCTGAAGCACTCGTTTAATGACGTAGATGACGCTCTCTATTTAGTAAATGGGACTTGGTTATAGTTAGTGAAGTACGGGCTTTTAATCTCCCTCTGTCTACTCTTTTCGAGGCTCTAAATGTATAAATGTAGGCAAGTTTTAGTGACAGAAAAATGGTATTAACAACAGAGTCTTGCATCTTTATTTCAATACTCCAAATATGAATTTTCAAAGTTAAAAATCTACGTATCCTAAGATACAATCTATAAACGAGTTTGACAAGTTTATCGTTGCTCATTAAAGACACTACGTCTAATTTTAGCAGCCTCAGGGCGGTTAGTTTAAAATTAATGCGTATACTCGAATTATAAACTTAAAAAAAACAGTAAAACAAACGAAACCGCAGCCGACAACGAGTCAATTATCGAAAATCGTCAACAATAGTCTCCCGCCTAGGTGATTTACATAAATACGTTTACCGTTCGAAAATTCTATCATACCATACATTATGAAACAAATATATCGTTGGAGAAACGCAAATGTAAATTTGTTGAGGAAATGTCAGATAGTGTTCAAACACAATTTAATATTGACTCTTATGCTAAGCGAATATAACATTTGTTCCATTGCAAGAAGGCTTAGCAATGACATTATTAAGGTTTGTTTAAATTGGTATCAATGTTTAAATTACACTAACGGGATCTTAGTAGCGCGGGAAGCCTCGTCGCGGATACGCGTGCCTTATCGTGGTCCATTAAAAAAAACGATTACAATTATCTGTACTGTTCTGTAGAGACGCACTGCTTTCAAAATCTGTTGCTATTATTTGGATAAAAGTTGATTTTTAATGTAAATGGTGATCGTAAATGTGATAAAATGTAATCTTGTTGTGTTGTTATTGTTTTCAAGAAGGATGAGCCAGTGGATTGATGGCAGTAGCGTTTCTGAAGGTAATTTAGTAATCTTTTGTTATTGAAAACTCATTGTGACATAATGTTAAACAATTCACTATTAGGATTGTTTTAAAATCGGCGCTAGGTATTGTAAGTAGAGTTTATGTATACACGCACGATAGAAAGGAGTTAATATCAATGATCGAAGTCGGTTTAACTGTAAGTAATCATATTTTTAAAATTGTATATCTATTCGTAACAAAAGTACACGTTGTACGAGCATGGAAGGTTGTTTGCCACATTGATAGTTCTTAAACGCTTTTAACTGTACTGTCGGTCTAGTTGTTAGCGCAGGCACAACAAATAACACAGGCCATCAGGCAGAGTAGTCACTTCGGCAAGCTTTTAAAAAAATTAAAAATGGCTTTGAGAGTATTCTCTATTTGTGAGGTCGAGAGTAGATCAGGAATAATCCCGTACTGTAGACTCTATAACTCTATGCTTTATTTATTTTATTTTATTTAAAACTTTATGCACAAATACATGCATCGGCGGACTTAATGCCTAAGGCATTTTCTGCCAGTCAACCGATTAAGCTTACCCCCGTGCCATCTTTGCGAAAATCTTCGACAAACCTTACGGCTTAGTTAAGAGTCCTATAACGTTCGATAATTCTATCTACAGAACTTCAATGTACTTGAGTTGCGGAGGTCTGATGGCAGTCGCTCCATCGTGTCGTGGTAGACATAAAGTCGACCCGAACGAACTTAAAGTCGAAGAAAGAAGTCTCTACTTGACGAAGCAAAAACTCTGAAAACTGAATGTGGTAAAAATGCATTTTTGTTTTCACTGCAGTTTTTATCATGGGACCAAATCTCGAAATACATAAAGTAGGTTAATGCTATTACGAGAAGGTATATATAGATATATATTATCTTCGATTAATTAGTACGTTCTGTGCCCTCGACTAGATACGGCACGGCGGCAAGTGATTACCATTACCGATGTGAGTGATTGTTTTAAATCTTGCGACCTTACTTTTTTTAAATTGTTTTTTTTTGTTAACTAAAGCGTTAATATTTGTAAGTTATTCCACTTCGATAATTTATTTGAACAGAAATTGTTTCGTGTTGTGTTATGAAATCAGTATTTGGTTAAACTTTTGTTTTTATTGTTGTAAATAATGTTACTTTAACTGTATATATTTTTATTTTATTTTAAGAGCCTGCTAAAGTGACTCTACTCTGCCTGATGGAAAGCATGAATAAAATCCAAAAGTTGTGGTCACCATACTCATTGCGAATGCGGACAATGCAGTATGGTGACCCACACTATGGTGGTCTATTAAGATGCTTCTTCACGCCTCGCTTGGGGACGTAAAAGGCATGACAGTCATCGTGGCATTGTATTGCACACACCACGACAACTGTCACCCCTGCATTAATGGGCCTCTGGTCTCGCACTTATCAACGAAACACGACAGCATGGATGCTGTCGCTTTAAGTTGGTCTTCTGTGGGAGGATAGTACTGCCGCGGTCGAGCCGGCCCGCTCGTGCTGAAGTTAGCGTGGCTCTACTACCTCTAGTATAACCTCTCTCTCTTAAACTACAGTTTTTTTAATTTAACCTTTTGAACTTTTGGTCTAGTAGTTAGTTACTGTGAGTGTTGAAGCGGTGGTCGTGGGTTCTTTACCCACGCAGGATTAATAGCTGTGTGATGAGTACGATTAATAATTTTGTCTCTGGGTGTCATTTACCAATAATATGTATGTATTTACAAATTTTTAAATATGTTTATTAACCCTCTGAATGGTATGTTTTATGTTACTACTAGCTGACCCGCCTAACTATGTCTGCGTTCTCGTATTTTTTTTTTATATTAAGAGCCTGCCAAAGTGACTCTACTCTGCCCGATGGAAAGCATGAATAGAATCCAAGAGCTGTGGTCACTATACTCATTGCAAATGCAAACAATGCAGTATGGTGACCCACACTATGGCGGCCTTGTGAGATGCTTTTTCACACCCCGCTTGAGGACGTAAAAGGCATGACAGTCATCGTGACAGTGTAAGGCTTACACAGTTACCACGATAACTGTCACCCCTGCATCAATGGCCGTCCGGTATTGGTCATAGCGTGATGTTACACAGCTAAGAAATTTGTTTACCTTAAAAAAGACTAAGATGAGCTGACGTTAAGGGATAGACGTATGCTGTCGCGTATTTTTTTAAAACCTTTAAACAAGAACAATTTTGTCATATATTGTTTTATTGAAATTTTAACCATTTACGTAGCGCACGTAATGAAAGCTCCTGCAAAAGGAAACTTTTCTCCTCGTTTTTGCAACATTTTTAATAGATACTCAGTTCATTTTGGTCACAGCGTGATAATATATAGTCTATAGTCTTCCTCGATAACTGGTCTATGTAGCACTGGAAGAATTTTTCAAATTGGACCAGTAGTTTCTGAGATTAGAGCATTAAACCAAACAATCAAACAAACAAATTTTTCAGCTTAACAATATTATTAGTATAGATTTCAAAACCTCTTTAAACGGATCTTTTTATTGAGTCCATTATACTAGTGCAATGAGGTTATACGTCGGTCTTTCACCTTTTAAAACTAAATAGTATTTAACACCAAAATCTTGATGTCAGGGCTTCAGTTTTACCCTTGATAGGAAACCAATAAAAACCTTGCAGATGAAAAACAGACGATTTCACCATAGCGTTCGCGTGATTCCTCAGTGGTCTCTACTCTTACCAACTGACGATTAATATTGTAAGTCGCAGTCCGGCTAGCGTTCAACCTTCAGCAAAGTCGGTTGGACAAGTGGTGTGGGTGGTTTGTGAGATACTAAAAGTACCCCGGTTTTGGGGAGATAGTCTTATACGGACAACCCGTTATTTCTAAGTCAAATGATACAAATTTATTTCGTACGTTGGACTTTAAAACAAGGCACCCGTATTTTTAACCCCCGATGCAAAAAGAAGGGTATTATAACTTTGACGTGTTTGTGTGTGTGTCATTCTGTCTGTGGCATCATAACTCCCAAACGGTTGAATCGATTTGGATAATTATTTTTTTGTTAGAAAGGTGACTTAATCGAGAGTGTTCTTAGCTATGTTTTAAGAGCTCTTCTGAAATGATGTAGAGGTAATCTTGTATGGACTCTTAGTACACTTCTACTGCATTAATTGAGATGAAATTTGATATAATTATATAGTAAATCATATAACACGATAAAAATGTGGTGACCTTGACCTGATGCTGCAGACAGGATAGTCTGCAGACATCCTCGACAACTAACAGCAAATATATCGTGTTTAGCGTCATTTAAAATGGCTTGATGAGTGGATAAATGTACTGTTAGTGACAAAGACCGAGGTACATAGAGTCCTGATGCTGCAGCAAAGCTAATATAAAACCGTCTAAAAAGTAAAAAAAAATTAAAAAAAACCTCCGGCACAATATAACACTTCTAAAAAGCAAACAATAAATACATGTTACGTACATGCCTTTATAGTTTAAATTAGTAACATTTTTTATCCAGGTATCCTCCAGTTTAGAGCCTAGAGCTATACCCAGAAACTTGGTGATGTCCACAAGATCCAACTCCTCTTCATTTATCAGAACTCTAGTTTTTCCTGTTTAACATTAGGTGTTAGGTTTAACAGGTAGTAGAGCCACGCTGATTTCAGCATGAACGGGCCGGCTGACCGGAACAGTACTACCCTCCCACAGAAGATCAACCGAAAGCGACAACATCCGTGCTGTCGTGTTTCGTTGGTGAGTGCGAGACGATGCAGGGGTGACAGTTGTCGTAGTAAGTGTGTGCAATACAATGCTGCGATGACTGTCATACCTTTTACGTCCCCAAGTGGCCTCACTTGGGGACGTAAACTGTACGCCTGTAAAAAGCATCTTAATAGGCCGCCATAATGTGGGCCACCATACTACATTGTCAGCATTCGCAATGACTATTATGACTACAACTTTTGAATTCTATTCATGCTTTCCATCAGGCAGAGTAGAGTCACTTTGGTAGGCTCTCAAATGAAAAAAAAAATGAAAATATTTCGGGAAGGAGCCATCTACAAGCTGTAGACGGCCCGAGGTACGTCGGGGTGCCAGGGATTTCGTTACTAGGGTGCACGTGGTACCCCGGTTACTGGTACCCAAGACGACGTGTGATTTTTATTTGGTTCGGGTCCGACATCGGTGGTATCCGGGGGAATTCCCGCACAGGAAAAAAAGGTGTAAAACACCTAATATATTTAGTTTATTCGTCGTTTAAAAGTAAATTGTTAATATTGAATCAGTTCAGGATATTAGAGAGAGTGCTATTCACGTCATCAGTAAGTCATGTTATTTGATAGGTTTCAGAGGTGAATTATTTTAAACAATCAGTTACCTTTGACAATGCCATAGGGCGCAATGGTCCAGTTAATTTTAAGTTAGTTAAGTAGCGGAATAAAAACCACAAGTGTGTGTAATTTCGAGGTCTATTTTAATGAGTTCCACCAAGTACTGACAATTTTTTTGATTTTTTTTATATTTCTGACAATTAACACACAACGCCATCGAGATTCAAACTAAGCAGACCTTGTACTATGATAACTAGACTGACTGATAGAATACTTACATACTTTTATAGAAAACACCCAAACTCCGAAACAAATAATTGCCAATCATACAAAAACTTAGTCCGACCCGGGGATCGAATCCGAGACCTCAAGCACAGCAATCGCTACACCATTGAGAGCTTTACTGTAATTTAGCAGCAGCCTCCGAGGCACTTGCTGTGATTTAGACTTCTGGTCCTCATTTTACCTTCCATCCTTTAATCAAATAAGGGGATCACGTCGACCTCCCAGTCCACAGTGGCTTCCGCGATGCGTGTTTGTCTGACGTGCGCCACAGGAAGCATTTGGTTTGTCGAGGCTGCAGGAGTTACGTTTACACACATTCTTCATTTAATACATAGAAATTACATATAAAGCGAATAGTTTTGTGGCGACTTCCAAATACAGCACAATAACAAAAATATATACTACAGCGCCATCTAGTGAAGACACATCGAACTACGGATTAAAGAACTACGGAGCAACTACTAAGCCTGAATCGCGATTTCGAAATTCTCGTGGCTATTACCTTTTACCAGCCGTTAGGTCGCAGCCCGCCAGGCATGATCACTTCGTATGATCGTAGGAATATCACACCCGTCCTTCCACAGTTTTATTTCAAGGCCGAGGACATTGTCTGGTGATCGATAAATGTTTTGTTTGACCTATTCTGAACTGTAGAGTTTGTTCAAACCTGTATATTTTTCCTAAGAGTGTAATAACTCGATATGCTCTTGAGTCACTGTTGTTAATCCTGGTGTAGAAGAGTTACAGTGGTAGGCGTGTTGGCGGGATTAGTCCCATACAAAATGCCGGACTTTCTCAAATACAAAAACATGTTAACATAAGGGTTTTGAATCGACAACACAATATTCTGAATATCGCGGATTTAGATTAATATAAGATATTTATGGGTGTATTTAGAAGTGTATTTGTGACTAAACTTGGAAAGCCTTATCAAATTACATAACGAAAACATGTCATGTAGGGTAGGCAAAGAATTCGTTAACATTTGAATCTAACGTCCCGCGCAAACATGTTACGGAAGTTCTTGGGATCGATCCTACTGGTACTTCCTGGCTACAATCGTAACACTTGGTTTCAACAAGATTTAACCACTTGTCACACATCCAATGACTCCCTGTTGGTGTTTAAAGACATGTTTCCGGAACAGTTGATTTTTGAAATTCTATGGACACCCAGAAGTCCGGACCTATCCTCAGCAGACTTTTTTTAAGGGGTTATTTGAAGAATCGAGTCTACATCAATAAACCTAACATACTACATCAACTAAAAGAAAAATCAGCGAAGAGATGTTGGCGATCTCGCGGTCTCTTTGCAGACGAGTTTTCGAAAATTTCGGTGCTCTTTTAGAAGAGTGCAAATGTCGAAACGGTGGTCATTTAGACGATGTAATTTTTTAAAAATAAATTCCATCTAATTAGCTTTTTTG
This sequence comes from Hypercompe scribonia, assembly GCA_949316085.1. Lineage (NCBI taxonomy): Eukaryota > Metazoa > Arthropoda > Insecta > Lepidoptera > Erebidae > Hypercompe > Hypercompe scribonia. Next base: position 11,863,909 of record OX438994.1, read on the forward strand.
TATATAAACAATTTTTATCACATATCAAATGGTTTTTTTTAATACGACTTTTTCAAATGTTAACTAATTCGTGGCCCACTCTATATCTTTACCAAAGTGTTACCATTTTTTAAATGTTCCATCATCACTTGGTAACAGTTTAGTGGGTGAGGACTTTGGCTTCATATATTATACTTGTTACCTTTTGTAATTTAACTGTGCTAGATAAACTTTGTCGTACCTATATTTTTTTTTTATTTTAAGAGCCTGCCAAAGTGACTCTACTCTGCCTGATGGAAAGCATGAATAGAATCCAAGAGTGGTGGTCACCATACTCATTGCAAATGCTGACAATGCAGTATGGTGACCCACACTATGGCGGCCTTGTGAGATGCTTTTTCACACCCTGCTTGGGGACGTAAAGGGCATGACAGTCATCGACATTAACATTTTAGGATATATTTGTATGTAGGTACCTAGTATAAATCATTGGTTACTTTCCTCCCGTTGTTGCGTTCAAATCATTGAAACTACGCAACAAGTTTTAATGCGGTTGTCGTCAATGGACAGAGTGATTCAAGAGGAAGGTTTATGTGTATAATTAATGTATATTATTTATAACAGAGAATACCCTAATTTCAAATATTTACAATGTGACGTCGTAACAATAGGGTTTTGTGCGAATACATTGCACACGCAATTGTATATCTTAATTTGATCTACAATAAAGTCTACGGTGGTATATGTCTAGCTCCTAAGGGTTTTACCATACAAATATTACCTACAGAAGACCAACCTAAAGCGCCAGCATCCGTGTTGGCGTGTTTCGTTGGTGAGTGCGAGACCGAAGGCCCATTGATGCAGGGGTGACAGTTATCGTGTAAGCCTTACACTGTCACGATGACTGTCATGCCTTTTACGTCCCCAAGCGGCGTGTGAAAAAGCATCTCACTAGGCCACCATAGTGTGGGTCACCTAACATTTGCAATGAGTAAGATGACCACAACTCTTGGATTCTATTCATGCTTTCCATCAGGCAGAGTAGAGCCACTCTGGCAGGCTCTTAAAATAGAAAAAAAAAACAAATAATAAGCTATTTTCTATAATTAGAAAACCTTAATAACACTTGTTGGCTGGACCCGGGAATCGAACCGGATATCGATCAGCAGTCGCGTACGCTTATCACACTGGTCAGATAATTTAGAATCTAAGTTATTTCAATTTTTCTCTTCTTAGCAGTCCTGTTGTTATTTTTTGATTTTTACGTTACACACGGGATGCTTATGTGTGGTGACACTTCGTATTTTTAAACCGTCATCACACGGATAACACAAATATTTGCCGTATTTAAACATTAAAAATAAAATAATAAATATTTCGGACATTTAACACACAACGCCGTCTAGTTTCAAACTAAGCAGAGCTTGTGCTATGATAACTAGACTGACTGATACAATACTTATATACTTTTTTTTGTAAATACATACATATTATACATAGAAAACACCCAAACTTCGAAACAAATATTTGCAGATCATACAAACATTTGATCCGACTCGGGAATCGAACCCGAGACCTCAAGCACAGCAGTCGTATTCACTATCGCTACGCCACCGAGGCAGTTTGACATTACTGTTCAATGTTTTATTATTTATTAAAGAAAAGTACTAAAGGACGAACACTTATACTTCATTTGCATTAATAATTAATCACTTAAAATAATTAATTCAAATATTAAAATATAATGGCTACAAATTTTTTTTTAAATGTACTCGCATACATATTTATAAACTTAACGCGTACCACATTGGTATGTGGCAGAAGTGCTAAAACTTATTGGTCTCGCAGACCCCTTATCACATATCTTTCATCTGGATAGACCCCCTGATAAACTATTATTGTAGTTTGTATAGCAAAATTTGAAAACAATCTCTATCAACAAAGCAATGAGCTGAGATCTTCGCGAATTATTTCTAGAAACCACCTCGATCACTATGGTTTTGAAACAAAAGTCATCATAACCGATCCACTCGTTTAAAAGCTACTCTACTACAGATAGACATACAGGTATGTCAAATTTATAACACCCTTCTTTTTACAGTGGGGCATAAAAAAGTACGATGACAAGTAGTACTACTGTGTTGTTCTATTTGTTACGAATTTCAAGTAGGAGGTTTACTTTAGATCTCATAGACATACTTTTTTCCACTCATGACCCCTTTGTAAGTTGCTCATATGCTCATAGACCCCTAGGGTCGTAATATCGATGATTTTGGGAATCACTGGTACACATTCACAAAAAAAAATGTAATAAAGGAAATTGTATAATAGCCATATGTATTTTAGTAGGTATTTAGCATTATTTCCGTATTAAGTCGACACGCCCGGTCTGGTTTATGTGGAAATAGGTACGGCATGTCAATTATTGAACGCTTACCCTATATTGCTTTAGTCTCGAAAGTGTTGCTAACGTTGAAAAATTAAACGCCTTTTACACCTCCCATCCCCAAGTGAGGCGTAAAAAAGCATATTAATAGGGCGCCATAGTGTGAGTCACCATACTGTATTGTCAGCATTCGCAATGGTGACTACAACTTTTGGATTCTATTCATGCTTTCCATCAGGCAGAGTAGAGTCACTTTGGCAGGCTCTTAAAAAAAAAGAACGTGTGGTACTCGGAGACTGCCGTAGTAAAGCTATCGCATAGCATTTTTTATCATTTTCTGCAATTATAATATTTCGGAGCAGCTCGTCTCGATCCGTGCCAGCTTCGTACAGTCTACACGCATACGTCTAGTCGCACGCACACAAACACCATGCCGAAGTCTGCCGAACTGAAACGACGTTAGACGATGCACGGCTTTCAGCGCCGCACCACTGTGTCGATCGGAGTGGGGGGTGTTAGGTCTATTTTCGTTACGGAATTTCTTGATAATAGCTAAAAAAAAATAGTGACAGTGACGGGTTAAGAATACAGAGTGTCACCAGCCCTAGTCTTCAAATGGGTGTCGTAAGAGACGACTAAAGGCACAAGATAACGTCAGTGCAAGAGAAGGAAAACTTGAAACAAACCCTATTCCAACCCGTCTAGTCAGCGTGGTAGAGTCCAACCAAAACTCCTTGCTAAGGAGAGGCCTATGTCCAGCAGTGGACTGTTAAAGGCTGTTGATGATGATGAGTGTTGAAATATGTGATAGGGAGGCAAATTGAAAGTAAGTATTGTTTCTTACTTTCGTTCCATAATGTCAGTACAGAGCACATCAGTACATATCACCTACCTGCTCTGTTGGTCTAGTGGTTAGAGACATTGATTGCTTAGCTAGAAGTCGTGGAATCGATTTACATCCAGGGCAAATAATTGTGTGATTTTTTTTTCTAAATGAAGAGCCTGCCAAAGTGACTCTACTTTACCTGATGGAAATCATGAATCCAAAGAGTTGTGGTCATCATATTCATTGCACATGCAGACAATGCAGTGTGGTGATCTATATTAAGGCGGCCTTGTGAGATGCTTTTTCACCCCATGCTTGGGGACGTAAAAGACATGACAGTCATCGCAGCATTGTATTGCACACATTTACCACGACAACTGTCACCCCTGCATCAATGGGCTTCTGGTCTCGCACTCACCAACGAAACACGACAGCACGGATGCTGTCGCTTTAGGTTGATCTTCTGTGGGAGGGTAGTACTGCCTCGGTCGAGCCGGCCCGTTCGTGCTGAAATCAGCGTAGCTCTACTACCTGAAAATCGTGACAAGCACGATGACATGTACTGCCTGGGTGTAATTTGTCTATAATGTGTACTTCTGTGCCAATAAGCAGTTTGGTTATCTTAGTATAAGCTTTGTCTGATTTGAGACCTGAATGCCGTATGAGATATATGGGATAGGATGATATTATTCAATCTTTAAGGGTACTAAATTAAGGGATGAAAACTACAGCTTCTAGATCTCCAGGTTCCGAAACCACTGAAACCCTTGAGCCGTTGAGGAGACATCACCTTTATAGCAGTCATCTATCGTATTTATCATAGAGGGTGTCCTGACAAACCCTTCCAACTAGTCCCACCTTCTCTCTACCTCTACAAGACAATGCGTGCTGGCCTTGGAAGTCACCGTTTTAGAATGGTAGACATATATCCTCCAACTAAACGGGTCGGCTCTTTCTTCCTAGCCAGCCAGCTTCCTTCTAGCGCATATGTTTCCCTCCCACCATGATCCCGCCATGGCGGACGTGAAAAAGCATCTCGTTAGGCCACCATAGTGTGGGTTACTATACTGATTGCGAATGCTTTGTTTGCCTTCACAATGAGTATGGTGACCCCAACTCTTCTATTCCTGTTTTCCGTCAGGCAGAGTTGTGCCACTTGGGCAGGATTTTAATATAAAGAAAAAAACACATATTTTAGTGACATTGAAATCGTTAATCCTAAATTTAAAAGAATCTTTAGTTAATCCTTTTATAACGTCACCTATCGGCCAGTACAAGTCCAGCGAAATTCGGTCAAGTTTATTTGGAGATTAGCATCAACAAACAAACACACAGATAAAAAGTAAAATTGCTTAACTTATCTTTTTGATATTAAGACAAAATCGCCTAAATATTATTTATATGTACGGATTGTGTTTTATCGAAGATTAAAACTGTAGAAAACAATCTACAAAACCTTAGGTAAATATACAAGGAAAGTGATATAGCTATTATCCGATGGGTGACCTGGTTTGATATTGTCAATGTTATCGGCACTCGTAATTATTATTACTAATAAATAAATGTTTCGGACATCTGACACACAACGCCATCTAGATTCAAATTAAGCAGAGCTTGAACTAGATTGTCTGATAGAATATTTAAATTAATATAGGAAAAATGTTGTAGTAAAATAGAGCGACATTCCTCGACCATTTTTTTAAATTTGATATGTGAGTACCGGCCAATGGGCATCTAAACTGAGGGGTCGTAAGTACGTATCCGCCCTTTCCCCTCCTTCAAATTGGGGAAATGTGGTTTAGGTTTGCGTACTCAGTGAAAAACATTGAAAGAAGTACTTGTCTTGGACTGAGGACTTGGTTTTCGCCTCGCTCGAACCGATCAATTTATGCCATAGCATGGTTCTCCGTGGTCATGGCTTATGATGATGATGTCTCTATAGGTAAACGGTTCAGAATTTATGCGATGTAATATGAATAAAAAAAAAAAACAACGCCCGCATTAGGAATAAATCCTGTGTCGCGGGGGACTTTACAAACATACAAGAAACGGACACAAAGAACACCCAGACTCTGAACAACAGTTTGTAGATCACACAAAGTGTTGTCCTATATGGGGTTTGAACCTACAACACTCGGCGCAGTTGAGAGCGGCAACCGTACAGTCAATTAATATTTTCATGTTGCGTATTAAGAATACTGAGTGTCACCACCCCCATTCATCCCACGGGTGTCGTAAGGAGCGTACAAAGTATGCAAGACAACAGCATTACAAAGAGAAGGAAAACTTGAAACAAACCCTTTTTTTTTTAACGTTTGGAAACCCCCTCGGGCCGTCACCCCACCGGGGTTTATGGTGGGGTGGTGTGTCGGAATCGGACCGACTAAAACCACACAGTGTGCCACTCTGCGCCTGAGATAGGAGGGATCCGGGAACAGCTGTTATTACGACATCCAGATCACTTGAAACAAACCTTATTCCAACCAGTCTGGCCAGCGTGGTATAGTAGGCCAAAACCTCCTTGCTAAAGAGAGGCCTATTATTACAATATCAATGTAATGTTAAATAATATAACAAAGAATGTTTATTGCTATTTGAATGTAATTGATCTTAAGTTTATAAATACCAAATTAAGCAGAATATGGCATTGAGTGAAAACAACCGATGTGACGTCTAGTACCTTTGTTCCTTTTTTTGGCTGGCTGATGGAAAGCATGAATAGAATCCAAGAGTTATGATCACCATACTCATTGCATTTGTCAAATGCAGACAATGTAGTATGGTGATCCACACTATCGCGGCCTAGTGAGATGCTTTTTCACACCCCGCTTGGGGACGTAAAAGGCATGACAGTCATCGTGACAGTGTAAGGTTCACGCAGTTACTACGATAACTGTCACCCCTGCATCAATGGGCCTCCAGTCTCACTCACCAACGAAACACATCAACACGGATGCTGTCGCTTTAGGTTGGTCTTCTGTGGGAGGGTGGTACTGCCCCGGTCGGGCCGGCCGTGCTTAAATCAGCGTGGCTCTACTACCTAAAGTGTTCTATGTAAATAAATACTATTTCATTTCAGAGTGCCGTCTGTAAGATGTGTGAACTTACAATAAGGTACGAGTATATTCACGTGACTCCAAAATGAACAAATAGGTTTTTATTTGTAATTTTTTCTACGAAAAAAACATATCTAGATAATTATTTTTGAAATATATTACAATTTAATAGTGAAATTTCATAATCGAATAGTTTTTTTTTTAATTTTGTCACAAATTGTGGAACAAAATGTGACGTCAATTTACCCTCTGACGTCTTCTGATCTGTCAACAAGTTGTTTGTATGGTTTCTTGTGATTACGTTTTTCTATTGTTTCGTCATTTTTTCATATAAACTTGTAAATTTTCCGTATTAAATTATTAAATTTATTTACATAAATATTGCAAAGAAACTTCTGAATAAATAAACAAAATTATGTTATTGTAATAATTATGATACATATTTGCATTTTTATGTATTGTACCTATATATGTTAACTGGCTCGGTGGCGCAGCGGTGGTGAATGCGACTGCTGAGCTTGAGGTCTCGGGACCAAATGTTTGTATGATCTGCAAATATTTGTTTCGAAGTTTGGGTGTTTTCTATGTGCTATATGTATTTATTTACAGAAAAAAGTATATAAGTATTGTATCAGTCAGTCTAGTTATCATAGCACAAGCTCTGTTTAGTTTGAAACTAGATGTCGTTGTGTGTCAAATGTCCGAAATATTATTTATATTGATAATATCTTCTAGAATTTTTGGTAAAGCAGTTAATATTTTCGTCAAGGTTTGTAAACAAAACAAGTATGAGCAGTTAACTAAGTAAAACATATTCTTATATATATTTTATTACTCTTGTAATATCCTTTTTATGTTAAAATGATAATCACAACCATAATTATAAGATTATCATTTATTTTCCATGGTAATAAGTTGATTACAAAAAAAACTGTAACTGTCAACCAAACACTGCGTTATTGACATGAGTGTAGTCTGTTGTCGAAGAATAAGCGCGCCAAAATGACCGCGTTTAATTCGTCCGAAAACTATAGTGATTTTTTTTTATTTTAGCTTATTAGTTAATATTTCGGGTGTGCTATATTTTCTATATTCTTCATTAAGAGCCTGCCAAAGCGACTCTACTCTGCCTGCTGGAAAGCATGAATAAAATCGAAGAGTTGTGATCACCATACTCATTGTAAATGCAGATAATGCAGTATGGTGACCCACACTATGGCGGCCTTGTGAGATGCTTTTTCACACCGCGCTTGGGGACGTGAAAGGCATGACAGTCATCGTGAAAGTGTAAGGCTTACACAGTTACCACGATAACTGTCACCTCTGCATCATAGGACATATTTATTTGGTAATATAATATCAAGTAGAAACGTGCTTAAAATTAAAAAAGATACATGCATATTCTTCATTGTTTTTATACTGAGTATATGTAAATTATTAACATCTGAATTTTAATTTTTTTACGCAATTAGACCTTTTTTCATCAAGTTAGCTAATTCACTAACAAACTAAATTATTTACTGAAACAATAACTGTATAGTGTATGTATATATTCTGTACTTGATCTCTGACACAGCCCAAATACACATTTGGTGCGCAACAATAGCGCCGTCTAGTGACTGCTTTTGGAACTAACACTGGTGCCCTTTCGTTTTCAATACCTACTAACATGTTTGAAACAAAGTCCATCTATAATACTAATATTAAAAAGCTGAAGAAGCTTAGTTTGTATGCTTGAAGTTCATATTCTGGACAAACAAATGATAGAACAAAATTACAAGAAACACATTTGACTATGATGAGTTTTTAAAGGAATGGTGTTACTATAAAGTTGAACAATACCTTTCAGACAAAACTATATGAAAAATATTATATATGAATACTACTAAAGAAAACCAGTGCACAGAGAAGAAAAATTCGATACAAGCTATATACCAGTCCATCTGACGAGCGAGGTATAGTACACCAAAACCTCCTTGCTAAGGAGAGGTCTATGTCCAGTAATGGTTTCAAAATGACTTACATTTAATTTTTTTATTTTACTCAAAATGCGTGTAGTGACGAATTTACGTGCAATAGTCCGTGTGGTGATGGATTAAGAATACATAGTGTTACCACCCCTATTCATCCCGTAGGTGTCGTAAAAGGCGAATAAGGAAACCACCAAATATGCAACACAAGATCATTACAAAGAGAAGGAAAACTTGAAACAAACTCTATTCCAACCCGTCTGGTCAGCGTGGTATAGTAGGCCAAAACCTTCTTGCTATGGAGAGGCCTATGTCCAGCAGTGGACTGTAAAAGGCTGTTGATGTTGATGACTCAAATGGCTGATTAAAAAAAGCATTAAGTCCGAGGTACTTAATTAGAATGAATGAATGAACTTTTTTAAATGATAGACATACGCTTCAGAACTGAACGATTCGGCTCTTCCTCCTTGTGCAAATTAGTGAAAACCTGGAACTCACTACCAGCACACGTGTTTCCTACCCATCATAATCCCGGGTCCTTTAAGCGGGGCGTGAAGAAGCATCTCACTAGGCCACCATACTGCACTATCGGCATTCGCAATGAGTATGGCGAACACCACTCTTGGATTCTATTCATACTTTCCACCAAGCAGAGTAGAGTCACTTTGGCCTCTATAAAATTAAATAAATAATAATTACTAGAACAGCAAAATGTACGATTAGTAACCAATAAATAATTTGAATTTGAACACAGGGACTCATACTCATTGCAAATGCAGACAATGCAGTGTGACCCATACTATGGCGGCCTAGTGAGATGCTTTTTCACACCACGCTTGAGGACATGACATGACAGTCATCGTAATATTGTATTGCACACATTTACCACGACAGCTGTGACCCCTGCATCAATGGGCCCCCGGTCTCGCACTCACCAACGAAACACGACAGCACGGATGTTGTCGCTTTAGGTTGGTCTACTGTGGGAGGATAGTACTACCCTGGTCGAACTGGTCCGTTCATGCTGAAATCAGCGTGGCTCTACTACCTGATAATATAGCTCGCTGCGACTCCTTTTGACGCATAACTAATGCTTTTGCTTGTTCAACCTTCTGGTACACAGGAACTCATAAGTTCTGTTGTTATGACAATATTCTGCCACAACTAAACGTCTGTATTGCATTTTGCATCACGTAAAAGAAACCAAGCTACAGTCAGGGTAGAGGGTGAGACAATCGCTCCACCTTGCCCCAGCGTGGGTATGGTAAAAAAATAGAAACCGGGCATCAATTAAAAATGTTGCACAAATAATTTACTCGTAACATATTCCTTTTGAAGGACGCAGGTCAGTTGATAAATTGATATTTTGGTTTAGGTATCACTTTATCTACGTCCTTGTTGCCTCACAAATTGTTTTGGAGATTAAACACGATGACCAACAAATACAATGTCATTAAACAGGGTTAATTAAGGAATACGCCAGATAACCAAGGCGAGAGACCGTGAGAGAGTCATCTGTTGGCAAGTGAGTAGGTCCTGTGTGTGATAAGACTTCCCATTGTATACTCGTGACTTTATGTCTCATAGTTCTACTGCACGGATGATATAGTAGTTGAAGTGGTTCCTTCGCCGCTTTCTACTGCGCCGAGGATTGTGGGTTCGGTCGCCACATGGGACACCACTGCGTATGATCCAAAAATCGCTGTTCTGAGTCTGGGTGTATTTTATATTTGTACAGTCACCATATATTCTAAATATGGAACTCGTCTTTAAAAATACTTTTTTTTATCAATTAATTTGTACATTGCTTGTATAGGGTAGGCCAAGAATTCGTTAACATTTGAATCTAACATCCCGTGCTAATATATTACAGGAGTTCTTGGGACCGACGCTACCTAAATTTGCTGGCTACAATCGTAACACAGGGCTTCGACAAGATGGAGGCACTTGTCACACATCCAATGAGTCCCTGCCGGTGGTCAAAGACATATTTCCGGGAAAGCTGATTTCCAGACGAGGTGACATTCCATGGCCACCCAGAAGTCCAGATTTATCCCCAGCAGACTTTTTTTTATATGCTTATTTGAAGAATCATGTTTACATAAATAAACCAAATACACTACGTCAACTAAAACAAAAAATTAGCTTTCTTGTAAATAATCAATTTTTATAATATATCAAATGGTTTTTTGTATGATTTTTTCAAATGTTAACTAATTCGTGGCCCACCTTATACATGTATGTATGTAGATGGCGTTATGTCGGATGTCCGACATTAACAAAAGACATATTATGGCTATAATAATGAAACATTACATAGAACATTTTTGCTATTCTTTTTATTTGACATGAACAAACATTCATACGAATATTACAAGTCTGGCAAATGCTTGTATAATTCAGTTATGAGATAGATATGAGAGTTTTGAATGGCTTTATATTTAACACTGTATCTTTGTTACCAATAAACTCTTCGTTTTCAATTTCAGTGTGAAAGCGACCATTGTCACTTTTTCATTATTTAAATCCACGTTAATAGGGCATAGAACTAATACAAGTCATTAACCTGTTAACCTGCGTATGCGCATGTATTTATTTGCTTAAGATTTACCAACAGTTGTTGTGACATATATCGGGTGGGCCACGAATTAGTTAACATTTGAAAAAATATACAAAAAAACCATTTGATATATTATAAAAATTGTTTATTTACAAGAAAACTAATTAGTTGAAATTTATTTTTTAAAAATTATATCGTCTAAATCACTGTTTCCCATGTAGTGGTACGCGTACCCCCAGGGCTACGTAAGATTGCATCAAGGGGTACGCGAGCAATCTCTTAATTAAAATATTAAATCCTTAAAATCAATACCTAATGATTATTTAATCCTTCTCTCCCGACTCCTTAAAGTTATTTGTGGCCGGGTCATTTTCTTAATGTCAAATTAAATGTTACTTTTTACATAAGTGTTCTTAGAAACCTATTTTCAATAATCGCATTTTACTTTGACTTTGACTGAGGGGTACGCAAGTGCGAGGTCTTACTTGAAGTGGTACGTAGAAGAAACTAATCGAGAACCACTGGTCTAAATAATCACCGTTTTGACGTTTGCACTTTTCTAAACGAGCACCGAAATTTTCGAATACTCGTCGCCAAAGAGACCACGAAATCACCGACATCTCTTTACTGATCTGTACTTTTACTTGACGTAATGTATTTGCTTTATTGATGTAGACACGATTCTTCAAATTAACATATAAAAAGAAGTCTGCTAAAGATAAATCTGGACCTCTGGGTGGCCATGGAATGTCGCTTTGTCTGGAAATCAGCTTTTCCGGAAACATGTATTAGACCACGGGCAGTGACTCATTGGATATGTGATAAGCGGTTCCATCTTATTGAAACTACATATGTATTATGATTGTAGCCAGCAAAGTCAGTGTTTTGGGTGACCCCTTCAGAATCAGAAAGAATTATTTCAGAAGAATAATTTCATTCAACCTTAAAACACCGGACGATTTTTTAACACCGGTTTTCTGAGGCGGTTGTTTACCACGAGTTATAAAGAGAGTCTATATGTGTTGAAGCATGATTGTTCCAATCACATTTCACTTCTAATCTTTGATTTGCTACGGTTTGTCCTCGGCTGTGATCACATTGATTGAGGTCTGTCTGTCAAACTTAGAGTTAGTGGTAGATTACACCCCCACTACCTCTTAAATTAATATATTTTTTTAATTGTTTATTTATTAAATCATATTAATCAAAATTAACCACCATTATCATAACAAGTATTACAGAGTGTTGTAAGGTTGTAACCATTACCTAATATTGTTGCAGCGTGCCGCAGATAGTGTAGCTCGACAAAATGGCGACGGGCGGTGACGTCACCATCGCACAAGATGGCGTCAGTAACATCAAACTTCATCCGTATCTGATTACTTTAGTGTAAGTAATAATACCATTATGTGAACCACCTATATAAACTTCAGCCTTTAAAATATAACTTGGTCTCTGTGACAGATGGCTACGAAACCGACGAAGTAACATTAAAAACAAGATTTTATTTTGTATGACCTATATTTTCATTGTTTTATCACATATGAAGTGCAACACATTATAAATATAATAATGTCCACCTAAAATGTATCTCGTAAGTTCTAAAATGACACTATTGACAACTGTCACAGATGTCAAGCTATAAGGACTATAAGGTAGCATTTGCATATTGTGTATTGGTTACCTGACAACAAATGCAGATTTGATTTTTTTTGTAATATAGGGGTCAAATAAGTTAGGGTGGTAAGTGACTACCAGCGCTCAGGGACACTTACAGTTTGAGAGTCACACGTGCGATGACGCTCTTTGAGCCCCCTTCAAAATAGGGGGTGATAATTTTACCCACTTGGTGAAAACGGTAAAAGAAAAGCTAAACCCCGAATTAAAGAATAAACAAAGTTCCCCTGTTATCATTAGGTTTACCAGAAAGCATATGAGTCCAAGCTCAAGGAATTCACTGGTATACATTTGTAGTCACTGAACATTTCCACCATCCATAACCTGGCTCCGTTATCAGATCAGCCCTAAGATTATTGTATTATCTCCATGTGGTGACGGGTTAAGAATACGGAGTGCCAACACCCCTATTCATGCTGTGGATGTCGCAAGAGCCGCCTAAGTGAGCACACTACACAAGAGAACAGCACTGTGAAACTTGAAACAAACCCTGTGCCAAGCCCATCTGGCCAGCATGACATAGTAGGCCAAAATATCCACATTAAGGAGAGATCTATATTCAGCAGTTGAATGTTTAAGGCCGTTGATATATTATCATGTGACCGAATTGACAGGCTCGTCAGATTGAACTTTGTTTCCATTCAAAGTAATAATTTTGTTTGATTCTCATGTCCAGGATCTGTGTTCTTTGTATGACCCAGGAGTTATTCTTTGAGGAGGAATTGTTTTATAAATCTCACAGCGCAAAGAATAATTAGAATAGCCATTGAGTCGCTCGCCATGACCTCATGTTAGGCTTGCTATATTGACCTTGTCTGACAGATAGAAAGAGACAGGTCAATTATAAAATGCGTGGTACTTTTTTTTATAATAGTTACTGCACAAATTGCGTAGTAGTTTAAACGGTGAATGTTGTGGTTCAGACCTCATACGCTATAATATTTTGTGTGATCCAAAAAAAATAAATTATAATTGTATAATCTTCCTTCTATATTAAGAGCCTGCCAAAGTGACTCTACTCTGCCCGATGGAAAGCATTAATAGAATCCAAGAGTTGTGGTCACCATACTCATTGCAAATGCAGACAATGCAGTATGGAGACCCACACTATGGCGGCCTTGTGAGATGCTTTTTCACACCCCGCTTGGGGACGTAAAAGGCATGACAGTCATCGTGACAGTGTAAGGTTTACACAGTTACCACGATAACTGTCACCTCTGCATCATAGGATATATTTATTTGGTAATGTAATATCAAGTAGAAACGTGTTTAAAATAAAAAAAGATACATGCATATTCTTTATTGTTGTTATACTGAGTATATGTAAATTACCACAGTTAGCACGATAACTGTCACCCCTGCATCAATGGGCCTCCGGTCTCACACTCACCAACGAAACACGACAACACGGATGCTGGCGCTTTAGGTTGTTCTTCTGTGGGAGGGTAGTACTGCCTTGGTCGAGTCGGCCCACTCGTGCTGAAATCAGCGTGGCTCTACTATCTAGAAACGGCATATGGCATAGAACTCAGCATTAAATAGCTGTAGCCGTAGATTAAGCAGGTAGGTGGCATCAAAGGGCAGTAGGTAGTAGAACCACGCTGATTTTAACACGAACGGGGCAATACTACCCTCACACAGAAGGTCAACCTAAAGCGAGAGCATCCGTTCTGAGTTTCGTTACTGAGTGCGAAACTGGAAGCCCATTGATGCAGGGATCATAGTCATAGCAGTAAGTGAGTGAGCCTTTACGTCCACAAACGCAGGCAAAGTATCAGTGTGGGTCACCATATTGTATTCGCAATGCGTATGGCGACCACAACTCTTGGATTCTAGTCATTCTTTTCATCAGGCAGAGTTACTTTGGCTGGTTCTTGAAATTACAAAACAACAAAAATAGGTTCCATTTTATATAACTCTTATAGAGTATCGAGGGCCTAGTATGAGATAAGGTCGTGTTATGTAAGATTTCTTATAATGTTATCTATATTATTCGTAAACTAATCTTTCTCTATATTTTCGATTACGTGTACCGTTATTACTCCGCTCCTAAGAGTCGTGGTGTAATCTTACGTAATATATAATATTTCATGTTAAATATTCTATCCCATACAAAAAAAGATTTTTTGAAATCTAAAGTTTTGAAGTACAAAACGGTAAATATAAATGCTTCAGTGTTTTATCATTTATATTTTAGTAAAAATAATAACTTCACAATATTCTTACACGTTAGTGTGATCCCTAGTTAGGTAGAATCTGTGCTATGGTAACCTGACTGCTGTTAATATACTTAACTATCACTAACTGATGCGCGTAACGTCGTCTGCGTCTCTTGTTGCTCGTAGCGTGATATTAAAAAGCGAGCGTTTTGTTTACCGTAAAGAAGGTTCAATCTTCAGCTGTTCCCGGATCCCTCCCATGTCAAGCACAGAGTGGCACACCGTGTGGTTTTAGTCGGTCCGATTCGGACACACCACCCCGCCGTAAACCCCGGTGGGGTGACGGCCCGGCCCTTCACTTAAATCTAAAAGAGAAGCAAACGTTGTTACCGCACGTCGCAACACTTTAAGTAACTTTGAATTGTAACGACGTAGTTTTCAAACCATTAGACATTTGAAAGTAAACATAGGTATGTCTCACTTACACACATCGCAAGAACAATACCGTCGCCACGGTTAGACAAAGACAAAGCATAAATATTACGATCTCCGACTAGTGTTGACTACTGTTTGAAAATTCAGTCATAAAAATCGAGGAAAATAAATTATAAATTCTGTAAAAAAAAATGAATAGTATATATTTAATGAAATAAGCATGATTAATAAAATAGTTATTTTTTTGGTGACGCAGTGGAAGCGTATGCGACTACTGTGGTTGAGGTCTCGAGTTCGATTCCCGGGTCGGACAAAATCTTTGTACGTCCTACGAAGAATTGTTTTTCAGTTTGGGTGTTTTCTATATTGTCTAGTATCCACAGTACAAGCTCTGCTTAGTTTTGGGACTAAATGGCGTTATGTGTTAGATGTCCGAAATTTTTTTTATTTATATGTATATGTGTATATGTAAAAAATAAAAACAAACACCGTTGCTCATTGTTTTCAGACTGTTTTTTTAAGTTTCAGTAAACAAGTTCATGATACAATTGTATATTTCATCATCAACATCATCAACAGCCTTTTACAGTCCACTACTGAACATAGACCTCTCCTTAGCAAGGAGGTTTTGACCTATTATACCACGCTAACCAGACGGGTTGGAATAATTTGTTTCAATTTTCCTTCTCTTTGTAATGTTGTCTTGCATACTTTGTTCCCTTAGTCGCCTTTTACGACACCCACGGGATGAATAGGGGTGGTAACACTAAGTATTCTTAATCCGTCACCACACAGATTGTATATTTATGAATGTACAAATAATGACATTGATGAAATTTCGCATACGTAATAATTCACACGTTCATAAAATTCGTTGTGTGGTTGAACGCGCTTATCTCAGGAAGTACTGGTCTGATTTGAAAATCCTTTTAGTGTTAGATAGTCCTGTTTAACGGAGGAAAGCTAAAACATTGACTAGTGAATTTCATGGTGTCAGTTTTTCGTGACGATGTGCGCGCGCATCGTAAATTTATATCTAACGCGCCAAAAAGGTAACTTCAAAAATCAAAATTAGGGGTGTTAGTATTATTTCCTTACTAGGGTGCACCTGATCCCCTGGCTACTAGTACCTGAGACGACGTGCGGTTTTCGGTCGGTTCGAGACCGACGTACCCTTCGGTGGTATCCGTGGGGATTTCTGCACAGTAGAAAAAAAGGGGTGTTAGTATTTACGAATATTTCAACCCGTCAGTACAAAAGTCTGAACAAAGAGAGTTCAAATTATATTGGTTAATGTATTAGACATTCAAAACTAGTTAATATACAACCAAATTCTCTGTGTTGTATATGTATGTATTAGAAATAATTGTCGAATACATTTCGTCACCCAGAACGAGCTAATAATACAAACACGTTTCTCTCGTGTCCGTAGTAATTATAGAAAGAAAATATATTTAGTACACGCGGCGACAACAAGTCAACCGTCTTTTTTTTTTTAAAAAAAAGAAGAACAATTCGTCCATATCATTGCCATCTCTTTTATTTACTTTTCCTTTCAATATACTCTTCATTTACGTAAATCTTGTGTGTAGTTAATGGCAATTGCTTTTTCTTTTTTTTTAATCTTGAACTACCAAAGTGGCTCTACTCTGCCTGGTGGAAAGCACGAATAGAATCCAAGAGGTGTGGTCGCCATACTCATTGCGAAAGCAGATAATTCTGTATGGTTACCCACACTATGGCGGCCTAATTGGCCCCTTGGATTAAATTATTGTACCGCTGTCTTCCCTATTTACAAATATAGATAGATGTGTATGTATGTATATGTGTTATCATCATCACCATCATCAACCATTAACAGTCCACTGCTGGACATAGGCCTCTCCTTAGAAAGCAAGCTTTGGTCTACTATACCACGCTAGCCAGACGGGATGGTATAGGAATTTGTTTCAAGTTTTCTTTCTGTTTACTGTGTTCAACTGTGTAGTTTGCTTATATTGCGATACCCATGAGGCGAATTACTATTTACTAGGTAGTAGAGCCATTTCAGCACAAGCGGGCCGGCTCGACCGGGGCAGTACTACCCTCGCACAGAAGACCAACCTAAAGCAACAGCATCCGTGTTGTCGTTGGTGAGTGTGAAACCGGAGGTCCATTGATGTAGGGGTGACAGTTATCGTGGTAACTGTGTAAGCCTTACACTGTCACGATGACTGTCATGCCTTTTACGTCCCCAAGCGGGGTGTGAAAAAACATCTCACAAGACTGCCATAGTGTGGGTCACCATACTGCATTGTCTGCATTTGCAATGAGTATGGTGACGACAACTCTTGGATTCTATTCATGCTTTCCATCAGGCAGAGTAGAGTCACTTTGGCAGGCTCTTAATATAGAATAAGGCTAATGACATCCTGTATTCTTCTAGATCAAACAATATCATACAATCAAACAGTATCTTTAGTGAATTACGTGATGCAACGTACATATATGAGTATTTCGCCCAATGTCGTTGCTGTCGGGACAATGTCGAAAATGTTACATAAAAACACGTGTAACACAAGATCTGTTTTTAATAAACATGCCGGTTGCCCACCACCCCACTTACTTCCACATGGCCTCACAAAAAACTTGTGTCAAGAATTTCTCTTATTGCTTTTAATGAATGAGCTTATTTTAGATTCTCTTGTCCTAATTCTGATGCCGAGGGCACATATACGATGGTATTTGTCCGTTGATGACGGTAGCAGATAACTCACATCATTGTAGCTTTTGACAGTACACTGCAAGACTCTCCTTGGATAAGAGTTTTTGGCCTACTATACCACGCTGGCCAGTCTCAAGTTTTCCTTCTTTTTAGTGATAGTGGTCTCTTACGAGTGAATGGCCATCACCGTCAGCCGTCATGGAAGTACTGCCTTTCTACTGCGCTGAGTGTTATGAGTTCAAACTCCACATGGGACAACACTTTGTGTGATCCACTAATTGTTGTTCTGGGTGTTCTTTGTGTCCGTTTCTTGTGTTTATAAAGTCCCCGCGACACAGGATTTATTCCTAGTGCGGGCGTTGTCTTTAGAAAAAAAAAGAAAATCTGGTAGGTAACATCGATTGATTATGAAGGTGTGTGGTATCACTGACATATCTATGCTTATATGAAAACCGAACCGCCGAGGTCACACAGCAAAAAATTTCATCAAAGAAAATTTCATCCCTATGCGTATAAAATAAAAGATGGTAGCCATTTTCAAGATTGTCGACAATATTAAATAAACACAACTTACATTTGTTTTATTTTTATTCCTTCATATATTAATAAAGATTAGAAACGTCAAATGGTGTCCCCAAAGAGGCCCCTGTCCCACTCTATTCGTCGTGGCCTATATAGATACACGCGAGGTATCTAGCGGGCGTGTGGGCCGCTTGCCATCAGATGCATCTCAATGTCAGAGGCGAATGACCTGCACGTGCTATCTCGTGTCGTATTTTATATATCACTTTCAATTACACGCGTTATGACGTCATTCAAAATGTAAACGTATGTCTATTAACATAAGGTGATTATTGTTGTGTTGGATGGTTGTTTTATTATTTGATGGTGGACTAGTAACTAGTTACTTTGACTCTTAAAAGTCAGGTCTTGGTTTTGATAGCCGCCTAGGACAAATATTGTGTAATGTGTTTTTTCTTCTAAAAAGACAACTACACTAGGAATATTCCGATGCCACAGGAGACTTTATAAAGAGACGCTTGTCACTGAACTCGACCAGGTCCTAGGCCGCATTTCTCAATGGGGTCATGAGAATATGAAGAGAAGAAAACAGGTGTGCGCGCTCTCTGCCAAAAAGTCTCCATTCCTTCCCCTCCCCACTTTTCAGAACACTCAACTGCCACTGCAGGACAATCTCAGTATCCTCGGTATGAATATTTGCTGGGACCTCAATCTGCGAGATTATATTGAAAGCGTCACTAAGACAACCTCGCGGGAGCTGGGTATACTGAACAGAGTGAGACGGTTCTTTACGCCTGAGCATCTGTGTCTTCTTTATAAGACCCAGGTACGCTCCTGCGTACTGTTCTCATCTTTTGGATGGATCTGCGCAGTATTTGCTGGACGCTTTAAATGGGTTACAGCGGCGAGCAGTCCGGATTATCAATAACCCGAAAGTCACTAAATCCCTTGAGTCTCTGCAGTTGCGAAGAGATGTTACCTCTATGGCAGTCCTCTATCGCCTTTATCATGGAGAGTGTTCTGACGAACTCTTCCAAGTGATCCCATCCTCTCCGTTCCTCTACAGGACAACTCGTGCTGGCCTTGGAAGTCACCGTTTTAGAATGGTAGACATACGCTCCTGAACTAAACGGTTCGGCTCTTCCTTCCTGTGCAAATCAGTTAAAGCCTGGAATTCATTACCAGCGCACGTGTTTCCCTCCCACTACGATCCCGGGTCCTTTGAGCGGGGCGTGAAAAAGCATCTCACTAGGCCGCCATAGCGTGGGTCGCCATACTGCACTGTTTTCATTCGTAGTGAGTACGGTGACCACCGCTCTTGGATTCTATTCATACTTTCCATCAGGCAGAATAGAGTCACTTTGGTGGGTTTCTATAAAAAAAAAGACGAGATTCCTTCCTTTCTTCAGAATAACTGTTTGTTGATCACACAAAATTATGTCCGTATGGGGATTAAACCTGCAATATTCAGCGCAGTAGGAAGCCGTAAAGTGAAGACCTAATATGGAGCTATCCCACGGAGATCTATGTACACCACTCTTCTATAAGATCCAGAAGATCCATGGAGTCTACTTTAATTCGAGCAGATATATGTATGTAAAACTGCTACACTTCCCTTTTGTCGCATTTCCATGGACCAATACACGGCGTGAGATAATACAACAATGGCACTGTGAAAACGTAAAAATTACTACAAAACTCGTCATTATCACTGTGTGATAAGAACTATTATTGTAAATCAATTAAGTATGTTTAAGTAGATAGTGTAAAAAATACTAATAGCGACCGGATATGGCGTTATATGTTTATAAAGCGCTCGGCCATTCATTTATGAATTCTCACAGGGCATACATTGGCTTACTTTCGTGTTCTTTTGGCGTTGAGTTCTCGTAGCTCCACTCGGTATACTCTATCGCTTATATTATTATTTTTGGAAGACTTGGAAGACTTGGGCTGGTACTTTTCGAACACTTTTTGGCCTTACGCGACTAGTCTGTCAAACAAATGGGCATATATCCGTTTTTTCTAACCGACACGACCTTATCACTTTCAAAAAACTTGTACTTCCTGTGGTCTATTTACACCCATCTTGGAATTATGAAATTTTTCTGGACTCAAGTAGTCTGTGTGCTTCCCGGCTATGTAACTCTAACTCCGTGGCAAAGTTCATTAAGATCCATTCCACCATTTTAACGTGATTGAGTGTTAAATGATCATGATTATTGACAGCCTTAGTAGTCACTGCTGGACATAGTTTCTCCTTAGCAAGGAGGTTTTGGCCTACTATACCGTGACGCCTTCCACATTACAGCACAAATAAAAATATACAACAGCGCCATCTAGCGAAGATACATCGAACTACGAAGTATGAACGAAACATATGAATGTAATAAACTATGATGCAACTACTAATTCTGTATCGCGAAATAGAGATTCGCGTGGCAAATTAGCATATATACAACATCCTAAGATCAACCGTTGGGCCGTGGCCCGCCAGGCATGATCACCTCGCCTGGTCGGAGGATCCTCCCTTTGTGTCGGAGGGACATGATACCCGTCCCTCCACAATACCACGTTGCCCAACCAGGTGGGTATAGGATTTGTGTTAAGCTTTCCTTCTCTTTGTAATGCTGTTGTCCTGCGAAGATTACTCCCTAAGTTGACTTTTGTTTCTTACGATACCCATGGGACGTCTAAGGATGGAGACAGTTTGTGATCTTAATTCATCCCCACACGGACATCGTCAGAATTAAATATCAAAAGCTATAAACTATATCATTTGTGATAATACCCCCAAAACTTTCATTTGTGAAATAGCAGGTAGTACAGCCACGCTAATTTCAACATGAACGGGTCGGCTCGTCCGGGGCAGTAGTACCCTCCCACAGAAGACCAACCTAAAGCGACAGCATACGTGCTGTCGTGTTTCGTTGGTGGGTGTGAGACCGGAGACCCATTGATGCAAGGGTGACAGTTGTCGTGGTAAGTGTGTGCAATACAATGCTACGATGACTGTCATGTCTTTTACGTCCCCAAGTAATGCGTAAAAAATCGTATAAGGCCGCCATAGTGTAGGTCACCATAGTGCATTGTCAGCATTCGCAATGAGTATGGTGACTACAACTTTTGGATTCTATTCATGCTTTCCATCAAGCAGAGTAGAGCCACTTTGGCAGGCAATTAAATAAAGAACCAAAACCATTAATCGGTTACCAATCACTTTCATGGCCTGGTGTACGGTTGCTAAACCAAGCACTCTAACCCGCGGCCTTTACATCACAGACCTTGGCTTGAGTCACACGTGTTTGTAATACAAACCTCATTTG